>OZ022510.1:37156433-37524433 GCA_963989385.1 Ctena decussata | reverse complement strand
TAACATAAATTTATGAAACTAGACATGTGTCCATTGGACACGGATACTCCCGCCTAGTGCCTTGAGTAAGATGGCAGCTTGATTAAGTTACTGGCTCTTGTAGGATAACTAGATTCATAGAGACAGACATAGTTTATTTTCGTCCTTTGAGATCAGAGGATGTATTCTGAGAAATCTGAAATCATTTAGATTGGTTTATACCGATATTCAAAACCATCGTTTTATATATTATTTGGACCCTTTTTGATACTAATGAGTCTTTGAATCGACTGTCCAATTAAGATTAAGAAATTACAGTATGCTTTTCTCTGGGTTCGTCACCAGATATTGTCAGGGTCACTGAAGAGGCTTCATTAGCCGAAACTACGTAGTCTGGCCCATGTTCCTTCTTGTGAATGTATTCTCTGCTCCTGAAAGAACTCTTTTAAGATTTTAATTGTACAATATAAATGGCAAGTCAAGAGACACGAAATGTCTCAACGGCCTATGCAGGACTAAGTTATAGGCCGGACACAAAAAATGTTTTCACTCTAGACTATACATGAAGTTTACATGCGCAGTGTGACCTCGATCACCAAGCTAGGCATTAGTCATGATGATCATTTTTGCAATATAGTTTTGAATCCCACCATGCAGGATAAAGTTATGGATAGGACATAAACACTGAAGCCTATGCATAAAGTTTAAGTGCAGACTGTGACCTTGACCTTTGAGCTAAGTATATGATTTTTGCATGTGACACATCACTTTGTCATGATAATTATTTATGCCAAATAATTTTGTGATCCCACCATGCAGGACAAAGTTATGGACCAGACACAAACATATTTCATTATAACCTATGCATAAAGTTAAAGTGTGGACTGTGACCTTGACCTTTAAGATAGTGACATGGTTCTAGCATGCGAAACATCGGCTGGTCATGATGATCATTTGTGCCGAATAATGTTTAAATCCAACAATGCAGTCCAAAGTTATGGGTCGGACACGAACACATCTCATTATAGCCTATGTACAAAGTTTAAGTGCGGACTGTGACCTTAACCTCTAAGATAGCCACGTGGCTATTGCCCGCGACACACCATTTTGTCATGATGATCATTTGTGCGACATAATTTTTAAATCCTACCATGCAGTCTAAAGTTATGGGTCGGACACGAACATATTTCATTATAGCCTATATACAATGATTAAGTGCGGACTGTGACCTTGTCCTTTGAGATAGCGACATGATTCTTGCATGCGGCACACCGTCTTGTCATAATGATTAATTTTGCCAAAAAAAATTTAATCCCACTACGCAATCCAAGTTATGGATCGGTCAAGATTTCGGTAACACACAAACATACATACATACATAGCAATAACAGACAGGGTAAAATCTATATGACCTTCCGCAATTTCATGGCGGGGGCATAAAAACAATCAAAACACTGAAGAAGAATTGAATTTTAAGAGCCTGTATGCATCAGAAGTCGGTGTTAATTGATGATTTTATAATATCGTATGAAACGTGTCTTTTCTATACAATTCAATACATTTCCCGCAGTTGATTGTGTTGATACGTGTTAAAGCGAATGATGAGATAAGTTGCGATTGCATTTTGGAAAACGCAAGATTATCTATATCTATTTATCTATTTATTTACTTATTTAATTTTTTATGGCTCGAGTCCACGACCAATTTTCAAATATAGTCTATACTTTATAGTTTGTTTTCATCCAACAATGAAGCTTTTTCACAACATTCCTAACAGCTGATGCTCTCTTTTCTTCAACTCTGTGAGACATGACAAACTATCATCGACGTCAGTGCGACGTCATTGCGACATCATGTGCCCCTTGGTAAAGGCACCTACATGAAGAGTGAGATTCGGTTCTTCCAGCTACTTCTTGTGATGGGATTCTGAACTAATTATTTTACATTTTCAAGAAGCTTATACAAGACTCTTTTCATTTGCCATAACAACCAGAATATTCATTCAAAGTGGCATTCTTGGAGACCAATGAACCAGGGAACTATTTGCGTGTAGAATATCTTGAAGGTGCTCACAACCAATCGAGGAAAACACGGTGGGATGAGTCCTATTTCAGATCAATTTACGAGAAAACAAGGCGCAGTCATATGAATCTATTGGAAAATGACTGAAATGAAAATAAGTCCCTCTTTTTCACTGCATTTTCATTCTCACTCGATGTAAATGATGACTAGTTACGTCTTCTCATATGGAGTATCATCAGGTAGTGAATGAACCTGGTGAAAAAAGCTTGACAGACTAGCTTAAGAAAATAGCTGAAAAAAAAAGTTTTCACGCATGAAATGCAACATTTCGGTGCGAAAAGTTCCGACTGTTTGCAACAAATGACTGTATGGACGATGGGAGATAACTCTATTTTAACATGAAGCTCAGTAATACATTTTATAAAAAGCATCTTCCCGGCTGGTACATGACGTCCAAATGACGTCATATTGACGTCGATGCGAAATAGAGTTGTATCGATGTCAGTGCGACATCATTAGGACGTCATGTGCCTGAATTTTGGCCTCGTCAAGGTTGATGCTAATCATTGCTGGCGAATTAATCATTTTTTTTTTGTTTTAGTCTGAGTTTAGTTTGTTTAAGATTAAATAGCTTAAGCTAATTTTCTTTGATCATGTGTATCTCTGTCTGTATTTTTATTTAAATACCTTTGTTGTGTGTCTGTCTCTTTGTCATATCCTTTCATCATCGGTCTGATATAACTGAAATACTGTTGAAAAGGACGTAAAATCGCGTCGTTCATCCATTCATCTTTGTCTTTGGTATAGTAAATGCAGTTGATGTTTACTATTCAACAGATTTACCAACCGGTTCAGTTCAGTTCATTTCAATTCTCCTATCGACGTTCCCCAAGTGACTCAACGGTACGTAACAATAGTTGCACACACTTGGCGCCGTATGTCCGTCCAATGTCATTCAGTCTGTAATCGTGCCGTCGGTCAGTGCTGCCCAACCAGAATTTATGCATAGATGTTTGCCTGCTGCGGCTCCAACTCAGGCATGATCCGGAGAAGGAGGCGCGCGCCACATGAAACTGAGCCACCCCAGCGGAAGATCCAGGCCAACCCCGCCCGCAGAGGAGGAGCACCACGAAACCCAGGTCCAAACGAGAGAACACGCAGGCGTTCCCTAGGTTTCATGGGACCTGTTGGGGTCCCATATTACTTGTAGCTCTTATATTTCCCCTCCCCCGTGTCCAAGTAATTTGGTTCCGGATTGGAGGTCCCTTATTCTGACCTTACACTTAGGTGGGGATGGACGCCGTTACAGGTAGGGACCTTTTCAGGTACCTTTGGGGTAGTTGCACTTCAGTTATTTCGATCGAGTAATTTTGCCAAGTGATGAGTGCAACGTTAAGTTTGAATTTTGAACTCCCCCGTCAAAAGTGAGCATCTAGCGTGGTGCTGGCTTTAGTTTGCTAGCACCTTGCTCATTAATCAATAGTGAATCCTATGGCACATTAAAAAGAGCATAGAAGAATTGGGAATGGCTTAGCGTTATTTGCATAGGGGTGGGCCTCGCACTGTATGGTCAGGCATATAAAAATGTGTGGCCGTTATATACTAACCCCAATTAGTTAAGTATATAATATCAATAAGTTAAATGGCCGTTAGTAAGTTTTCTAGTGAGTATGATGATGCCATTATAGGGTGCTCGCTATTAAAAACACGCCTCACACAGGGGTGGCAGAGCATCAAGTTTGGTTGTTAGTATGTTTTGCGTGCGTGTGTGCCTGTTTATCTAGAGTGCTAGCACAATGTACGTGTACTTGTTCATTTTTGCGTGCATGTGTGTTTGAGTGTATGCCGGCTTGAGTGCGTGTTTGTATGTCTATATTTGTGAGTTTGCGCATCTGTCCGTCTGTCCGTCTCCATCGCCTTCTTCTGGGTTGTCTCCACCGTTGTGGTGTCTTACATCCAACGTTGTTTCGCTGCCGCGCCGTAACATTAATAGGCATGCCGAGGTAAGACTGGCGGAGTGTCATTACCCAGAGACAAGGACGATCCCTAATTGGTTATTGCTTACATTCCTGATACTCATTTTGTTGCAAAAATACCAATTTAGATGCCTAGGTGTTTGGGTTATTTTACCCTAATCTTAATGAAAATAGAATATGTATTGCTCACCTATGCTTTGGCCCCTCATGCGTCAGCTTTCTTATGGCACATCTCTCTCCCCCTCTATTCTTCTATTTCACCATGGCAAAATAGCCGAAGCGTCCCCCTGCGTCGGGGCGCTGATGGGATTACCTCCCTTGCCCTTTCCTCCTTTCGAGGGGAAACGCACACCGTCTCACGCGCGTCGCGAGTTACACGTTTGTCCAAATATTATGGTGGATTTCTATGTTTTACGGTCACGGCGCGACAGGGTCTAGTCGCGCGACCCCCCCCCCTCTCTAAGGGGGATGGTTCCATTCCTTATCCACCCGGGGATTAATTACTATACCTTATGAAGCCCATCATCGCCCCTTCGAAAGGATTTTCCGAATTAAAGGACGGAATTCCTGTGTTTGTCGCCTCCTTTACCCCCAAAAATGTCTATGCGTCATTTCTCCCCAGCATGCAGAATGGAGTCGTCCATATTTAAAATTGGTATACTCCATTCCTCGCAGGCAGTGGGAAGGGGCCATTTACCAACCGGGTGATGGTCTAAATATATATATAGTTGTTAGCCAAACGGTGTTGCTATGCGCATTCTTTAAGAGCCGCACCCTCGGAAAATTGTCACATGCGACGAGAAGAATCAGCCAAGTCTGTGGAAACATTTATGCGTTCACAACATGTATAAACAATCTTGAGCATCATACACTGGAGCGCCGTAAAGTGTTCGAAAGGAATTGACACTAATTGGACTGCATTCGCTTTTACCAAGATGGGGTGAAACACGTTTTACCTAGCGCAAACCTCGTGTCGTGATAAAACCAGTCCTATGTCATACACAAATCACGCGTGTCTAGACTGGATGCATGCGCAGTCAAAATAGGGTAGACTACACATGAGAATAAACATATCTTGGCACTTCCTGGTTGCGTATACATACATAATTCGCGTCAAGCATTATCGGCTGAACACACATTTTCCCTTGCGCAGGCTATTTTAAGTAATGCCGTGATAAAATCAGCCTTGTCGTATATGCAAAACACCTATGTCCAGACTAATCTGTGCACTGGCACAATAAGAACAGGATAGGCGAACTAAGTATGCCTTCTGGGAATCAAACAGTGCACTGCACTTACTCCGACAGACTAAGCAGTTGCATAGACTTATCTTGGTACCCAAGTTTGCGTACAGCGTCAAACATTTTTGTCCCCGCACAAGGCTCATAACGTTAAACACAAGAGATGAGCATAAAATGCACGTGCAAATATGACCGATCCTTGATTACCTCGATTATTAATGACGTAACCCAAGAGCCGCACCCTCGGAAAATTGCCACATGCGACGAGAAGAATCTGCCCAGTCTGTGATAATAGTTATGCGTTCACAACATGTATAAACAATTTTGAGCATCATTCACTGGAGCGCCGTAAGGTGTGGGAAAGGCATTGACACTTATCGGACTGCATTCGCTTTTACCAAGATGGGGTGAAACACATTTTTCCTTGCGCATACCTCGTGTATTGATAAAACCAGTCCTATGTCACACGCAAAACACGCGTGTCTAGCCTAGATGCATGCGCAATCAGAACAGGGTAGACTACACATAGGGTAGACATATCTTGGTACCTCCTGGGTACGATTGCATACATATTTCGCCGCAAACATTATGGGCTGAACATACATTTTTCCTTGCGCAGGCCATTTGAGTCGTGTCGTGATAAAATCAGCCTTATGGTATATGCAAAACACCTAAGTCCAGACTAGTCTGTGCAGTAACACAATCAGAACAGGGTAGGCACATAAGTATGCCTTCTGGAAATCAAACGGTGCACTGCATTTATTCTGACAGACTAAGCAGTTGCATAGACTTCACTTGGTACTCACTGTTTGCGTGTAGCGTCAAACATATTTTGCCCGGACAAGGTTCATAACGTTCAATACAAGAGATGAGCATAAAATGCACGTGCAAATATGACCGACACTTGATTATCAATGATGTAACGCAAGAGCTGCAAGATTAACAAACAATTGCCGCAGTAATCCTAAATTTTGGGATAGATGTATCTGAGAAATCAGTTTAGAATCAGATCAAGATGTGCAATGCCTCACATCCTATCAGTATTTTTGACACACTGTCGCCTAGTATAAGCACCTGTTCAAATTTTAGAACAATTGCAGTAATTTTAAGGTGTCCCAATAGAGAGGGTAAATTAAAACAACGCAAACTGTTTGAACAACACTACAAGACACCCAGCAAGCACATGACGTCGTAATGATGTCGAAATGGGGTCGATGCGACGCCCCCATGCCGCATCGACGTCAATACTACTTCAATCCGACGTCTTGTAACTGCTGGGCGGTAAAGTGTATCCCAGCGGGCACATGACGTCAGAATGACGTCGATACGAGGTAATCTGGTTGCGTCGACGTCAGAATAACGTCGTGTGCCAGCTGGATAGAAAGCAATTCGATAGGGAAAAGAAATAATGCCAAAGGACGAGGTGCAATAAGGGCCGATTTTGGCCCCATGTCAGAAATGAATTTTGTTGTCATAAAAAATTAGTTAGGTAACTCTAATTAAAAGAAGTATAATTTTTATTCCTGTACTGATGCTCATTTCTGAGAAAATCTGTCATTTGTAATGTGTGGTAGCAAGCAGGAAATTTGGGTAAAAAAAGGGAGTGGGGAAGAATTTATTAGCGTTTTTTTTCCTCTGGGCTACGCATCGAGTATTTATGAAATTAAACTATGACAATATTAAGTAGTGTTTATGCTCGTGCATATTTGACAATGATGACGTCAGACTACTGAGTACTAAAGGGCAATAACTCAGCCTTTTACAACTAAAATACACACAAAAAATAGTCAAAGTAACACCATTGTAAATCAAATATAAAAACTTTTGTAGCATATAAAAGATAAATGTTAAAATTATTTTAGGATGTATGACTGTAATAATTACCGAAAAAAGTAATAATATAAGCGTGGTATATTTGTTGTTGCCATGGCAACAACTTCTAATAACACATTTTTAAAGCATTTAATTAACTTTATTTTTGCAGTATTTCATGCTGGTTTTCTTAATTTGATTTGTAACATCTATTATTGGAAGTATTTAAAGAATATATAATTTACATAATATCTAAAGCGCGTTATGGTTGCCGTTGCCATGGTAACAACCTCAAAACTTTCCTAAATCTAAAACATTTTTAACGTATTTCGCAGTATTTCTGCATTTTATTCTTTATTTGACTTGTTTAAACTGTTATATGATGTTTACATGTGATAGTCACAGATATGTTTTAATATATTAACGTGTTATGATTGACGTTGCCATGGCAACAACTTTCCCTTTGAAGTTGGGGATAGGGTTTGGGATCTGATTCAGTCAGCTCCTTAAGTGTAGTTACTCTTTAAATTTTCAATCTTACTCATTTTTTTAGATTATTATTTTTTTAGCCGGGCCGCTTAGCGGAATCGGTAGGGCACCTGACTCATAAGTCAGAGGTCCTGGGTTCGAAACCCGGTCTGGCCACATACTTTCGTTTCTCCTTCCGCTGATTCAAAAAGGGCAGTTGTCAGTTACTGGCGAAGTATGTGCACTTAGAACTGGTTAACCGCTTAGGCGGTCTAAGCCTGCCCAGGAATAGCGTGGTTAGTTTAACTGACCGTCCCGACATGACCATAGTTGTTTACCGTGGACGTTAAGCAATAAATCAATCAATTTTGTTTTAGTATTTTGTTATGTTTATGCCACAAAATTTTTAATTCACTTGGGAATACCTTAATTATTACACTGCTGAGGCCATTAATGGGATAAGATTGAACGAATTAACAAAAAAAAAAAAAAAAAAAAAAAAAAACGAAAATAAAATATATTGATGATTTATCACTTTTATTAAATTGTTATAGCTTTTGCAAACCGACCCTCATCAAAAATGAATACTGGATACTTACCTATTCTAATTTTGATGATATTTGTCAGCTACATTTTTAGAATAAATCCAAAAAGGCAATCCATTATTAGTGTCCTACAGATATTCGACCAGATTAGGGTGTATTATTGTTATTCATCCATCAGCCACACTGTCTTTCTGTCCATTTGTCCGTCCATAAAACCTAGATCATGAGATAACAAGGCAACTGCTTGGTTGCCTGCTCAGTGTGTAAACAAGCAGGGTTTTGTCCATTTTCCCCTCTGTTTTCTTGGTCGTCTATGAACCGGCCAGAACGTAGGTTGTCATGGCAACCTGAAGTTACCATTGCCCTACTTTGAGAGAATGATAGCCCACTGATAGATTGAATAGTACCCGAGCAGGTGTGTTGTCAATAATGACAGACAACTTGCATAAATATACTGTATGGTTTAATATTGCTTAATATGTGTTGTATTGACTGAGGCCCTGCACACTTCGCTTACTTGTTTCCCTCAGGTAAGTAACCAACTTGAACACCTCTGTGACATGTTTTCTCTACAGACTTCTGTGATTAAACGCCCGCGCCCACATGGTTCATATGGGTCCGCGCATGTTCACATTCGCACTTGTATCGAAGTAGGGAAGAAGAAAGCAGCATTATAAGAGAGATGGGCTCCGCCTTTCATGCTGTGCCCAAGATAGAGTGGGCCTGTTACCGCCACTGCTCCTGTGGCCACTAGGCTATGAGAAACCTTTACCTTTTTCACTCCTCTGTGTACCTTATGTGCAAAAACGAACTTAAGACTCAGATCTGCCTGTAGTTACGGGCAGTTCATTCAGACTAGACCCTTCACTTTCGATGACTACATGCGTTACTTTGGACGGGACTGCTTGAATGAATAAGCTGATCTCAGCTTTCGCTTTCCACATATGCTGCTTGGTGCTTTTTCTCAAACTCAACTTCAAACGAAAAAAAAAAAAAAAAAAAATTCACATTCGCCCAAGCATAGCCTAAGTATATTTGATTATCCTCGGTAAGTCCTGATCACCATAGATTCTATTTTCTTTTGTACCACCCTGCTAAAACGGGGCAATTTGGGAAAATTTGCATCAACACGAGCAAATTTTTCCTTTCAAAGTAGAAACATTTTGGATGTTTATTATTGTTATTATTATTATTATTATTATTCCATAGAATGAAACAGGAAGTCACGAAACTTGTCCCTACGTGTAAAAAAGGCGGACACTACGGTTAATACCCATGCACCCTTTTCAGGCTGCGTACCTTTTTGTAACTTGCTAGCTCTGCTTATCCATCGGATTATTTCTAACAAACTTTCAGGTGGACAGTGTGGTTCTATATTCATTACGGCTCCCCTCGGGCAATAAAACTGCTAATCATTTTTACCCTATATTTATTGCAAAGCTACCTCAAAGCTTGCCTCTTCTCATTGCATTTATAGCTACATTTAACTCGCATCACGACATTTTCTGTAAAACGCCAATGCCTGTCCGACTTACTTTTACATGTAATGCTACCTTAGGTGTAGTCACAGCCGCATTGCGTTCATCAGTATATGGGCAGGAAGAAGAATCCTTGTTCATTCACACAGGAACATTTTGTAAAGAGAATGACTCACCCAGAGAAAACGAGCTTCTTGCAGTCCTGTTGTGTGTTAGGGTGTATATGCGTTTCTGTTTTCGTACGCTTAAGGAAATCTTTGTGATTGACAATGGGACGGAAAATGATATCAAATTATTTTTTTATGCCCCCGCCACGAAGTGGGGAGGGGCATATAGTTTTGCCCTTGTCCTTCCGTACGTACATACGTACGTCCGTCACACTTTGTAGTACTGTTCTTGTCTCCGCAACTCCTCCTACAGTATTCGATGCAGGGAGTTGAAACTTGGAACACAGTTCAGACATGCATTGAACATGTGCATAAAGGAAACATAACTTTGATTAAGATCTTTATTGCAGAATTATGTCCCCTTGAATAATCGTACATACGTACGTCCGTCACACTTTGTAGTACTGTTCTTGTCTCCGCAACTCCTCCTACAGTATTCGATGCAGGGAGTTGAAACTTGGAACACAGTTCAGACATGCATTGAACATGTGCATAAAGGAAACATAACTTTGATTAAGATCTTTATTGCAGAATTATGTCCCCTTGAATAATAAACATATTTTGACCATATTTCACATCTGAGTACTGTTCTTGTCTCCGCAACTCCTCCTACAGTATTTGATATAGGGAGTTGAAACTTGCAACACAGTTCAGACATGCATTGAACATGTGCATAAAGGAAACAGAACTTTGATTAAGGTCTTGGTTGCAGAATTATGTCCCCTTGAATAATATACATATTATAACCATATTTCACATTTGAGTACTGTTCTTGTCTCCGCAACTCCTCCTACAGTATTTAATGTAGGGACTTGAAACTTGCAACACAGTTCAGATATGCATTGAACATGTGCATAAAGGAAACAGAACTTTGATTAAGGTCTTTATTGCAGAATTATGTCCCCTTGAATAACATAAATATTTTGACCATATTTCACATTTGTAGTACTGTTCTTGTCTCTGCAACTCCTCCAATTGTATATGATGTAGGGATTTGAAGCTTGTAACACAGTTCAGACATGCATTGAACATGTGCATAAAGGAAACAAAACTTTGATCCAGGTCATTATGGCAGAATTACATCCCCTTGAATGACATGCATATTTTGACCATATTTCACACTTTGTAGTACAACATTCTTGTCTCTGCAACTCCTCCAATAGTATTTGATGTAGGGATTTGAAACTTGCAACACAGTTCAGAAATGCATTGAACATGTGCATAAAGGAAACAGAACTTTCAGTTAGGTCTTTATTGCAGAATTATGTCCCCTTGAATAACATACATATTTTGACCATATTTCCATAGCTTAAATACAATCCCACCTTTTATCGTCGCTCTAGCGGCCTCATTTATTAACAGATTTTGGTATTACATCACAGCTTTATTGGATATGACAGTACCTTGAACAACTTTGCGTTTCAGGTTTGTAGGATGAAGGTCAAGGTCACAGTTGCTATTTTCAGAAAAACTAGGGCATTGCTCCAGTGCTTTCATTTATAGATCGATTTTGATGTAACTTCATATAAATGTTAAGTATAACAATATCTTGAATAAATTACTGTTTCAGCACCGCAGGTCCAAGGTCAAGGTCACAGTTGCTATTTTTAGGAAAAAACTTTATCATTCCTCTACTCCTCTATTCATTGACAATTTTTATGTAACTTCACTCAAATGTTTAGTGTGACAATATCTAGGACAAGTTCGTGATCCAGAATTTCAGGGTAAAGGTCAAGGTCATATTTGCTATTTTAGAAAATATGCTGTCATCCCTCTGGAATGATTTTGGCATAACTTGACCCAAATATTTAGCTGACAATATCTGGGACAAATTTACGTTTCATCATTGTAGGTCCAAGGTCAAGGTCACAGATGCTATTATAGGTACATGTAAATCTTTGTCATGGTTCTAGCGCCTTTATTTATTAACTGATTTTGATAGAACTTCACACATGTATTAAGTATGACAATATCTTGGACAAGTTAACCTTTCAGGGTTGTAGTTCCAAGGTCAAGGTCACAGTTGCTATTTTTAAGAAAAACTCAGTCATCCCTCTGGCACCTTTATTTATTGACAGATTTTGATGTAACTTCACACAAATATGTTTTAACACATTACTTTTCTAGTGAGGCATATGGCGGGGGCATTCATCACCTTTAGTGATTGTCTAGTTTTCTAATAAAATATTTGTTACTTGAGTACCTTCCAATGAGTTTTCTTTTCAGATTACTCTCTTATCATAGCAAAGTTTTGTGTTACATGAAGGTTGTGGAAATACTGTGACCGACTTGTCCTAGTTGCCCCATTTTACTAAGGACAAGTGAAAAATTTACTTGTCCATAGACAAGTATATCATGCAGTTATATATTACAGATGCCATGTATTTTATATTAATATACATAAATCTCTTTTAAGTCGACTGAATACAACTGCCATATTTTAAATGGAGCTTACTTTTGGAAACAGAGGGTGGCTTTCCTGTTTCTGAAACCCTTTCCCAATAGACGCTACTCTTCACTTCAAGAATTTGCTCCCAGAGGTATCAAATTCTTTCCTTTAAGAGTAGGTCTATGAAAGAGGAAACGAAAAGCTGGTAATTTTGTCGAAATGATGTCACAAAATACTCACCTTATTTATTCCCCCGAATAACACAGAGATGTAACTTCTGTTATTTCATTGGTACAAGTTAAGTTTTATTTAGACAAGTAAAGCCTGACCATTTACTTGTCCCAGGATAAGTACCATCAGTGCATTTTTTTTATTTTTCCACAGCCCTGGTTATATGTGATTGATGTATTTCAGGAGGTACATTTTTTTCATGAACTTCGTATAATTTCTTAAAGTGGTATTGGGGGGGGGGGGGGGGGGGGGGGGAGGGAGGGGAAATTGGGGAAGAGAGCAGGAGGGAGCGGGTTGCAAACCGTAAACAACCAATTTTTCTCTTTTTTTTCGGGGGGGGGGGGGGGGGGCATGAAGAGGAACTATGCATTTCAAAATTATTGGGGGAAGGGGCAGACCCCGGCAAACCGCAGACAACCATTGTTTAAAGGGAAGGGGGCAGGGCATGAGGGTTGGGGTGCCATGCATTTACTGATTTACTGGAGGGCCTCCCCCCCCCACACACCTTTTTTCTACGCCTATGTATTTATGTCTTCAGTAATAAGCTGTCCCTTTTCAAGGTAGGTCTTCTTGACATGGTCCTATAGCATTGTTTTGGTGTTAAGTGTGAAGACATTACTTCAACTGCATGGGCCTTGCGAATTTGTGGAAGGTGCGAGGGGCGGTAGACCAGTGGGCTTCATCATGAAAAAAAAAAAGAAAAAGATAAAGCCCCTTGTAGGGATCGATCTCTCAACTTAAAAGAAACTTGCTTTATAGAACAGTCGCTTAAACCCCTCAGCCAACCCGTGATTCTATTTATAGACCCTTATTTTAAAGTATATACACTTTAACACCAACAGTACTACAGATTTGCATTCATTTTGTTTTAAACTTATGATAAACAAAAGCAAAATGATAAATAACGCTCATCAATAAAAATTTCCCACACATGTGACAAAACAATCTGATTTAAAACAGTCTGAAGAGGTTACATGTGTACACAACGTGCCGCTTTGATGTAAACAAACGCACCGCCGGTGCCGTAGCTAAAAAGTAGACATGCCAACTTCAGCGATATTTTTTTCGGAAAAGTTAATTTTTGAAACCCAGCGCAGCCAAGACCCAAGTTGATATTTTGATAGTATGTTTGTTTGATTAAAAGACGCCTTTTGTCAAAATTTTAAGTTGGGTCTCGCCTGCGCTGATACTTTTCGCTGATGTTAAAGTTCGCAAACTGGTCACTTTTTGCTGTTTTTGCCATTTCTAGGATAGATTGAGGCAAAAAATGACGCATTTCTAGGAAGATAGTCAAAAATACATGAACAGATCTTCAAAATATAAGGATTGGCCTGTTTAAAACTGTCTTTATTTTTTCAATTACTCCGTTTTGAAATTTCGCGAAAAAATTGGGCCGTTATCGCACCTTAACGCAACTCGTCCTTTGTACATATTGCCAAAATTTATAAATTCTGCATTTCGATCATACAAAACTAAAATTGACAAGGAAAAAAGTTATAACTGCCTTTTCTATTTCATTTTTAGCTCACCTGAGCCTTTAGGCTCATAGGTGAGCTTATAGTATAGCCAGGCAAACCGTTCTATTCTAATCAATTGTCCATTTTCCGTTGTCAACATTTTCAAACATCTTGTCCTCTGAAATCACTGGGCCGATTGAAGCCATATTTCATATGGAGCCTAGCTAGGTTGGGAGAACAAAAGTTTGTTTGGGGTATCTGGGTCACATGACCAAGATGGCCTCCACGCCCATATATGGTAAAAACCCTTCAGAATTCTTCTTCTCTAGAACCAAAAGGCCGATGACCTTGAAACTTGGTATGTAACATCGGGCATGCGGGCCCATCATAATTAGCTCACCTGAGCCGAAGGCTCATAGGTGAGTTTATAGTATAGGCAGGCATCTGTCATCTGTTGTCCGTCCGTCGTCCGTCAATATTTTCAAATGACATCTCCTCTGAAACTACAAGGCCCATTGTTACCAAATTTCGTATATGGCATCTATAGGCAGGGGGAACCAATAATACTGTTTTTTTTTATCCAAATCGCTTCAGAACTTTGGTTGCTATGGCAACTTAAAGTTTCCATTGACTTGTATGGGAAAAATTGAAAATTTGCATTTTTTGCTATGTCACTGCAGATATTTTGACAAATCTTTTACAGAAATGTTCCTTGAGTACTTCTCTATCAACCACATGAAATTTATGTAGATTGCACAATTTGGCTGGTTGCCATGGCAACCGAAAGGTTGAAATTAGAAAATATATTCAAAAATCATCTCCTCAGAAACTATGCAACCAATAAAGCTCAAACTTCACAGAAATGATCTTAGTACTAGCTTCTACAAAAGTACTGTTTTTCTTGACAATTGCTCTAGCAGTTTGGTTGCTATGGGAACTTAAAGTTACCATTGACTTAAAATGGCAAAATAGAAAATTTGCATTTATTGCTATGTCGGTGCAGATATTTTGACAAAACTTTCATAGAAATGTTCCTTGAGTAGTCTTTAACCAGCCTTGTTAAATTTATGCAAATTGCGCAATTTGGCTGGTTGCCATTGCAACCGAATAGTTAAAAATAGACTAATATTAAAAAATCATCTCCGCAGAAACTGTGTGGCCAATAAAGCTCAAACTTAATAGAAAGAACCTTAGTACTAGCCTCTATAGAATTACAGTTTTTCATGGCAATTACTCCAGCAGTTTGGTTGCTATGGCAACTAAGAGTTTCCATTGACTTATAATGGGGAAAACGGAAATTGGCAATTTTTGCTGTCTCACTGCATTTATTTAGATTTTCTTTCTACAGAAATGTTTCTTGAATAGTCCTTGATGTTTCATATGAATTTTCTCCAAATCGCTGAATTTGATTGGTTGCCATGGCAAAATATAGGTTAAATTTTCGAAAAAAAGAGAGAAAAAATGAAAAAAGCTTCTGCTCAGAAGCCATATGGGGATATAGGTGATATTGTGCAAACATGCTGATGACAGAAGCCTCTACACGAATTTTGTTTTTTCTTCCAACCCCATAAGAACTTTGGTTGCTATGGCAACTTATAGTTTCCACTGACTTATAATGGGAAAAGTGAAGCCATGAGGAGGATGAAGCTGATACTTTGCATACATATTAATAACATTAGCCTTTACCTAAAGTATGTTTCATATTATCATTGCCCATGTGGACTGGTTGCTATGGCAACTTAAATTTCCATAGACTTAGAGTGGGGAAAGTGGCCATTTGGTATTTATTTCTGTGTTACTGCAGATATTTTGACAAAAGCTTTACAGAAATGTTCCTAGAGTAGTCCTCTATCAGCCATATGAATTTAGCCCAAAGACCTGATTTTGATTGGTTGCCATTGCAACTGAAAGGCCAAATTTTCAATTTTTTCTTTTTTTTTTTGCCAAAGATCTTCTTAGAAGCCATTAAAGGGGGGGGGGATAAAGCTTATTTTTTTCATAAATGTTTGTGATATTATCTTCTACATAAATGATGTGTTTTATTGCTGTTGTGCATGTTGTTTTGTTGCTGTGGCACTTTAGTTTTTCCAACATAACCTCAGTGCTCAGGTGAGCGATATAGGGCCATTGGCCCTCTGGTTTTATTTGTTTTAACTTTTGCAGAACTTAGATGTGCAGATAATTAGATGTGTCTGCGTGTGTGTTTTACTGCCCAAATATAAGTATGTGCTACATAGAAATTTTGGCATGCATTTATTATTCTAACGGGCCACCAGGGTTTAGCTCCAAAAAAGTACGGTTTACTATGGTGCTTATGCGGGTTCCATCTTTTTGGGCGACTCCAGTTTGGTTGAAAGTACATCACTGTAGAGTCCGAATGCGCTTAAATAGGCGCACATGCTGCGACCTTGTACCCATGCCCCTGTGCTTGCACCACGTCTATGTTGTAGCAGACAGGCCGCAGTAAAAGTATCCAGGACGCAGTAGACAGACAGAAGACACTTCATTGGAAGTAAATAGCATACAGAAAAACGCGAACAGCATGCACTGCTTTTCAGCATGCTCCAAAACGAAGAGCGAGTAGACAGTGCACAGTAGACGGTAAACGGTAGAATATATCAAAAGGTCTTTAACGTTGAAAGAAACGTATTTTCCTTCGCACAGCTTAAAACACATGTATTGGGGAAGGGGGGAGGGGATATAAAAGAATTAAAAAAAAAACAACAAAGGACCAGTGGTCCTGTAGCTCACCTGACACTTGGTCCTGGTATATATTTTAATGCTTTTATACAAGTATATAGCCCCAGGGCAGGGGCAGATCTGCCACCCTCTGGACTAATGTTGAGTCCCAATGCTATATACCAAGCCACAAGGTCACTGAGCCTTTGGTTCTGGACAAAGATATCTGAATGGATTTTATCATATATGAGCGTGGCGGCCACCTTGTTCATGTGCCCATGACCATCTGAACAAACTTTGATTCCTTTGACCCAGTATTAAAGCTACATATGAAATACAGTAATCATTTGTATAAACTATGATGGTCCCGAGTGCCCAATGCTACATACCCAGTTTCAAGGTCATAGGCCTTTCGGGTCTTGACAAAAAGACTTTTGAAGAGTTTTTTTACCATATATTGGCACGGTGGCCACCTTGGTCATGTGACCAAGACCAGCTGAACAAACTTTGGTTCCTTTAACCCGGGGAATCTCAATATGAAATATAGCTTCAATCGACTCCAGTGGCCACTGAGCAGAAGATGTTTGAAAATGTCGACGGGTGAGAGTATCTCAGTGACCTTGTACAAAGGCCAAAGAACGACCTTGATCTTTAGCGACATAATATCTTCATTTGGTCATTTAGTCAACCATATATACCAAATATTGTACCTTAGACTTAAATAGTTTCTGAAAAACCCACTGTTTAAGCATTTTCCCATATAAAAGCCTGATGTACCAAAGTTGACAGTGTCATAAAATAGGTCAAGGTCAACGCACGATCATCATTTGTATAAACTATGCTGGGCTCTAGTGCCCAAAGCTGTTCTGCAGAAAATTTTTGAATGGTTTTTCCCATATATTGGCATGGCGACCATCTTGGTCGTTTGACCCAGTCTTTCGATACAAACTTTCGTTCCCCCATCCCACTGAGACTCCATCTGAAATTTGGCTTCAATCGGCCCAGTGGTTTCAGAGGAGAAGATGTTTGAGAATCTTGACGACGGATGGACGGATGGAATGACCTTGACCTTTCGTGACATAATATCTTTATTTGTTCATGACCATGTATACCAAGTATTGTACCTTAAACTTAAATAGTTTCTGGGAAATCCACTGTTTAAGCGTTTTCCCATATAATAGCCTAATGTAACAAAGTTGACCTTGTCATAAATTAGGTCAAGGTCAACGCAAGTCATCATTTGTACAAACTCTGATGAGCCCGAATGCGAAATGCTACATTCCAAGTTTCACGGTCATAGGCCTTTTGGTTCTGGAGAAGATTTTTGTAAGGTTTTTACCATATATGGGCATGGCGGCCATCATGGTCATGTGACCCAGATACCCCGAACAAACTTTCGTTCCCCAAGCCCATGGAGGCTCCATGTAAAATTTGGCTTTGGTCGCCCCAGCGGTTTTGGAGAAGAAGCCATTTGAAAATGTTGGACGGACGGCGGACTACGGAGTATTGCCATACTAAAAGCTCACCTGTGAGCCTTCGGCTCAGGTGAGCTATTAAAACTAGAAAACAAATAATGAAAAGCAGACAAAAGCCTGCAACACCCGGTATTTCCAGGCGATCACCGATCCAAGTACTAACCGGGTTCGACGTTGCTTAACTTCGGTGATCGGACGAGAATTGATGTTTTCAAGGTCATATGGCAGTAGACAACAAACATTTCCAAAGCCTGCTTTTGAGAGTTTGAGATCAGTATTATAATTTTAATAGCCTGCAGTTCGTACTACTGGGACACACATTGCAGGCCTAGTAGAGCAGTCGTATCAGGATCTGCGCTGTTTGCGGTTCAGTCTCATCAAGCCAGCGATCACAAAATGTTGAATCATCATTGAATCAACGTTGATTCAATGATGATTCAATGTAAGGTGCATGTGCCGGTAACCAATCTGCTCTTGATCTGGGCTCTTCTGTCTGCTGTCATGTATATTATCATGTACAGTGTGTGTGTGTGTGTTTGTGAGGGGAGGGGGAGAGAGGGCGGTAGCTCAGTGGGTTATGCGCTGGCCTACTGGTCTAGCGGTCCCGGGTTAGAGCTCCGCTGTAGGCGGGAATCTTTCCAACCGTAAACAGGGTTTCATTGCACACAGCCTTTCATTATCGACCGCCCATCCACCTGATATGACTAAAATACTGTTGAGAAGAACGTAAAATTACGTGAGCCATCCATGTGCAGAGGATCACACAGGGCGAGACTCCCCATCAGTTCCCGATAAAATAGGGTGTTAGATGAAAAATCAAGATAATATCATGCTTACCTTTATACATGTATGTTATGACATCTCATTGGGATCACCTCGTTGAGGCGATTCTAATGTCACAACATATATATACTGTTCAAAAGAAGTAAGGGATATTAAGACATTTAAGGCAGCAGAAGTAAGGATAACCAGAGGACCATTGGTCCTGTAGCTCACCTGAGTCCATTCATCCTCAGCACTCAGGGGTAAGGAACTCTAAGGCAAATTGTACAATATGACAGAATTTTGAAGTCTGCTTCTTGAGAACATTTCTATAAAACTTTTGTCAAAATATCTACTGTAACACAGTAATAGTTCCATTCCTTATCCACCCGGGGATTAATTACTATACCTTATGAAGCCCATCATCGCCCCTTCGAAAGGATTTTCCGAATTAAAGGACGGAATTCCTGTGTTTGTCGCCTCCTTTACCCCCAAAAATATCTATGCGTCATTTCTCCCCAGCATGCAGAATGGAGTCGTCCATATTTAAAATTGGTATACTCCATTCCTCGCAGGCAGTGGGAAGGGGCCATTTACCAACCGGGTGATGGTCTAAATATATATAGTGTTGTTAGCCAAACGGTGTTGCTATGCGCATTCTTTAAGAGCCGCACCCTCGGAAAATTGCCACATGCGACGAGAAGAATCAGCCAAGTCTGTGCAAACATTTATGCGTTCACAACATGTATAAACAATCTTGAGCATCATACACTGGAGCGCCGTGAAGTGTTCGAAAGGAATTGACACTAATTGGACTGCATTCGCTTTTACCAAGATGGGGTGAAACACGTTTTACCTAGCGCAAACCTCGTGTCGTGATAAAACCAGTCCTATGTCATACGTAAAAGACGCGTGTCTAGACTGGATGCATGCGCAGTCAAAATAGGGTAGACTACACATGAGAATAAACATATCTTGGCACTTCCTGGTTGTGTATATATACATAATTCGCTTCAAGCATTATCGGCTGAACACGCATTTTCCCTTGCGCAGGCCATTTTAAGTCATGCCGTGATAAAATCAGCCTTATCGTATATGCAAAACACCTATGTCCAGACTAATCTGTGCACTGGCACAATAAGAACAGGATAGGCGCACTAAGTATGCCTTCTGGGAATCAAACAGTGCACTGCACTTACTCCGACAGACTAAGCAGTTGCATAGACTTATCTTGGTACCCAAGTTTGCGTACATTTTTTGTCCCCGCACAAGGCTCATAACGTTAAACACAAGAGATGAGCATAAAATGCACGTGCAAATATGACCGATCCTTGATTACCTCGATTATTAATGACGTAACCCAAGAGCCGCACCTTCGGAAAATTGCCACATGCGACGAGAAGAATCTGCCCAGTCTGTGATAATAGTTATGCGTTCACAACATGTATAAACAATTTTGAGCATCATTCGCTGGAGCGCCGTAAGGTGTGGGAAAGGCATTGACACTTATCGGACTGCATTCGCTTTTACCAAGATGGGGTGAAACACATTTTTCCTTGCGCATACCTCGTGTATTGATAAAACCAGTCCTATGTCACACTCAAAACACGCGTGTCTAGCCTAGATGCATGCGCAATCAGAACAGGGTAGACTACACATAGGGTAGACATATCTTGGTACCTCCTGGTTACGATTGCATACATATTTCGCCGCAAACATTATGGGCTGAACATACATTTTTCCTTGCGCAGGCCATTTGAGTCGTGTCGTGATAAAATCAGCCTTATGGTATATGCAAAACACCTAAGTCCAGACTAGTCTGTGCAGTAACACAATCAGAACAGGGTAGGCACATAAGTATGCCTTCTGGAAATCAAACGGTGCACTGCATTTATTCTGACAGACTAAGCAGTTGCATAGACTTCACTTGGTACTCACTGTTTGCGTGTAGCGTCAAACATATTTTGCCCGGACAAGGTTCATAACGTTCAATACAAGAGATGAGCATAAAATGCACGTGCAAATATGACCGACACTTGATTATCAATGATGTAACGCAAGAGCTGCAAGATTAACAAACAATTGCCGCAGTAATCCTAAATTTTGGGATAGATGTATCTGAGAAATCAGTTTAGAATCAGATCAAGATGTGCAATGCCTCACATCCTATCAGTATTTTTGACACACTGTCGCCTAGTATAAGCACCTGTTCAAATTTTAGAACAATTGCAGTAATTTTAAGGTGTCCCAATAGAGAGGGTAAATTAAAACAACGCAAACTGTTTACTACAAGACACCCAGCAAGCACATGACGTCGTAATGATGTCGAAATGGGGTCGATGCGACGCCCCCATGCCGCATCGACGTCAATTCTACTTCAATCCGACGTCTTGTAACTGCTGGGCGGTAAAGTGTATCCCAGCGGGCACATGACGTCAGAATGACGTCGATACGAGGTAATCTGGTTGCGTCGACGTCAGAATAACGTCGTGTGCCAGCTGGGTAGAAAGCAATTCGATAGGGAAAAGAAATAATGCCAAAATTTGTACATATTGCCAAAATATATATATTCTGCATTTCGATCATACAAAACTAAAGTTGACAAGAAAAAAAGTCATAATTGCCTTTTTTATTTATTTTTTTTTTTTATTTGTTTTAACTATTGCAGAACTTAGATGTGCAGATAATTAGATGTGTCTGCGTGTTTCTCCATAGAAATTTTGGCATGCATTTATTATTCTAACGGGCCACCAGGGTTTAGCTCCAATAAAGTACGGTTTACTATGGTGCTTATGTGGGTTCCATCTTTTTGGGCGACTCCAGTTTGGTTGAAAGTATATCACTGTAGAGTCCGAATGCGCTTAAATAGGCGCACATGCTGCGACCTTGTACCCATGCCCCTGTGCTTGCACCACGTCTATGTTGTAGCAGACAGGCCGCAGTAAAAGTATCCAGGACGCAGTAGACAGACAGAAGACACTTCATTGGAAGTAAATAGCATACAGAAAAACGCGAACAGCATGCACTGCTTTTCAGCATGCTCCAAAACGAAGAGCGAGTAGACAGTGCACAGTAGACGGTAAACGGTAGAATATATCAAAAGGTCTTTAACGTTGAAAGAAACGTATTTTCCTTCGCACAGCTTAAAACACATGTATTGGGGAAGGGGGGGAGTGGATATAAAAGAATTAAAAAAACAACAACAAAGGACCAGTGGTCCTGTAGCTCACCTGACACTTGGTCCTGGTATATATTTTAATGCTTTTATACAAGTATATAGCCCCAGGGCAGGGGCAGATCTGCCACCCTCTGGACTAATGTTGAGTCCCAATGCTATATACCAAGCCACAAGGTCACTGAGCCTTTGGTTCTGGACAAAGATATCTGAATGGATTTTATCATATATGAGCGTGGCGGCCACCTTGTTCATGTGCCCATGACCATCTGAACAAACTTTGATTCCTTTGACCCAGTATTAAAGCTACATATGAAATACAGTAATCATTTGTATAAACTATGATGGTCCCGAGTGCCCAATGCTACATACCCAGTTTCAAGGTCATAGGCCTTTCGGGTCTTGACAAAAAGACTTTTCAAGACTTTTTTTAACATATATTGGCACGGTGGCCACCTTGGTCATGTGACCAAGACCAGCTGAACAAACTTTGGTTCCTTTAACCCGGGGAATCTCAATATGAAATATAGCTTCAATCGACTCCAGTGGCCACTGAGCAGAAGATGTTTGAAAATGTCGACGGGTGAGAGAATCTCAGTGACCTTGTACAAAGGCCGAAGAATGACCTTGATCTTTAGCGACATAATATCTTCATTTGGTCATTTAGTCAACCATATATACCAAATATTGTACCTTAGACTTAAATAGTTTCTGAAAAATCCACTGTTTAAGTATTTTCCCATATAAAAGCCTGATGTACCAAAGTTGACAGTGTCATAAATTAGGTCAAGGTCAACCACGATCATCATTTGTAAAAACTATGCTGGGCTCTAGTGCCCAAAGCTGTTCTGGAGAAGAAGATTTTTGAAGGGTTTTTCCCATATATTGGCATGGCGACCATCTTGGTCATGTGACCCAGTCTTCCGATACAAACTTTCGTTCCCCCATTCCACTGAGACTCCATCTGAAATTTGGCTTCAATCGGCCCAGTGGTTTCAGAGGAGAAGATGTTTGAAAATCTTGATGACGTATGGACGGACGGAATGACCTTGA
Organism: Ctena decussata; assembly: GCA_963989385.1. Classification (NCBI taxonomy): domain Eukaryota; kingdom Metazoa; phylum Mollusca; class Bivalvia; order Lucinida; family Lucinidae; genus Ctena; species Ctena decussata. Next base: position 37,501,524 of record OZ022510.1, on the reverse strand, counting down.
CCTTTCGTGACATAATATCTTTATTTGTTCATGAGCATGTATACCAAGTAGTGTACCTTAAACTTAAATAGTTTCTGGGAAATCCACTGGTCAAGCGTTTTCCCATATAATAGCCTAATGTAACAAAGTTGACCATGTCCTAAATTAGGTTAAGGTCAACGCAAGTCATCATTTGTACAAACTATGATGAGCCCGAATGCGAAATGCTACATTCCAAGTTTCACGGTCATAGGCCTTTTGGTTCTGGAGAAGAAGATTTTTGTAAGGTTTTTACCATATATCGGCATGGCGGCCATCTTGGTCATGTGACCCAGATACCCCGAACAAACTTTCGTTCCCCAAGCCCATGGAGGCTCCATGTAAAATTTGGCTTTGATCGCCCCAGCGGTTTTGGAGAAGAAGACATTTGAAAATGTTGGACGGACGGCGGACTACGGAGTATTGCCATACTAAAAGCTCACCTGTGAGCCTTCGGCTCAGGTGAGCTATTAAAACTAGAAAATAAATAAAGAAAAGCAGACAAAAGCCTGCAACAGCCGGTATTTCCAGGCGATCACCGATCCAAGTACTAACCGGGTTCGACGTTGCTTAACTTCGGTGATCGGACGAGAATTGATGTTTTCAAGGTCATATGGCAGTAGACAACAAACATTTCCAAAGCCTACTTTTGAGAGTTTGAGATCAGTATTATAGTTTTAATAGCCTGCAGTTCGTACTACTGGGACACGCATTGCAGGCCTAGTAGAGCAGTCGTATCAGGATCTGCGCTGTTTGCGGTTCAGTCTCATCAAGCCAGCGAACACAAAATGTTGAATCATCATTGAATCAACGTTGATTCAATGTGATTCAATGTAAGGTGCATGTGCCGGTAACCAATCTGCTCTTGATCTGGGCTCTTCTGTCTGCTGTCATGTATATTATCATGTACAGTGTGTGTGTGTTTGTGGGGGGAGGGGGAGAGAGGGGCGGTAGCTCAGTGGGTTACGCGCTAGCCTACTGATCTAGCGGTCCCGGGTTAGAGCTCCGCTGTAGGCGGGAATCTTTCCAATCGTAAACAGGGTTTCATTGCACACAGCCTTTCATTATCAACCGCCCATCCACCTGATATGACTAAAATACTGTTGAGAAGAACGTAAAATTACGTGAGCCATCCATGTGCAGAGGATCACACAGGGCGAGACTCCCCATCAGTTCCCGATAAAATAGGGTGTTAGATGAAAAATCAAGATAATATCATGCTTACCTTTATACATGTATGTTATGACATCTCATTGGAATCACCTCGTTGAGGCGATTCTAATGTCACAACATATATATACTGTTCAAAAGAAGTAAGGGATATTAAGACATTTAAGGCAGCAGAAGTAAGGATAACCAGAGGACCATTGGTCCTGTAGCTCACCTGAGTCCATTCATCCTCAGCACTCAGGGGTAGGAACTCTAAGGCAAATTGTACAATATGACAGAATTTTGAAGTCTGCTTCTTGAGAACATTTCTATAAAACTTTTGTCAAAATATCTACTGTAACACAGCAATAAATGCTACTTTACATTGTTCCCATTATAAGTCTATGGAAACTTTAAGTTGCCATCACAACAAACCACATGGGCAACAATAATAAAAAAATAGTACAGTCGAACTTCACTGGCTCGAACTCGGAAGGCTCGAACGCCATGCTTCGGTCGAACTGACTTTCCAGTCCCGGCAAAACTCCCATTCATTTTAATTTAACTTCCCACCTTTGGCTCGAACAACGATGGCTGGAACGCTCGAACCCAAAACACATTCCCTAGGGTACATTTCATATGTAAAAACACACCGATGGCTCGCACTAATTACCTTGTAAATAAGTTTCATTTCAATAACGGTCACTCAGACGTTTGATCATTGTCATAAGACGCTTTGATATTGACAAAGGGTCTGCCGAAACCACAGGTATACTTGATTGGCGCAAGCTCAATTAAAAGTAAAAAGTATGCAAAGACCAGGAACTGAAACAATCAAATAAAGCCGCCCTTTGATCAACTGGTCAATCGATTAATGCTGAGTGGCTGTCAATTTAAGATCTAATTTAATCAAGTGTGCTTCATGTCCATGTTTATAACCTTCTTGTAAATAAAAGTATAAAACATATTTTTCATCGTTGTTTTATTTTATCACCCAGAAAGTGCATTGGGCCAACGAGTAGCTTAAATTATGTCCAATCAATAAACAGGAAGTCACCGTTGCTATGATAGAAAAGCATTGTACATACAGCTGTACCTTGTGAATTGGTCTTCAATGGCTCGAACTACCGATCGCTCGAACTTTTTTGCGTGGTCCCGGCGAGTTCGAACCATCCAAGTTCGACTGTAATTCAATAGAGGCTGTTACTAAGATCCTTTCAGTAAAGTTTCAGGTTTATCGTCCAATTAGTTTCTAAGTAGATGATTTTTAGTATGTTTTCTGTTTTTAATCATTTGGTTACCATGGCAACCAGCCAAATTGTGCCATTTGCATAAATTTCATGCGGTTGCTAGAGGACTACTCCAGGAACAATTCTGTAAAAGTTTTGTCCAAATATCTGCAGCGATATAGCTATGAATGAAAATTTTCATCTTTCCTATCATAAGTCAATAGCAACAAAGTTCCAACAGAAACAAAACTACTAGAGCAACTGCCATGAGAAACAGTATTTTTATAGAGGCTAGTATTAAGAGCCCTTCTGTAAAGTTTGAGCTGTATCGGTCGCATAGTTTTTGAGATGATTTTTTAACAGTTTTTTAATTTTTCCATTGCCATGGCAACCAGCCAAATTCTGCAATTTGCATGAATTTAATAAGGCTGCTTGAGGACTACTCAATGAACATTTCTATGAAAGTTTTGTCAAAATATCTGCTTTGACATAGCAATAAATGCAAATTTTCTATTTTGCCATTATAAGTCAATGGCAACTTTTAATTCCCATAGCAAACAAAATGCTAAAGCAATTGCCAAGAAAAACAGTACTTTAATAGAAGCCAGTACTAAGATCCTTTCTGTGAACTTTGGGCTTTATTGGTAGCATAGTTTCTGAGGAAATGATTTTTGAATATTTTTTTCTATTTTTAATCATTTGGTTACCATGGCAACCAGCCAAATTGTGCAATTGACATTAATTTCATGCGATTGATAGAGGACTACTCAAGGAACATTCCTGTAAAAGTTTTGTCAAAATATCTGCAGTGACATAGCAATAAATGCAAATTTTCAAATTTTCCCATACAAGGCAATGGAAACTTTAAGTTGCCATAGCAACCAAAGTTCTGAAGCGATTTGGATAAAAAAAAACAGTAATATTGGTTCCCCCAGCCTATAGATGCTATATAAATGATATTTGGTTACAATGGGCCTTGTAGTTTCAGAGGAGATGTCGTTTGAAAATGTTGACGGACGGACGACGGACGACGTACAACGGACGACATACGACGGATGCCTGCCTATACTATAAGCTCACCTGTGAGCCTTCGGCTCAGGTGAGCTAAAAAGTAGATGAATGTTAAACTGTTATTATTCATAAAACAAATATTCATAGAGACCCTCAATATGAATATTGAAACGATTATGCGTGTCGCGTGACCTAGAGTAAATTGGAAGTAGACGAGGGTTCACACGAATTCAGCGCAGCAATGACTAATGATTTTTATGCAAACTTTATTAAGACAGACGCCTAATGCTTCAGTTAACAAGATAGAGATACTTTTTATGCGGTTTTATCACAGGAGAAAATGATAGGCCTAAAAGATACCATTGTGTAGTGACTTGTCTCACTTATGGTAACATTTGTAACAGCCCTTCTCCTTATATAATGCAGTAAAGCCTACCAAAGTGGGTGTTTTCAGTTTGGAAAATTATGAAGAATTTTATAATTCACAGAATCTGAGGGTCCAAAAGGATTTTTTTTCGCCGATGTGAAATTGAGGTGAAGACCCCATAGTCCTTTATGTGCTACTCTAGGTCACATGACCTGCATTGACTGTTTGTGTTTTAGTTGAATATTGTTACTTGCATAGTGCTCTGTCAATATACCACAATAAACTAACCCAGCCATTATTATTAATGTTTGTGCTGGCTTCTAAGTCATAATATCCCCTACTTTTTGTGAACAGTATATTTCGGTCTCTCCTTATAGAAAAGCATCTCAAATTATCATCATGTGCTCAATATTACCTACATTGCTGCCTTATATTGGACACATAGCCCAAGTAGCGGGGCTTATGCCCCAAAGCGCACTCCTGGATCTTGGTCTGTTCTGCATGACTTGTATGCACAGCATCTCTCAAACAATGATCATGATGTTCTCCAAACTTGGATAAATCATTGGGACAAAGCGAGAGCTGACTAGGTTTGACTACCTTGACCCCATTTTCAAGGTCATAGGACCACCATAACTATATAGATGGCCACGGCCAGCATGTCGAGCCCGTTGGCGCTTTGACAGTAGTAAAATGCTATGCATAAGATGACAACAGCTTTAGCAGTTGCAAGCTGAGGTCTCTGTTTGGATGATATGGTGACACCCAGTCTTCACAGTTGCTTATCACAAATTCAGGATAAGAATCTGCCATGTGGTAAACAATATTAGCAGGCACTGCATGATACCCTGCCACTACTGGGCATCGTAACTTATTTTTTGAGATATATAATAGCTAAATAGCCACAGAACTGGGATGGACAGAGATATGAGGTCCATACTGTAAATACATATTAATATAAACCACCCAACGATGTGGGGCATTCTGACCTGTGCAGATTTAGATCAGGCTGTAAAACATTTCTTTGAGCTGAGAGACGCTGTTTTTGATTCTATGGTGAAGAAAACACATCTGTGAAGTTTCATTCAGATATTCCATATATACTATGCAAAATATATTTAGCAAATTTTTATACTTTACAATTTTTCTCATTACTAAAGTGAAACTTTGAGCGAAATTAAATTGCATTGAAAGGAACCGTATTTGGTGCTTAAGATACCATGGGACTACAGAGGCCATCTTTAAAAACGGTATTGGGGAAAAGCGATAAGCGCGGAAGGGGTCATTAGCCGAAATTCGCACCCATTGAAAAGCAACATAAGAATGGCAAGCATGTGATTTTTTGTACGGTCTTTCTCATAATTTTTATGCCCAGTTTTTTTGTCAACGCTATTGAATGTGTAAAAGATAGGGTTAAGCTTAACAACTGACGAATCTTAGCCTGCGCAATTGACGTTGAAACGTTATAATTCGGTCCAATGTGCACAGGTTTACGGGTGCCTCAGTTCCATTCAGAATCAAACCCGAGAAAAACAAATAGGCTAAAATTAAAGGTCACACCATTATCATTTTAACTGTGAAGTTTCTTCGTTGAAGTATAGCGTAACTGTGAGAAAATGATGACGTTAGTCTGAGCCTTTTGACTTATGCTCAGTAACCGGGAAGAATTTTCTTTCTGAATGGTTTACGTTATCATATTGGTAGATACCAAACAATCATTCAGTCGAAAGGGATTCGAGAAATACGGATTAGAAACAACTTTTTAAGACGATAACGTAAAAACAAGGGAAAACGTCAAATTTTGGAACTCTGTAAACCTCATACTCGTAGCATATTCAAATGTTTTAGAGCGTTTTCCTTTATTTTAACACCAAACCAGCCGCCTCATTATGTTTTTGGATTTTGTACATGATCAAAAATGTCCTTCAGATACAATGGTCTCAAAAACTGACGTCACGGTAGTTCAAACGCTACAACTGAGCAATCTTGAATCTTTTACCTGCCAGACTATCTCGAATGATCGGCCTTTGTATCTTTATACAGTAAAGTGACAATAAAATCCTAATATGGTGGATCTGATACATACAAAAAATTGCTATATTTATTGTGCATAGTATAGTATAGGAACTATTCAGGTAAAAAAAAAAACATTTTTCAGATCTATCAAGGGGGATAACTCATAAACTGGAAAGGTGAGAGTGACAGTTCTTAGTCACAATACATGTATGTAACCTTAAATGTGGAACACATCAGTGAAGTTTCTTCAGATGTTCCAATTTGTATAGGAACTACAGCTCAAAAACCATTTTTCAGCCTATCAAGGGCAGATAGCTCATGAACTGGAAAAGTCAGAGTGACAGTTCCTAGTCACAATATGTAACCTTTGATTTGAAACATATCTTAGAAGTTTCAGTCAGATATTCCATATAGTAAAGGAACTACAGGTCAAAAACCAGTTTTCAGATCAACCAAGGGCAAATAACTCATGAACTGGAAAGGTCAGAGTGACTGTTCTTAGTCACAATATGTAACCTTTGATGTGAAACATGTCTATGAATGTTCATTCAAATATTCCATATAGAATGGGAACTACAGGTCAAAAACCATTTTTCAGACCTATTAAGGGCTGATAACTCATGAACTGGGAAGGTAAGAGTGACGGTCCTTAGTCACAATATGTAACGTTTGATGTTAAACATAACTGTGAAGTTTCATTCAATATTCCATATAGTAAAGGAATAACATGCCAGAAACCATTTTTTTCAATACGAAAAAGGGCAATAACTCTATTAAAAATAGACGGGTTTTGCCCATTAACAATCCCATACCATTCATCCCGGATAACAATATGTATGCAAAATTTGAAAAAAAATCATGAATAAATACTCAAGTTATCGATCAGAAATGGTGAGCACAGATTGACGGACGGACAGATGGAAGGACACCGAAAGGTATAACATAATACCCCGCCACTCAAGTGTGGCGGGGTATAAAAATGTTAAAACAGTGACATAGGACTATGAGAGGGTACCTGAAGAGGTAAGTTGCATGAATAGATGGGAGTTTTAAACATCTTGGGTAAATGAAAAGTAAAAAATGTACTTTTTTTGTAAAAGTAGGTCACAGTGAGCTAGTTTTGATAGGGGTCACCTGCAGTGGTAAGGTGCATGCACTGATGGAGTTTCAAAGGCCTGGGTCCTATAAAAGGAGAGATATGGGGCTGATCTCAAAAACTAAATATGATGTACTTTTTTGTGAAAGTAGGTCACATTGACCTAGTTTTGTTGTAGGTGACCTGGAGTGGAAAGGTGCATGCACTGGCGAAGTTTCAATGGAAAGAAAGATATGGGACTGACCTTGAAAATTAAATATGTAGTACTTTTTATGAAAGTTGGTCAAAGTGACCTAGTTTTTTTTTTTTCTTTTGGTAGGGAGACCTGGAGTGGCAAGGTGCATGCACTGATGGAGTTTCAATGTTCTGTGGCCTATGAAAAGAGAGATGTGTGGCTGATCTCAAGAACTAAATATGTGGTACTTTTTCGTGAAAGTAGGTCACAGTGACCTAGTTTTGTTGGGGGTGACGTGGAGTTGTAAGGTACATGCACTGATAAAGTTTCAAAGGTCTGGGTCCTTTGAACAGGGAGATATTGGGCTGACCTTGAAAACTAAATATGTGGTACTTTTTTTATGAAAGTAGGTCACAGTGACCTAGTTTTGTTGTAGGTGACCTAGAGTGGTAAGGTACATGCACTGATGAAGTTTCAATGTTCTGGGGCCAAAGAAACGAAAGATATGGGGCTGACCTCAAAAACTAAATATGTGTACTTTTTTGTGAAAGTAGGTCACAGTGACCTAGTTTTGTACGGGGTGACCTGGAGTGGTAAGGTACATGCACTGATAAAGTTTCAAAGGTCTGGATTCTTTGAAAAGGGAGATATTGGGCTGACCTTGAAAACTAAATACTTAGTACTTTTTGTGAAAGTAGGTCACAGTGACCTAGTTTTGTTGTAGGTGACCTTTAGTATTAAGGTACAGGCACTGATGAAGTTTCAATGTTCTGGGGCCAATGAAAAGAATGATATGGGGCTGACCCAAAAACTAATTATGTGTACTTTTTGTAAAAATATGTCACAGTGAGCTAGTTTTGTTGGGGGTGACCTGGAGTAGTAAGGTGCATGCACTGATGGAGTTTCAATGTTCTGAGGCCTATTAAAAGGGAGATATGGAACTGCAGATAAAAACTAAATATGCGGTACTTTTTCATGAAAGTAGGACACAGGGACCTAGTTTTGTTGGGGGTGACCTGGAGTGGTAGGTGCATGCACTGATGGAGTTTCAATGTTCTGAGGCCTGTGAAAAAGGAGATATGGGCTGCAGATGAAAACTTTTTGTGAAAGTAGGTCACAGTGACATAGTTTTGTGGGAGCCGATAAGAATTTTCGTGGGGCATATTATGATGAAGTTTTAAGGTCCTAGGGTCTATTAAACTAAAGATAAGGCTGTAAACAGATGGACATATGGATGGATGAACAGACGGATGCACCAACACCAAATAGGTGACTATGTCTCGCTGACTGCAAGCGGGCTCAACAAAAATCCTAATTATTGGGACAGATAGGTCTGAGCAAGTCTTGCTCAGACCTATCTGTGCCAAAACTTAGAATTTTTTAGGTGGTCCTTGAAGAACTTTTTGCTCAGACCTATCTGTCCCAATACTTAGAATTTATGGTGGCCCTTTAAGTACTTTTTGCTCAGCCCTATCTGTCCCAATACTTAGAATTTATGGTGGTCCTTTAAGTACTTCTTGCTCAGACCTAGCCGTCCCAATACTAAGATTTATTTTACAGTGGATCTTGAAGTACTTCTTGCTCAGACTTAGCTGTCCCAATACTTAGAATGTTTACATTGGTCCTTGAAGTACTTCTTGCTCAAACCTATCTGTCCCAATACTTAGAATTTTTACAGTGGTTCTTGGCGTACTTCTTGTTCAGAACTAGCTGTCCCAATACTTAGGATTTTACATTGGTCATTGAAGTACATCTTGCTCAGACCTAGCTGTCCTAATACAGTCGAACCTGTCTTAAGGGGTCACTGTATTAAGGGGTCACCTGTCTTTAGCAGCCACTTTTTGGGGGTCCCTTAGACCAAAATACAGTGCAAATGAACCTGTATTAAGGGGTCACCTGTCTTAAGCAGCCAATTTCTTTGGGTCCCATGGGGTGACCCCTTAAGACAGGTTTGACTGTACTTAGAATTTTTATGGAGGTCCCTTAAGTACTTCTTGCTCAGACCTATCTGTCCCAATACTTAGAATTTTTAGGGTGGTCCCTTAAGTACTTCTTGCTCAGACCTAGCTGTCCCAATACTTAAAATTTTTAAGGTGGTTCTTGAAGTACTTCTTGCTCAGACCTAGCTGTCCCAATACTTAGAATTTTACATTGGTCCATAAAGTACTTCTTGCTCAGACTTAGCTGTCCCAATGCTTTGAATTTTACATTGGCCCTTAGAGTACTTCTTGCTCAGACTTATCTGTCCCAATAATCAGTGGTTCTTGAAGTACTTCTTGCTCAGACCTATCTGTCCCAATGAGTAGAATTTTTTATGGTGGTCCTTAAAGTACTTCTTGCTCAGACCTAGCTGTCCCAACACTTAGAATTTTTACTGTGGTCCTTTAAGTACTTCTTGCTCAGACCTAGCTGTCCCAATACTTAGATTTTTACAGTGGTCCTCGAAGTACTTCTTGCTCAGACCTAGCTGTCCCCATACTTAGAAATTTTACAGTGGTCCTTGAAGTACTTCTTGCTCAGACCTAGCTGTCCCAATATTTAGAATTTTTACGTGGTCCTTTCAGTTATTCTTGCTCAGACCTATCTGTCACAATACTTAGAATTTGTACATGGTCCTTTAAGTTCTTCTTGCTCAGACCTCTCTGTCCCAATATTTAGAATTTTTACATGGTCCTTTAAGTTCTTCTTGCTCAGACCTATCTCTCCCAATATTTAGAATTTTTATATGGTCCTTTTAGTTCTTCTTGCTCAGACCTATCTGTCCCAATACTTAGAATTTTTTTATGGTGGTCTTGCTCAGACCTATCTGTCCCAACACTTAGAATTTTTTATGGTGGTCTTGCTCAGACCTAGCTGTCCCGGTACTTAGAATATTTTATGGTGGTCATGCTCAGACCTATCTGTCCCAATACTTAGAATTTTTACAGTGCTCCTTGCCATTCTATCTGCATGCATGTATGTTGGAGGCATTTATCAAATGTAAATCTTAAAAATTCCATTTTTAGGCCAATTATGGTAATCATTATAGGAGTCCCAATTTTAAGACTTCTTATGGTAATGTGTTTGAATTTCTCTAAAAATAATTTGCCTGCCCCTTATCTCTCAAGACAGAGGCTGGAATTTCACCAAACTTGTTCAGATACAGCACTGGAACAAAGGCAAATAGCTGATTTTGATTTAATGACCCTATTTCAAAAATCACTGTAACACTTTCTTGTTTCTTTTGATCTACAATGAGATTTTCAACAAAATGACAAAGATATATCATTGAGACTAGCCAAAGAGAGGACCGTGATCCGGCCCATTTTCATCATTAAGAGATTTTAGACTTCAAATATTCCATTTTGTGTAAGCTAACGATATCTTTAAAGGTAGGTTCCTGGACAAGCGATAACAATTATGTTCACAAAATAATTTCGCCTTTTTCTGGGTAGTATTGAATTTTCTTATTTTTCTGAATCTGTTGCTCCTGAGAAAATCATCAGATGTTGAAGAAAATAGTCGTTTTCCCTTTTGGTTTATTTTCCTTCATTGGAATTCCAGTTCTAAAAATAGATGTGTTATTTATCTATAAGTGCGCGATTTCTGATGCCATTCTCCAAAGGTAAATTTTCTCTTGCCATGAGCTCTCCTAGAGGTCCTGGCATGGCAGATGGGTTAAAACTATCCCAAAATGCAATGCAGCATGACGTCAGCTAACGTTATCTATTTTGGGCGCGATCTAAAAATAGCACTAACTGGTGTGCGAAGCAGAGTTAGGAAATCCCTTGCAAAACAAGTTTTCTAATAATATTTTGATTTACTCTTTTAAGTGAAGCTTATTCATTCCCTTTTTATAAGTGCTTTCTAACAACTTGGGTGAAAGATGATCAAAATTATGATGCATTCCAAAGTACAGGAACCTACCTTTAACCTTTAGCTAAACTTGGTGAGTGAGTGAGTGAACTCGGGTTTAACGTCCCACCAACAACGAGGTCATATGGAGACGGGACCTCGGTTTAAAGTCTCATCCGAAAGACCGGAGAAGCGGGGGATCGAAATTGCGACCCCTGGATTGGTAGTCTGGAGTGTTATCCACTACGCTACAGCCGCTCCTAGCTAAACTTGGAAAATTTTAAATCAGGAGGAGCCAATAACTTGGTTAGAATTTGGTGACTTTGCCCTTGCCCTTAATTTCGAAGTCTACACGCCAACATTGCAAGTATTTTTCTCTGAAAAAAAAAGGTAAAAATGTTACTGCAGAGAATGTTTTTCTAAAAGAAAAGGTTCTGGTTATAGTATTACAGACACTTCTGTAGTGGATTTCTTGGAAAGTTATGCCCTTTTCTGATTCTGTATAATCTATATATCACAGCAGCCCCTAAGTTAAAATACTGCATTCATTTAAAGCTCATAATCTTATTGCCTGATAGATGATACCATTAAAATTTTTGAAAAATTGAAACCTCTAAACAATAATCAGGATAATTGTCCTTCAACGGGCAGTTTGGCTTATAATGCAGTTTTGTTGTTGTTTTGTTGCTTTATGTACATGGTTAACAGCTATGGTCATGCTGAGATGGTCAGTTAATCTAACCACACTATTCCTGGGCAGGCTTAGACCTCCTCAGTTGGTCATTCAGGACTGACAAAAGGAAAAAAAAACCCACCCCAAGTTGATGTTCATCTTAGCTTTGCACTGTTTGACCAACACATTCATCTTAGCTTTGCACTGTTTGACCAACACAAAGGCAGTATTATTTGGGCATTCTTTGATACTTCTGTGGTGTTTTATAATATGGGAGAGGGAGGCGAAATGGATGAAATGAGGCATTTTACGTCATTTTCAAAAGCATTTAGTCATATGAGGACGACAAGAGGGATAATGAAAGTATGTGTGCAACGGAACCTTATTTACGATTGAAAAGAGTTTGCCTACAGCGAGAATCAAACCCGAGGTCTGCCAGCTCAGTGCTAAATCCACTTAGCTACGAGAATTCCTAAAATGTATGCTGATCTTTAATTGTCGACTGCGATACTTTTGATATACTTGGAATAAAATCTTTTGAATTGTGACAGAAAATGATATAGGAATGGCAGTGAAGACTTCAGAATATTCATATTGTGTGTGTGTGTGTGTGTGTGTGTGTGTGTGTGTGTGTGTGTGTGTGTGTTTTAACGCATATGTAAAATTTATTATCGGCATAAGAAATCAGCTAAACCCATAAACAGATTCTAGCTTTGTAGACCAAAAGTGAGCCGCCTCCATCAGCCTTTTGTTGTCCTTTCTTTGATTTTGATCAATTGTGGCACTCTTATATCATTATTTGAGAACATTAATTTTATGACAATTGAATTTATGTTTACATGTATGTGTTTACATAATTTTCTTGTGGGGAATATGCCAAATAATTCTGATTAATACCCACCAAAGATAATTTACGGTAAATAATAAATTTTAGAGGTATTTTCACTTTCGCTTTCCTTTGCTTTGTATTTAAAAACAAGTAGCCCAAGGGCAACGACCGCTCACCTGAGTTCTAAAATGTAAGCTTCCAGCTCAGGTAAGCTAATAAACAGGCTGCAATTCTATAGGATTTGATGACTCCATGGGGTGTGGCAAGTTTGGACCCCCAGGGACTTGACTGGCAGGATTTATGTAGAGGACCGCTATACATTGCTACATAGTAAATACATAAGCTCTTGGCCTTATGGCTTCATAGAAGAAGATTTTTGAAGGTTCTTTAGCTATATAGCTCTATATAAACAAACGAAGGGGATCGCCAGTTTGGACCTCAGGTGCTTGATTAGCAGAATTTATGCAGGGGATCACTAGATATTGGTGCATACCAAATATGTAAGCTCTGAGCTTCATAGTTTCAGAAAAGAAGATTTTTGAAGTCTTTCCCATTATAAGTCTATGGGAGCAGAATGGCCAATTTGGAATCCAGGGGGCATGGTTGGCAGGATTTAAGTTGGAGACCACAAAATGTTGCAACATAGTAGAGAAGTTAGCTCTGGGCCTCATGGTTTAAGAGAAGATTTTTTGAAGATTTTCCCGTGTAAGTCAATGGCAGCTAAAGACCCCAAGGGTGAGGCTAATTTGGACCCTAGGGGCATGGTTGGCAGGATTTATGTAGGGAACCACTACACATTGCTACATGCTACATATATAAGCTCTGGGCCTCATGGTTTCAAAGAAGAAGATTTTTTTAAGATTTTTCCAATGAAGTCTTTGGGAGCTAATGACCCCTGGCGCGTGGCCAATTTGGACCCCAGGGGCATGGTTGGCAGGACTTATGTAGGGGACCACAAGACACTGCTACATGCTACATATATAAGCTCAGGGCCTCATGGTTTCAGAGAAGAAGATTTTGAAGAGTTTCCCATTGTAAGTTTATGGGAGCTTATGACCCCCGGGGCATGGCCAATTTGGGCTCCGGAGGCATGGTTGGTAGGATTTATGTAAGGGACCACTAGACATTGCCACATGCTACATATATAAGCTCTGGGCCTCATGGTTTTAGAGAAGAAGATTTTTTAAGATTTTCTCATTGTAAGTCTATGAGAGCTTATGACTCCTGGGTGTGGCCAATTTGGATCCCAGGGGCATGGTTGGCAGAATTTATGTAGGGAACCACTAGACATTGCTACATGCTACATATATAAGCTCTGGGACTCATGGTTTCAGAGAAGATTTTTTTACATTTTCCAATTGTAAGTTTATTGGAGCTAATGACCGCTGGGACGTAGCCAATTTGGACCCCCGGGGCATGGTTGGCAGGATTTATGTAGGGGACCACTAGAAATTGCTACATGCTACATATATAAGCTCAGGGCCTCATGGTTTCAGAGAAAAAGATTTTGAAGATTTTCCCATTGTAAGTCTACGGGAGCTAATGACCTCCGGGGCGTGGCCAATTTGGGCCCCAGGGACATGGTTGGCAGGATTTGCGTAGGGGACCACTAGACATTGGTACATACTAAATATGTAAGCTCTGGGCCTCATGGTTTCAGAGAAGATGATTTTTTTAATTTTTCCCATTATAAGTCTATTGGAGCTTATGACCCCTGGCACTCAGCCAATTTGAACCCAAGGCATTTGGTTGGCATGATTAATGTAGGGGACCACTAAACATTGCTACATACCAACTATATTAGCTCTGGGCCTCATGGTTCCAGAGAAGAAGATTTTTGAAGGCTCTTAAGCTATATAGCTATATATAAACAAATAACCCCCTTGGGCGTGGCCAATTTGTGCCCAAGGGGCATGGGTGGCAGGATTTATGTAGGGGAGCACTAGACATTGATACATGCTATATATATAAGCTATGGGGTCATGGTTTCAGAGAAGAAGATTTTTGAAGATTTTCCCATTGTAAGTATATGGGAGCTTATGACCTCCGGGGCGTGGCCAATTTGGGCCCCAGGGGCATGGTTGGCAGGACTTATGTAGGGGACCACTAGACATTGGTACATACTAAATATTAAGCTCTGGGCCTCATGGTTTCAGAGAAGAAGATTTTTGAGTAAGTGAGTGAACTCGGGTTTAACGTCCCACCAACAACGAGGTCATATGGAGAAGGGACCTCGGTTTAAAGTCTCATCCGAAAGACTGGAGAAGCGGGGGATTGATCTTGCGACCCCTGGATTGGTAGTCCGGAGTGTTATCCACTACACTACAGCCGCTCCTGAAGATTTTGAAGATTTTCCCATTGTAAGTCTATGGGAGCTAATGACCCCCGGGGCGTGGCCAATTTGGGCCCCAGGGGCATGGTTGGCAGGATTTATGTAGGGGACCACTAGACATTGGTACATACTAAATATGTAAGCTCTGGGCCTCATGATTTTAGAGAAGAAGATTTTTGAAGTTTTTGCAATTATAAGTCTATGGGATTTATATGTTGCCATGGCAACCAGAGTTCCAATCCAATCTGCCTTTAAACCTACGCAGTCAATCCCCCACCCCAACAATACTACACATGAAATTTGATCAAGATTGGCCTGCTGGTTTAGAAGATATTGGTGTTTAAAAGTGTGGACGACGACGATGGACTACGGACCAAGGCTTTACCATAAGCTCACCTTGACAGGTAAGCTAAAAATGTATGGAAGACAACAAAACAGTATAATTTAGATCAAAACTGACTCTGGTAAATTTGCTGAACACAATAAATATCGACTGCACAATCATAACTTCGGGGGAGCCCTCGATCAAGTGATGAGAAATCCCGACGTCAAATTTACGGAAACAGCGGGTGGGAAAACGTCATAATATCGCCGATACCACCTCTTTATACACAGATTTCAGCAACATATAAAAGGGCTCATGGCATAGAGGTGGAATGGTTTTTGTAAATTATAGGTCAGCGAATTTAAAGCTGAGTGCCTAGGTTTTGCAAAACAGTTATTTACCAGTTAAAATTTACTTTCAGTCAAATTGCTCTAATTTTTTTGTTAACGATCAGATTTTACCTAGGCAATCAACCTCGTAAAGGTCACTATCTCAGAATTTATTTGATTGGTCAGTCTGACTGATCACGCTTACACCTTGCCGCAGAAACTGTTTCAAGGCACCCCATAATGGCTATGCTGTAAAAAATGAAAAATGCGGCCACATCATGACGTTAAAGGAAATCGACTGCGGTCAGTGGCTATCAAACGTTATTTTACGTGTAAAATAGAATTTTTCTCAGTGAAAATGCCCTATAATTAAAAAAGAAAGCTGCTTTCAATATTCTTCACAAAAATAATGACAAAATTCATTTTAATTTTAGCGATACAACGTGGTAAAAGGGGGTATTTTTAGTGCGCAACTAGTAAATTGCGCCATGACGTAATGTCATCTGAACCCCCTACCTTAAGCACTTCATGCTCATTGAGCTGAAAATGACTGTCCTTGGACAAACAGACATTCTAATGCACTTACAAATATAACGCGACGTCTGATTGGATAACATCAAAAATTTGCGACAGTATATTCTGCGATTTACTGTCACAAACCCGACGTCATTAAGTAACGTCGCTTCTCATTGGTTGACATTTGGTTTTACGTTGCTGACAGCGCTTGAATTGGGTGCAAACTAGTACATTATGAAAGGTGAAAATGTGGAAAAGTGCATTAGAATGGGGATAACTGTTTTGGAAATTGTCATTTGGGGAGGTATATCATCGGTTTTATGGTCGCAAATTGCATTTTATGGCTCCGCTGGCGCGTCGCAGTAAAATGAAATTTCCGACCATAAAACCAATGATTTACTTCTCCAAATGACAATTTTCAAGACAGTTATCCCCTAATTGCTCTGAAAGATGGATAGATGACTTGAGATTTTACTTCCTTCTCAAAAGTATTTCAGTCATATGATGATGATGGGAATCCGCCTTTCGAGGGGCTTGAACCCAAGACTGCTAGACCAGTAGGCCAGCACTTAATCTTCTTAGCTACCAGGACTCTTGCTTTGAAAGAAAGTCTTAGTCAAGTAAGGTTCATTTAAAAGGATTATTACTTGCGACTCACTGTAAGTAATCTACTTCTGAGGAGCTGATATGTGCTGATGAGCTTTACAAGCTGCAATAATTTTCAATTCTAAAGTACTGATGAATATAACGAGATGCTGATTGGATAATTTTTGCATCATTTTTAAACCAGAGGACCAATGGTCCTGTAGCTCACCTGCAACTTGGTCCTGGTATATATTTTAATGCTTTTATACATGTATATAGCACCAGGGCAGGGGCAGATAACCCCCCTCCCTTGGGGATTAATGTTGAGTCCCAATTCTATATACCAAGCCACAAGGTCACTGGGCCTTTGGTACTGGACAAAGATTTCTGAAGGGTTTTTATCATATATGGGCGTGGCGGCCACCATGTTCATGTGACCATGACCATTTGAACAAACTTCGATTCCTTTGACCCAGTATTAAAGCTCCATATGAAATACAATAATCATTTGTATAAACTATGATATATACATACCGGTACCAAGTTTCAAGGTTAAAGGCCTTTCGGTTCTCGAGAAAAAGACGTTTGAAGAGTTTTTACCATATATGGGCATGGTGGCAATCTTGGTCAAGTGACCAAGACCATCTGAACAAACTATGGTTCCTTTAAGCCGGTGTAGCTCCATATGAAATATGGCTTCAATTGACCCTAGTGGCCTCTGAGAAGATGTTTGAAAATGTTGACGGGTGACAGAATCTCAATGACCTTGTACAAAAGTCAAAGAAAGTCCTTGACCATATCTTCATCTGGTCATTTAATCAACCATATACACCAAATATTGCACCTTAGACTTAAACAGTTTCTGAAAAATCCACTGTTTAAGCATTTTCCCATATAAAAGCCTACATAATGTACCAAAGTTGACAGTGTCATAAATTAGGTCAAGGTCAACGCACGATCATTTGTATAAACTATGATGGGCTTGAGTGCCCAAAGCTACATACCAAGTTTCAAGGCCATACGCCTTTTGGTTCTGGAGAAGAAGATTTTGAAGGGTTTTTACCATATACGGGCATGGTGGCCATCTTGGACAAGACCCCAAGAACAAACTTTTATTCCCTGATCACACTTAGACTCCATATGAAATTTAGCTTCAATCAGACCAGTGGTTTCAGAGGAGAAGATGTTTTGAAAATCATGATGACGGACAGACCGACAAAATGACCTTGACCTTCAGTGACATAATATCTTCATCTGGTCATTTAGTTGACCATATATACCACGTATTGTACCTTAGACTTTAATAGTTTCTGAGAAATCCACTGTATAAGCGTTTTCCCATATAAACGCCTAATGTACCAAAGTTGACAATGTCGTAAATTAGGTCAAGATCAACGCAAGGTCATCATTTGTATAAATTATGATGGGCTCGCATGCCCAATGCTACATACCAAGTTTCAAGGTCATAGGCCTTTTGGTTCTGGAGAAAAAGATTTTCGAAGGGTTTTTACAATATACGGGCATGGCGGCCTTCTTGGTCATGTGACCCAGACCCCGGGTATAAACTTTAGTTCCCCTATCCCACTGAGACACCATATGAAATTTGGCTTCAATCTCCCCAGTGGTTTCAGAGGAGATGTTTGAAAATCTTGATGACGGACAGACCGACAAAATGACCTTGACCTTCAGTGACATAACATCTTAATCTTGCCATTTAGTTGACCATATATACCACATATTGTACCTTACATTTAAATAGTTCCTGAGAAATCCACTGTATCAGTGTTTTCCCATATAAAAGCCTAACATACCAAAAGTGACCATGTTGTAAATTACGTCAAGGTCAAAGCAAGGTCATCATTTGTATAAACTATGATGGGCCCACATGCCCAAAGCTACATACCAAGTTTCAAGGTCATAGGCCTTTTGGTTCTGGAGAAGACGAATTTTGAAAGTTTTTTACCATATATGGGCATGGCAGCCATCTTGGTCATGTGACCCAGATCCCGGGTACAAACTTTCGTTCCCCTATCCCACTGAGACTCCATATGAAATTTGGCTTCAATCTCCCCAGTGGTTTCGGACGAGAAGATGTTTGAAAATCTTGACGACGGATGGTCTGTCGGAATGACCTTGACCTTTATAGACATGATATCTTCATCTGGTCATTTGGTCGACAATGTATACAACATATTGTACCTTAGACTTAAATAGATTCTGAGAAATCCATTGTTTAAGCGTTTTTCCATATAAAAGCCTAAGGTACCAAAGTTGACCATGCCGTAAATTAGATCAAGGTCAACGCAAGGTCATGATTTGTATAAACTATGATAAGCCGGCCTGCCCAATGCTACATACCAAGTATCAAGGTCATAGGACTTTTGGTTCTGGAGAAGAAGAGTTTTGAAGGGTTTTTACCATATATGGGCATGGCGGCCATCTTGGTCGTGTGACCCAGACCTCGGGTACAAACTTTTGTTCCCCCCATCCTACTGAGACTCCATATGAAATTTGGCTTCAATCGGCCCAGTGGTTTCAGAGGAGAAGATGTTTGAAAAACTTGCCGACGGATGGTCCGACGGAATGACCTTGACCTTTAGTGACATAACATCTTCATCTGATCATTTAGTCCACCATGTATACCAAGTATTGTACCTTAGACTTAAATAGTTTCTGAGAAATCCACTGTTTAAGCGTTTTCCCATATAAAAGCCTAACATACCAAAGTTGACCATGCCATAAATTAGGTCAAGGTCAACGCAAGGTCATGATTTGTATAAACTATAATGGGCCTGCATGCCCGATGCTACATACCAAGTTTCAAGGTCATAGGCCTTTTGGTTCTGGAGAAGAAGATTTTTGAAGGGTTTTTACCATATATGGGCATGGCGGCCATCTTGGTCATGTGACCCAGACCCTGGGTATATACTTTCGTTCCCCCATCCTACTGAGACTCCATATGAAATTCGGCTTCAATCGGCCCAGTGGTTTCAGAGGAGAAGATGTTTGAAAATCTTGACGACGGATGGTCCGACGGAATGACCTTGACCTTTAGTGACATAATATCTTCATCTGATAATTTAGTCAACCGTATATACCAAGTATTGTACCTTAGACTTAAATAGTTTCTGAGAAATCCACTGTTTAAGCGTTTTCCCAAATAAAAGCGTAACGTACCAAAGTTGACCATGCTGTAAATTAGGTAAAGGTCAACGCAAGGTCATGATTTGTACAAACTATGATGGGCCCGCATGCCCGGTGCTACATACCAAGTTTCAAGGTCATAGGCCTTTTGGTTCTGGAGAAGAAGATTTTTGAAGGGTTTTTACCATATATGGGCATGGTGGCCATTTTGGTCATGTGACCCAGACCCCGGGTACAAACTTTTGTTCCCCCCATCCTACTGAGACTCCATATGAAATTTGGCTTCAATCGGCCCAGTGGTTTCAGTGGAGAAGATGTTTAAAAATCTTGACGACAGATGGTCCAACGGAATGACCTTGACCTTTAGTGACATAATATCTTCATCTGGTCATTTTGTCGACCATGTATACCAAGTATTGTACCTTAGACTTAAATAGTTTCTGAGAAATCCACTGTTTAAGCGTTTTCCCATATAAAAGCCTAACGTACCAAAAGTGACCATGTTGTAAATTAGGTCAAGGTAAACGCAAAGTCATGATTTGTACAAACTATGATGGGCCCGCATGCCCGATGCTACATACCAAGTTTCAAGGTCATAGGCCTTTTGGTTCTGGAGAAGAAGATTTTTGAAGGGTTTTTACCATATATGGGCGTCGCGGCCATGTGACCCAGATACCCGGAACAAACTTTCGTTCCCCCGACCTAGGTAGGCTCCATATGAAATATGGCTTCAATCGGCCCAGTGGTTTCAGAGAAGATGTTGGAAAATGTTGACGGACGACGGACGGACGGACAGAGGATGGATGCCTGGCTATACTATAAGCTCACCAATGAGCCTAAAGGCTCAGGTGAGCTAAAAATTGCGACTGTATATCCTGAAGTATACTATTGAAAACCTGGTATCATTTTGAAATGTTGGTTATCATTGGATAACATCTGTTTTACCTTGCTAAAAGCCTTTGATTTGGGTGCGAAATAGTAAATGTGGCAAGGTAAAAATTTGATAAAGTGCATTAGACTGGTGATAACTGTACTGAAAAGCATTGACATTTGGGGAGGTAAATTTGAGTTTTAAGGTTGCAAATTGATTTTTATGGCTCTGCTGACATGTGATCACAAAATAAAATCTTCTACAATAGAACCGAATAAAAGCATCGTAAACGACTGCGTAATACCCCGCCAAGGCCATTACTCCACCAGAAGACATCGAAATCTGCCCATTAACAATCCCAGCCAAAATCTTCCCATGATCAATGCAATGCCAAGATGGGAGAAAATCCATTAATAAATACTCAAGTTATCGAACGGAAACGAAGTGCTCACGGACGGACGGAAGGACTGACAGACGTACGTATGACGGACGGACACACGGACAGCCAGCGGGAAAACATAATACCCCGCCACTAATGTGTGGCGGGGTATAAAAATTATTTTTCCAAGTGACAGTTCTGAGTACAATTATCCCTAAACCATTGTTCTCTCAATGAATTTGGAGAAGAAATGAGAAGTAAAATTCTATAGACTTTATTTACAAACGTACCCATCAACAATACAAGCTGTGATATGCCAAAAGTTTTCTTAAGGTGAATGGATACATCTCTATGTGTTTCCCCAATTTTTACAAAGGGGAACAACTTCTCTGACTTCCTGTTTGTTTTCTTGGTAGACAATACTCTTCCAAAATGGGGTCTACTCTTAAAGGAAAGAATTTGCTCCTAGAGGAGCAAATTCTTTCCTTCAAGAGTTGACCCCCATGGGGAGTCTAGTGTGGGTACAACTCCATGTTTTCCACCATTTTTGAGAAGGGGAACAACTTTTGTGACTTTCTGTTTTCTTTCCAGAATGTCAAAGCGCTTCCAAAATGGAGTAAACATTGAAAAGGAAAGGCCTTGCTCTTAAGGGAAGAAACTCTTTCCTTTAAGAGTTGATCCACACTGAAAAGGGAGGCAAGAACAAAAAATGACAGAGTTGCTTCCCCTGAAAGAGTACCCATTCGTCTTAAGATCTTTACATTTTGTGTGAAAACAACAAAGGCTAAGACATTTCTATGTGGAAAATATACTGGTCCTAGCCTTTGCTCTTTGCATATCAGCTAAAGAATGTTCATGTGTGTCTCATGACACCCTTCGACCCCAATTTGTCTTTATAATTTGGACAACAAAACATTACACGACCCAAATTTGTCTTCATAATTTGGACATCAAAACATTACAAAACAACACCATACATAGATTATCACAATTAAGACCTTACAAGGTGAATGGGTACCCTTTCAGGGGAAGCAACCATACCATTTTCTTTTTCCCTCCCTTTTCAATGGGTGCTAACTCTTACCGAAAATTTTGTTCCCCAAGGATCAAATTCTTTCCTTTAAGAGCAGACCATATTTCAGAAGGACTTCTTTGTCCATGGTCACAGAAGATGTTTCCCTTTGCCAAAAAATCGCAGAAAATACAGACTCAGACGGGCACCAATTCACCTTACAAATATGACATGTTATGAGGAAAGATGTCATATAGAATTTATGAGCAGTGAGGATGCAAATCAGCATGTGCAAGAGGGGTCACAGCATATGTTTTGATGGAGAATTAACAAAAATTATATCGACGGTTCTAATAAGGGGTAACAAAATATGTTTTGATGGAGAATTAACAAGACCTGTCCCCGTACAGGATGGCTCACTTGCAGTGCCTTGCCCATCACATAAAAAAACTTTAACGTAGGTGTTTAAAGTGTGACCCCCATGCGGACGTCCAAGTGGCAACAATAGCTCTCTGTACTTTTGTACGGGCGAGACCTGTCCCTGTACAGGATAGCTCACCTGCAGTGCCTTGCCCGTCACATAAAAAAACTTTAACGTAGGTGTTTAAAGTGTGACCCCCATGCGGACGTCCAAGTGGCAACAATAGCTCTCTGTACTTTTGTTCGGGCGAGCTATCAAAAATTATATCGAATTAACACCAATCAATCCCATTATTTCCAATCTTGTTAGCAGTTTATATATGCCATATAGTGTCCCACCTCATGGCATAGCACATATAAGCACATTTTAATAAAACATAACCAACAGAACGGTATAATTCTTTCAATGTCCCGGATAAATAATCGTTAAAAGTCAAGAAATTAGAGTCAGTCTAAATACCAATGCCTTTTACTGCAATACTGTATAGATCATCCTGCAGCTTTTAAGGTGACTGGGTACATCTCTATATTTTTCAGCCATTTATACAAAGGGAAACAACTTTTGTGACTTCCTGTTTGCTTGCCTGGATGATGAAGCCCTTCAAAAAAGGGTCTACATTTAAAAGAAACAATCTGCTCCAACAGGAGCAAATTTAAAGTAAAGGTATTAATTGCTCCTAGAGGAGCATATTCTTTCCTTTTACAGTTCAAACCCATTGAGAAGGGAGGCTAAAATGAAGATGGTAGAGTGGCTGCCCTTGGAAGGTAGCCATTCAGATAATGGGACAGTAGTGCCGTAGCCATGAGTATAAACCCAGCTCAGACTCCTACAGCAGCAGCCTGATCAGGGTCTGCAGTATTTGAAATTCCGCCAGAAACATTTTGACACATTTACAGGTAGTTACAACATAATATTCAAATTTATGGATAATTTCAGAAACTGGGTATGGTGTATTGGCATACCTCTTCGGTATTCCTCCATTTTTACATGGGAAACAACTTTTGTGACTTCCTGTTCACTTCCCTGAACAACATATTCCTTCTAAAGTGGGGTCTTCTCTTAAAGGAAAGAATTTGCTCCAAGGGGAGCAAATTCTTTCCTTTCAGATTGACCCCAATTAAGAATGGAGGCAAAAATGAAAATGGTAGAGCTAGTTCCCCTGAAAGTGACCCCGTTCACCTTAAGCTGCTGGACTGTGTCACAATATCAAGCAGAATTAAAGTGAATAGATTTACTTTCCTTCTAAAATTTTCTGTCATTGTCATTTAAAAAGAACACAACAATGAAAGTTAAACAGATTAGCCATCCCATGATCCAGCCAGTCAACAAATAAATCCAACAAAACTTTAAGGTTAATAGGCATACTTTTAGGGGGAGCAACTGTGTCATTTTTATTTTTGCCTCCCTTTTACCTCACAAATGGGGCCAACTTTACAAGACAAGAATTTGCTCCTAGAGAAACAAATTCTTTCTTTTATGAATAGACACCACTTTAAAGGGCTTTGTCTGCCAGGGAAACAACAGGAAGTTACAAAAGTTGTTCCCCTTTGTAAGAATGATGCAAATCGTGCAGGTGTACCCACAAACTTTAACAGAATTGTAAATTGATCAAGTTAAAAACATTGATTAACAACTTAGATTAAATGCAATAAAACTGTCACAAAATGTTTCCACCTGTGCACCACCATTCTTATTTGAGCCACATCATGTGACTTCCAACAATGTGGCAGTTTTGTCATGTGATATTCAGATCATCCTTCTCATTTACATAGAGTAATCAGAGACCTCATTCTGGCTCTATGGCTTGGGCCAGTCCAACGGATGGCTGATGTGACAAGCAGAGGCTCTGATCAGACTGCACTTATGTGCAGTCTGATCAGAGCCTTTGCTTGTCATCAATGCCATATTGTTGTAAATCACATGACGTGGCTCAAATTTTTGTCTGATCTGGTCTTACTTAGCCTTGGCAACTGCTGAACTGGTCTGTCTCACAAATTTAGTAAAATTCAGCAGATGAGCACTTGAATGACATCACAGAAGAAATACTTTTTGTGCATAATAATTAGCTTGTAATCTCAAATTAAGTCTTTTAAGAAAATTGTGAAGAACCCCCCCCCCCCCCCCCCCACCTCCCATACAAAACAAAAAAACAATAAAGACAACAAGACAGAATATGTGATGAATGTTTGGTTTTCAGTATAATACAATGTAACTTCCACTGAAGGTAACTGATTTTTCTCTGTGTTGCTGAAACTCATTAAAAATTCTTGCTACAAATGAAAACTGGTTTAAATAGTGATTATGTGACATTTTTCCTTACTTGTCCTTATCATACCTGCCATCCAACCCCCCTCCCCGACCAAAACCCAATTAAACTGCTTTAACATGGAATACATTTTATGAAGCATTACCTGAATTTATCTTGGCATCATTATCTAAACCTACCCATATCAGCAGCTCTGAATCTTATCATCAATGGGTTATGCCAAGAAAAATGCATCTTTAAAAGTTGCTCTAATAAAGATGCATTTTGCTTGGCATAGCCCATTTTCTGGTCTGAGCCTTTGCCAAGCACTCATGCTCTATTAGAGCATGAGTGCCCGGCAAATGCTCAGAACAGCTTGTGCATGAGCATCTACAGCCTTTGCTATCCAAGGCTTCTTCACGTGGACAGCCAAGATTCTGATCAGACTCTGTGGATGTGCAGGCTGATCTGAGTCTTTGCTGGGTGCACATGCAATAATACAAAATTTTTGCCTGACCCAGCTCATTTTACAAACAGTATCACAGTCTTTAACTGCACACTTTTGCTATCATTTGTGGAAGTAAAAATGTTGAAATTGCATGGCCTTAAGTTGGAAACTAAGCTAACCAAAGTGATGGTTGGTGGGTTGTTTTGGGTTTTACGGCCCTTTGAGACAATATTTCAGTCTATATCAGGCCGTCTCCCAAAGAGTGGGAGAAAGGAGAGGAATGATAGACGAGAGAAAAAAAGTCCAAACAACCCACACCTGCACCTACTGCAAGCATAGTAGGCCCTTGCCCTACTGTTATCCAAATCAGTAGGATGCCCCAGCACTGGAAGTTATAGCTAGCATCATCGCAGCCCCCAACCAAAGAGACCCTGCGTCGCTACTTCACAGGTTATTTGGTTCAAACTAGCCAAGTACCCATAAAAATTCTAAGTATTTGGACAGATAGTTCTGAGCAAACAGTGCAGACCAAGATCAGACTGCTCCTTCTGGAGCAGTCTGATCAGGGTCTACACTGTTTGCCATTCCATCTGCATGGTGCACAAATGCATTGCAAAAAGAAACAGTCCCATTTTTAAGACAATTAAGGTAATTAAGGTGACCCAATTTTTAGAATTTTATGCTGCAGTTTCAGATGTCAGAGATATTATTGAATTTTTGTTGCAAGAACAACAATGAACAAGTACAAGCAGAATCTAGAACAGACATTACAGGGCTACAGATAAGAAAGGGGTATCAGGGATAATTCAGCAATAATTTTTCTTATTTCTCAATGAAAACATATGTTGTGACCCCTCATTAGAACCATCTCAACGAGACGGTTCTAATGATGGGTAACAACGTATGCTAATATGGAAAAATAAGAAAAATTCTCCCTGAATTATCCCTATTACCCCTTCTTATCGGAGGACCTGCTAAGAAGCTCACCAGACTTTTGGCTCATGTGAACCAAAACAGTTACAGTAGAACTCTCAAACTTTCTGCTTATTTAAAGCTCTAGGCCAATTTTTAGGAATGATTAAGAAGTGAAATCTCTATATCTATGATGCTGATATAGCGCTGTAGATATGAGCTTTTATTGATATTTCTGCAGTAATTTTCCAATTTGTCTGTAAACACATATTTGAGCAACAACACAACAAAACCAACAAAGTGGCATGTGCCCTCAGCAAAGACTCATATCAGCCTGGGTATCCACCTAGCCTGATAAGAGTCTTCGCTGTTCGCATGGAGGTAAATTAGACCCTAAGCTTATCTTTAAACACTCAGCAAAGACTGAGTAGACTAGGCAGATGCCCAGGTTGATCTGAGTCTTTGCTGGGCACACATGCCACTTTGTTGGTTTTCTTGTTTCGCCACTCATTCTATTGCTCACCATCAAAGCCCCCTTTAATAGTGAGGTGCTTTTAATCAGGAGCAACATTAACATGTAAAGCACCAAAAATAAAAATAGTTGAATTTGCAGACTGTGAAGCTCTAGCTGAGTGGGCTCATAATGAACAGCCTCATCTGGACCTACACTGTTTGCCCTTGAGTCTTTGAATTCACATAATATAGCCTGAACAAAACATTTTAGAAATTTCACAGGTGTGCGCTTCATTTTTATCTGCTTTAAAAGTTAACCAAGAACCCACTGATTTGACTGATATTACCTTGGACTCATCCTTAAAAATCCCTCTTATTTGGTGCATTAATAGACTTTTGTCATTTAAAAATCAAAATAAAAACAGTGCTCCAGATAAGAAGGGGTAACAGGGATAATTAAGGGATAATTTTGCATATGTCTCCATAAAAACATATTTTGTGACCCATCATTAGAACCGTCTCGCTGAGACGGTTCTAATGAGGGGTCACAATATATGTTTTCGTTGAGAAATAAGAAAAATTATCTTCAAATTATCCTCATTACTCCCTCTCATCTGGAGCACTGAAAAAGACCAGCAACATAACATAAAATTCTGCGTCATTCTACAGCACTTCGTAACACACATTTAACAGTATATGCAAAAGCAGCAAATCCGATTATCACAAAAATATTTGCAAGGGCAGTGCCGAATATTCCTTGATTTCCTGGGTCGATAACATCTGCGTTTACACTAGAATTGTTTGTGTTAGAATTATTCGCATCTTTCGTAGATTCAAGTAGCTCCTCTTCTCGCTTTTTAATGTCATCTTGAATTTTCTGTAAACACAGACGTATGAAATTAAACATAAGGCACAAATTTTCAATGCTCTCATGAAATAAATGACGAATGTCAAGAAAAATAGAGGATATTTGATCTTTTTCAGTATTTCATTGGAACTGATTCACCAAATGAACACTAAAAGCAGTGGTTTCATGAGTGGCATAGCCACTACAGAAAGTACCATATTTGGTGTTCAAGAGTGAAATACTGAGGACTTTTCCAGGAAAAATTACATCCTGGGGCAGGACCAGAAACTAATGAAAATTTTGATGGTGGGTGGTTGAAGAGATAGAAATACAATGTACTATGATTTGTTATTGTAAATGTAATTAAAATTTCCTTGGTAATACCCCTCAGAAAAAGTTTCGGTCCTACCCAGGGAGGTACTTTAATCTGGAATAGCCATGATAAAAATCAAAGTTTTATTTCTCTTATAACTAGGTTTTTCCCAAGTTGTCAGAGTTCTCTTTGTAAGAAAATTTTCCCCTAGCCATTTTGCATCAATCTGGTGTTGTTCAGTCTTTTAAGTAGGTCTAATATTGAGATAGATGGATGACTTGAGATTTTACTGCCCTTTCAAAAGTATTTGTCATATGCAGCTGTTGAAAGGGAGATAATGAAAGAACGTTTACAACAGAACCATGCTTTTCCACCTCTTGCGGGATTCAAACCTAGACTGCTACCTTAGGCCAAATCTTAATCCACTGAGCTAGGACACATCGCAATTACTGAGTTTTACATGATCTGATATCATTAAACACATCTTTTGATAATCTTAGCGTGCAAATGTATGCAATCATGGGCAAGTGTGATAAGTTTCATTTGTAATAAAAATACATGTACTTTGTATGATTATGTTTATCTAATGAGATAATGATCACTCTTCTATTCTCAGAGACGGAAGGATGACTTGCTATTTTACGACCTTTTCTACAGTATTTCAGCCCCAGTAATTCAGTGGGTTAAGCACTGGCCTGCTGATCTAGCGGTACCGGGTTTGAGCCCTGCTGTAGAAGGGAATCTTTCCAATCGTAAATGGGGTTCCATTGCACACAGCCTTTCATTATCATCCACCCATTGTCCTGATATGACTGACATACTGTCAAAATGGATGT
This sequence comes from Ctena decussata, assembly GCA_963989385.1. Classification (NCBI taxonomy): domain Eukaryota; kingdom Metazoa; phylum Mollusca; class Bivalvia; order Lucinida; family Lucinidae; genus Ctena; species Ctena decussata. The sequence continues at coordinate 37,473,159 of OZ022510.1, read as the reverse complement.
AAAATCGCAAGTCATCCATCCATCCAGTCAGTTATTTCATAATCAGAATGAATGGAGATTGATAATATAAAGCTGTGTGAAATGGAATCCAGTTTTCTACTAACAAAGTTTCTGCCTCCAACAGAAATCGAACCCATGACCGCTAAATCAGCAGGCCAGTGCTTAACCCAATTGGCTGCCAGGCCCCGAGGTTATAAAACTTTTTTCATGCTCAGCTGAGTTGAGCATGGAATTTTACCAGCTAATAAATAGCAAATTACTGATACGAACAGTTTTTTTCATGCTCAGTTTAGCTGAGTATGAAATTTTATCTGCTTATGAATATGAAAATGCCAACATTAGTTGGCATTTTCATATATATCAGCGGAGAAAATTTCATGCTCAGCTGAGTTGAGCACGAAAAAAGCTTTATAACCTCGGGGCCTGGGTTCCCTGTTAACACGGTAAATTTCTGTAAGTGTTTCTCGTTCACTAAGATTCATGGTAAATCATAATGGCTCTGATCAGAAGCAATTTGATCTTGGTGCACACCCTTTACAGAAACCTCGTCGTCCACCTCCAGCAGGTAATAAATTAAAGAACTAACCTGTACAACATCTGGAAACAATTCACAGAAAGTTTTATCATTGAGGTTAAACTGATTACTTTGTGCTGCTAACTGTCTTTTCTGAAAAATATTGACATAGAATTTTAAAAATTAAAAATTGTGTATTTGAAAAATTGACAACAAATAATGGGGGATGTCAATAGAGTTGCCATGATGAGGCAATTCAGAGTGGTAGATAAGAGGGAGTATTTGATGATAATTAGGGATAATTTTTCTTATTTCTCATTGAAACCATATGTTGTGACCTCTCATCTGAACCGTCTCGTTGAGACGGTTCAGATAAGGGGTCACAACATATGTTTTTATGCAGAATTCGCAAAAATTATCCCTAATTATCACGAAATACTCCCTCTTATCAAGAGCTCTGTCAATTTTTAGTGCTGCTACAAGGTAAGTCATTGTAGAAATAATGTAATATATTTTGCAATATATGATTTCTGTACTGTAGAACTTGGTGAAATTTACAAATCTACATGCAAAAACAAAGTTAAGTATGGTGAAAATAGCTCTTTATCAATGCAGCTCTGTGTGAAAACTAAACTTTTGCAGAATAAAGCTATGAGCTGTAACACAAAAGCAAACCTCTCCGATAGTGCACATTTTATATATTGCCATTTTTTTAATCAGTGTGCCTTGAAAATTCTTTGTAAATAGTCATACTGACCAAACTATACTCCTCGCCAAAAGTTTAGCTTATTGCGAAAGCAAAAAATAAGATTATTAGAGATAATAACAATTGAATTCAGACTTTCTGTGGAAGTAAATGTATTCTATCATCAACACCAATAATTCATCTTGAAGTTTGTGGAATTAGCAAGTTTGATTTGAATTTGAGAAAAAATTGCACAGGGCAAGCACGGATGCACATATCCAAAAAACACATTTTGGGAAAAAAAAATATTGTCATGCGCTGTGAGTGACTTTTCTTTTACACCAATTTAATGTTTGGTAATGCTAAATGTTTTTGGCGAAAACGAAATTACTGCTTTTACAACCATCAAAACGAAGCATTATTTTCTCTCGAATACCTGAATTTCAGGGGCATTCATTTATGTGCCCTCTTTATGCAGTGCTTGCTCCAATCAATTTAAATTTGGAGTTTTTGCAATGTTTAAGCATTGCTGTTGAAGGAAGAATGCATTTATCTTAATACTGAAAAGTGGAACTAAAGTATTATGATTTCTAATGATCTTGGTACATTTATTTTAAAAATACGCTAAACTTTTGACAAGGAGGATATATTAAGAGGTTAATCTTGGTGCCATATGGAAGTCATATCCTATTACATCATCTTCAAGATATAAGGCAGAATCACTGAACCATGAAACAAAAATCACTGTGACCTACATTTAGTAAAAGGTCAGTTTTGGTGTCAAATGGAACTTGTATCCAAATATGATGTTGATGGTCGATCTAACTTTTTTATAATAACTATTTTGTTTACTCACAGTGTAATCTGATGTTTCTAAGCTTCCTAATGTTGGGCTCTTTTCCAGCTGTAAAAGAAGATAAACAAGTATTTCACAGTGCTCTAGATAACATTGGTTTTGGTGATAATTTTGTGACTTCTGATCACTTCTCATAAAACATGTTGTGGCCCCCTAGGACAGGATTGCTTCACGTAGGGCAAAAACATATATTTTCAATTAGAAATATGGTATTCATCCCAGATTTTTAAACCATACCAAAATTGTAGCTACTCAGCCATTTCTATCATTATCTAAAATAAAATTTTATCTCACTCAAGTCATTGTCATAAGTAAAACATTATTGTTTTAAGATAACAAATTATGTTGGCTGTTTCATGTTGTATTCAGCAACTTAGAAACATTAAACTATATATCCTCTTTATCCCCTATTTCATGAATTTGTTGACTTTCAGCTGAATCACAAAAGAAGCTCAAGTTTCTTTCAATGATTCATTACATAAAGACCATCTCTAAATAAGGAGTACTGGTGATAACTCTGGCATAACTTTTTATCATTCTGGGTAAAAACATACATTATAATCCCTCAAAAAAAACACCTCAGCAAGGCTGCTCTAATGAAGAGTCACGTTGTATGTTTTTATGAATAGTGAGAAAAATTATCCCTGATTATCACCAAAGCCTCTCTTTTATCTAGAATTTATTACCAGTAGTGGAAATGGCAGAGATCTGAAAACTTATTTACTATTATGCATGAAAATACTGTATTAATCCTATTAAACACCCCGTGGCATTCCATTTTACAAAAGAGGGGTTTTATTTAGAGCCTAAACTGTAGTAAATCAGCCACTGCCAACTACTTCCAATTAACAGTATTAAGGTAAATGGGTATACTTACAGAGGAAGCAACTCTACTATTTTGCCTCCCTTTCCAGTTAAGGTCTACTCTTAAAGAAAAAGAATTTGCTCCTCTAGGAGCAAATTCTTTCCTTTAAGAGTAAACCCCATATCAAAGAGCTACGACATCCACAGAGTGAGTGATATGGGTTTTACGGCACATCAGCACCAAAAGGGCTATTTCGCGCCGAAGACATCCACAGAAGCAAACAGGAATTTATGCAAGCTAACATAACCTATTTTTGGAAAAGAGGCAGGGGGCATTTATTACAGCAGGGCCTTTTATAAGATTAATATGGTATTCCATCCATTTGTGGTTTCTGGCTTACCATAAAACTTAGCAATCCTGTCAAAATGGTTGAGACTGACCAGGCCGGGTTCCAAGTGTCCGGGTGAAAATCACTTATAGACAAACACAACCTGGAAAGAAAAAATGAAAATAACTAGAAATGTTTTCAGAGAAAAACAGATGTCCCCCCACCAGCCAATTACCCATCCCCTCTAATCCACCATACGTGTGTTCCAACCCACTCAATTCATTGTCCTAACACTCTGCTATATTGATATAATCTATCAAGTTTGGTCTAAAGATATCAATACAATCAAGAGCATTTAAAATCCTTCTGTGATCTTCAAAATGAGTCAAGCTCACCAAAATCTCTTAATTCTGCTTGTCATAATCATACATCCATAAAAGTCTGATTTTATTCCACCCACTGGTTCAAGTAATATATTCTTAGCGAAAAGTATTATGTTCTGTTCTGTTCTATTATAATTGGTGGGAATGAAGGCAACATTCAAGGGCTATATCAATTTTCCTGAAATTTTCACATATTTAATTCCTTGATCCTGTTACCTTGAAAATGAGGTCCAGGTCATCAAAATCAAATAAACTCGTAAAGCTTGTCTAAATGAAATACCTGTGCAAGTTTGGAAAAAATCCATCCACTGGTTCCAAAGATATCTTACATACAAGACCATGACCTTGAAAAAGGGGTAAAGGTCACCAAACACTAAACAGGTCTTAAACCTGTCACAGCGTTATATCCATGCAAGTCTGATGACTATCCATCGATTGGTTGAAGAAATATCATTAACATTTGTAAGTTGGCTTTTGACCTTAAAAATGGGGTCAAGGTCACCATAACCTAGTCAACTCTTAAGATTGTCCCAAAGGTACATCTATGCAAGTTTGGTGGGAATTAAGCCAAAAGCTCAAGAAAATATCAATTTTAGTGAAATTTTCACATATTTAAGTCCTCCTGTGACCTTCAAAATGAGGTCAAGGTCACCAAAATCTGATCAGCTCTTAAGCTTGTCTTAATGATATATCAAGTCAAGTCTGGTGAAATTCCAACCATTGGTTCAAGAGATATTGTGCATACAAGAAATTTTCACGCCATTTAAGTCCTCCTGTGACCTTGAAAATGAGATCAAGGTTACCAAAATCTAATCAGCTTTTAAGCTTGTCCCAATGACATATCTGTGCAGGTTTGGTGAAATTCCACCTATTGGATCAGGAGATACTGTGCATACAAGAAATTTTCACGCCATTTAAGTCCTCTTGTGACCTTGAAAATGAGGTCAAGGTCACCAAAATCTAATCAGCTCTTAAGCTTGTCCCAATGATATATCCATGCAGGTTTGGTGAAATTCCATCCATTGGTTCAAGAGATATCATGCATACAAGAAAATATGACCCCGACGCCCGGGATCCGCACTGAAAACAATATGCCCCCCCCCTCACCTTTGGTGGGGGACATAATAATAAGAAGCCCATGGAACATTGTGTCTCACCTGTCTGCGCACTGTCACAGAGCTAAACTGGAAAATTTGACAAAGTTTATGCCACCATAGACACTGGAAAAGCAATATGCATGTGTCGCTTTCTGCTAACTGAAGACAAAAATGATAACTTTACACAGCTCAAGATATGCCAGAATTATGAATGTAGTCTCTGTTTCGTCCACTCATATTATGAGCATTTGCCCAATGCAAAGACTCAGATCAGGTCGGGTATCTGCCCAGTCTGCTTGTGCTCAAAGAGAGGCCCAGGCTGATCTGAGTTTTCACTGGGCACACATGCCACTTTGTTGGCTTTGTCATGTCGTGGCTCATATTGTAAGGCAAGACGTGAGACCCATGTATTTCAAAATAAACTTACAGACTGCAAAATAGTCAAGATCCAAATGATGCTTTTTTTTTTTTTAAATCAGTTTAAGCCCAAAAAAGGACAACATGCCGAGGTCCAGATAAGATGGGCTTTTTGTGTAAGAATTCAGAGATAATTTTCCTTATTTTTTTCAATGAAAACATATATTGTGGGTCACAACCTATGTTTTTATGAAGCAATGAGGAAAATTATGCCATAATAATCACTGTTACCCCGTCTTATCTGGAGTACTGAATGACTGACATATTTCACACTTACCTTGTATTACATTTAAATCGACCATTTGGTGTGATCATGTATATACTGGGTGGCTTGAATGGAAATTCTCGTGGAAATATCAATTTTCCATGGTATGTTCCACCTGTCCAAAAATAAGTATGGTAATATAAACCTAAATGAGCTGCAACACGACAAAACCAACAAAGTGGTTGTCCGCCAAGCACAGACTCAGATAAGCCTGGGCATCCGCCCAGTCTGATCAGAGTCTCCGCTGTCCGCATGGAGGTAGCTTAGACCATTAGTTACCCTTTAAGGGCTTAGCAAAGAGTCTGAGTGGACTGGACAGATGCACAGGCTGCTCTGAGTCAGCACTCGGCGCACAACCACATTGTTGGTTTTCTCCTGTCTCGGCTCAAATATTGGGACAAAACTCATAAAAGTGCATCAGCATAGTACATGTAGTTAAAAACCCAGATCAGACTGCTCCTTTGGAGGTCGGAAAGAGTAATCACGATGTAGTCCCCAACTGGTAGGTAAATATGTTGTGCAATTAAGACAGCAGGGTTACCCTTTAACTCTCTAGATTTTGTCAAGATAAGTTAATATCAAACAATTTTGAGTAATAGAAATACAATGTAACTTATTCCTTGGAACATTAATAGGTTACGCAATAATTTATTGAAGAACCATAAATACAGCTCCTGAAATAAAGGGAGATAATGTCAACATTTAAGTAACTGCTTCCAATTACAATTAACTAGTTATCATTTTCAGTTATATCTCTGGCTGCTTATATTACCATGTTCTACACAAGGCTGGAAAGGTCATTTGTCTGCTTGCAATAACGTGAGCTGTGACACAAGAAACCAGCAAAATGGTTGTGCGCACAGCACAGACTCAGATCAACCTGGGCATCCGCCCAGTCTGATCAGAGTCTTTGCTGTCCCAATGGAGGTAGCTTAGATCCTTAACTACCTTTTAAGCGCTTAGCAAAGAGTCTGAGCTGACTGGGCTGATGCCCAGGCTGATCAGAGTCTGAGGTGGGCGCACAACCACTTTGTTTTTTTTTTCGTGTACCGGTTCATGTGCCTCATGCTGAAGGACGAGTAAAAGTTTGGAATATTGCAAATGTAAAATATCAAATTCACCATAAGTACTTGATACAATGGGTAATTTAGGAAGAGTGAATATATTAGCCATGCTACAAACAGATTTTAGGCATTGTATATGTGTTAGCCACTTGTCTGTGCTCTGCCCTTACCTTCATATGGTGACTTTTCTGGTCCTGTTACTATATAGTGCCTGAAAAAGAAATAGAAAGCGAAACCTGACTATCTTATTGAGCTCTTGATAAGAAGTCTAGCATACTGAGTCTTTGCTGTTTGGATATACATGTACAATCTTTGTAGCAAGAGAATCTACACACCAAATAGCATGTGGATGAAAAAAATATTTGAATTGCTTTTATGAAAAATTGGAATTGTATTTCTCAAGATTTAACAAGCGAGCAAAGAGCGCCAGAAAAAATGAGAAGTAATGACAGCCAAACTGGCATCTCGTATTAAAATTCCATGATTTTCCTTGATATTTCATCATTTTTCAAATTCCGTGATTTTTCTATGCATGAATTTTTTCAGTCATTTTTCATGTTTTCCAGAGCCCGTGGGAACCCTGACAGTTAAACCAGAAAACTCTACAAAAGCTTATGCTACTGAAACCCACAAAGTAATACCTATGTCTAGCTTCTGCTAGTTACCGGTGAGACAAAACTATACAAGAACTACACAGCACAAAATAAGTCAGATATGAAAATCCTATTGGTATCAGTGTTTCAGATAAGAAGGAGTAACAGGGATAATATTCCTTATTTTTCAACAAAAACGCAAGATGTGACCCCTCATTAGAACCGTCTCACTGAGACGGTTCTAATGAGGGGTCACAACATATGTTTTCGTTAAGCGCAGTGATTTTTCTCTCTATATAGGTGGTGCCCATAAAAGGCACCAGTCCCAATTCAAAACAGTATCTTTTTTTCCCAACTGGAAGTTGAAAAATTCCCAATTGCAGGAAGAATTTTTCTAGAGACCATTCTGCAAGCATAAATTTACTTGCTTGCTTTGAGAACTGGCAGATATATAGCTATAATTCAATTTAAATATTATGTGTTCATTTTCATGTCCCCTATCCCATCACTTGAGCCAATAAAGGTGTTTCTGAAATATCAAATTTAATGAGAATACACTATTTTTCCCAATTCTGTGGGCACCGGCACCATTCCCAAAATAGTGAAAAAAATCACTGAAGCGGAAAGCCTAAAATAGTGAAAAAAAATCACTGAAGCGGTAAGAAAAATTATCTCTGAATTATCACTTTTACCCCTTTTATCTGGAGCTCTGGCTGAGGCAAATTAAAGTGAGATTTTCTCACTCAGTGACACTTGGCCTGTGTACATATGGAATCTTTTCTTGTGACCTTGCTAAAATATAATTTGAGCCACATCACGTGAATTCCAACAATGTGGCATCTATGTTATGTGATATTCAGATCGTCCTTATCATTGGCCCCTTTGCACTCAGAATGGCCAAACCTCTTTAGAGTTTTGGCCATTCTGAGTGCAAAAAGGGTTAACAACTGGTCTGTAGAGGTCTCTCTGGAGGCTGTGTGGCTTAGGCATATTCCACAGATGGTTGATGTGACAAGCAAAGGCTCTGAACAGACTGCACAAAAGTGCAGTCTGACTAGAGCCTTTGCTTGTCACCGATGCTGCATTGTTAGAGATCACATGATGTGGCTCATATAAGTGAAGGTCCTACTAAAATATACATTACCATTCTAGTATGTTTGAGGGTAGTGGAGCAGCCCTCACATATGGAACTGGGTCCTTCATGATTCTCATGTAATCTTGTCGTAGCCGGGCAGTGGCTGTTGTATTTACTCTTTTGGATGTTGGTGGCATCTGCAACAGAATCAAAGATTACTGTATTAATTCTAATAAATGCCCCCTGCCTCTTTTCAAAAATACATGTAATGTTATATTATGTTGCATGAATTCCTGTTTTCTTTGCTGGATAAAAAGCTCTTTGAAATGGGTCTACTCTTAAAGAAAAGAATTTGCTCCTACAGGAGCAAATTCTTTCCTTTAAGAGTTGGCCCCAACTAAAAAGGGAGGCAAAAATAGTAGAACTGCTTCTTTTGAAGTGACCTATCACCTTTATATTGCTTATTAGAGGTATTTTTGCAGTGGCTGATTTACTACACTTTAGGCTCTAAATAAGGCCCCTTTTGCAAAATGCAACACCCCTGGGGCATTTAATAGGATTAATTATAAGGTATGCAGAGCTCCACATTTCAAGTTAGGTGATGTATTTGATGATAATTATGGATATTTTTTGTTTATTCTAGATAAAAACATACATCATGACATGTCATCTGAACTGCCTCAAGGAGGCAGCTCAGATGCTGAGGGGTCACAATATATGTTTTCAATGGGAAATTAATCATCCCACACTTACCAGTGCTCCAGATAAGAACGGTTAACTGGGATATCTTTAAAAGATAATTTCCCATATTTCTCCATAAAAAAGCATATGCTGTGACCTTCATTAGAACTGTCTTCCTGAGATGGTTCTAATAAGGGGACACAACATACATTTTTGTTGAGAAGTAAGATTATCTCAGAATTATCCTCAAAACCCCAACCATTTCTGGAGTTCTGCTTAGCATCAAATACTCCCTCATTTCTGTACCACTGATATGAAATCTGGCAAACAAAATACAGTTAAAAGAAACTGAATTCTGATGACAAATTGCTGAACAAGGTTTTGGCTATGATTGAGAAACTGTTTGTCACTACCATACTCTGATGCAGATGTCGAATTAAAATGTTAGGTTTGGAAATGTTATCATTATTATCTTTTTTTCTTATCATGATTTCATTGTTGGAAATGGCTAGTGGCCAGGTGGCCAAATGCGCCTAGTTCATATCTGGAACCAACAGAAATCTCCAAAATACAAACTTTAGTGCCCCGAGTTTAACTTCATGGCAATATTAAATGAATGGGATCTTTAGCTACTGGACAGTTCAAGCGGCTATCAGGCTGCCAATATTTGGAGTTGTTAAGCTTTATGACCACCATATTAATCTTGGGAGTTTCCAGCACTGCTATTCTAAAGGCCCCATTGCTCTATCAGTCGTATAATTTTTATCATGAGGTATCGCTGCTAGCTTCTCATCACAATTACATCAATGTAAATTACCATTAACAATTACAGTAAAGGAGTCCCAAGAGGGAAGCGACAAAGCCCAGGCTATCCAGTCATTCTTTTCTTAAATTACAAATAGTAGCAAACTTTTAACAAATAAAACCCTTGAGATTTGCCTAAAAATGTTTTTAAAAAAAACAATTGGTGTCATTTAAGTTGGCAACTAAAAAATAAAAATGATATACTTTTGATATGTACGCTTGAATAAAATGGTAAAAATACAATGTACAACATGGGACAGTTGGGACCCCTTTCAACATCCCCTTTATGTTTACATTGAATCAGGCAAAGGGAAATTCAGATTCAGCCATTATGCTAGAAGGCAGAGGCTAAATTTAGCAAAACAAAAAACAACAGCCAAAAAAAAAGGGAGAAAAAAAAAAGAAAGAGCAAATTTAGACAAGAGCTGTCGCCTGACAACATAGCTCGCCTGAATAGGTGCTTGCCCATCACACAGTCGCTATGGTGGTGTGGACTGCGATGTATAAAACTTCAGGCAAGCATGTCCATAATGACAACACATTTATAAACAAAAGCTATCTCAGAAATGTCTTAAAATAAAAAACAAGAGGCCCACGGGCCACAAAGCTCACCAGATCTCTAGCACAAATTGCAATCAAATTTGTATAGGCTTAAAATTGCTGTCACATTTGTGCAGGCTAATACAAAATATACAACTACAAAGTCTCAGTCCGACAGTCTGCTGAGTTGATAACAAAATATATAACTATTTCCCACATTATGATTGCAGTAAATGCCATTTTAATTTTCTACATCATTAGTCAACCTAAGTCTTATTTGCCATAGCAACCAAATGAAAGAGCCGATTTTCATGAAAAAAAAAAAAATTCAATTCCCAGCCCAAGGATACTAAAGATAAAATCTGAGCCCAATTGGCTAGTGGCTTCAGAAGAGATATTTTTTTTAAGCATTTTCCCCCCGTTTTTTGCATTTTGGTTTCCATGGCAACCAATAAAAGGAGCAGTGGACCAGAATACATATAGCTGATAGAACACTTCTCAAGCAACATTTCTATAAAAGTTCTGTCAATATATCTGCAATGGCTTGGCAATAAGTGCCATTTTTCAATTTTCCCCATTTATGAGTAAATGCTACTCTAAGTTACCATAGCAACCAAACTAAAAAGCTGATTTTCATATAAAACATAAACTTTCAATCCCCCAGCCCAAGGATACTACAGATGAAATCTGGGCTTAATCAGCCAAGTGGCTTCAGAGCAGATAATTTTTTAAGTATTTTTTTCCTTTTTTTTGCATTCTGGTTTCCATGGCAACCAATAAAAGGAGCAGTGGGCAAAAAAATATATAGCTGATAGAAGACTTCTCACGAAACATTTCTATAAAAGTTTTGTCAACATATCTGCAATGGCTTGGCAGTTAATGCCATTTTTCAATTTTCCCCATTATAAGTCTATGGGAACTCTAAGTTGCCATAGCAACCAAACTAAGGGGCCGATTTTCATAAAAAACACAAACTTTCGATCCCCCAGCCAAAGGATGCTACAGATGAAATTTGGGCCCAATTGGCCCAGTAGCTTTAGAGGAGATGTTGTTTACAAGTGTTGACGGACGACAGACGACGACATACGACGACATACGACAGACGACGACGACGACAGACAACTGCCTATACTATAAGCTCCCCCGGAGCCTTCGGCTCTGGTGAGCTAAAAATCCACACGAAATTTCAAAGTCCATGAGCTTTAGGTCAAAGAACTAAGGGGTAGGGGGGAGGAGGGCAGGGCTAGGATGTATCAAAGCCTTTAACCGTTATCTAACATCAGTCCAAGTATTAGTATCAACTGAGTCCATTGTGGCACTGTGAAATTATATCTTCATTAATATAAAACTAATCAAAATCTTTAAGACAAAACTCAACCTTGACATCAGGTAAGTATACCGGTATAGTGTTTTGTAAAAACTCAAAAAAGTGTCTAACATCAGTTCAAGTGTAAACTAAATCTCTGCCAAGCATTATGAATCAGTACGCAATTAGAAAACTTTAATAAAGACCAAATTTCCTAAGTCCCTGACCTTGACATCAAGGTCACCGAGCAGGGCTGGGGTAGTACTCTGTAAAACTTTGGACTAATATCTAACTACAGTGCAAATATAAAAAGAATTCATCTATGGTTTCAGGAGATATGTGTCATTAAAAAACTTTAACCAAAACATCCAATCAATAAAAAGACAATTTTCTAAGTCCATGACCTTGACATCAAGGTCACTGAGGGGGGTGGGGGTAGTACCTTGGAAAACTTTAGACCAATATCTAACTACAGTGCAAGTATCAAAGGAATCCATCCATGGCTTAAGGAGATACTGGGCTTTCGAAAACTTTAACCAAAACATCCAGTCCCAAAAAACTCCCAATTTTCTAAGTCCATGACCTTGACATCAAGGTCAAGGAGTGGGGTGGGGGTGGTACCATGTTAAACTTTGGACCAATATCTAACTACAGTGCAAGTATCAAAAGAATCCATCCATGGGTTAGGGAGATATAGGTCTTTAAAAAACTTTAACCAAAACATCCAATCCGGACGCCGACGCTGACGCGGACGCTGACGCGGACGCCGTGGTGACAACAATAGCTCTTCCTGAACTTTCGTTCAGGCGAGCTAAAAATGAACAAGCTATCAAAATAGTAACAAGTGGTACATCAGACTCATGCTAAACTGGCACATACATCTACGTGCTCCTGACAGGTATTTGAAGAAAGGCTTTAAACTTCTTTGTGGTCACAGCAGAGACAACAGACAGAGGTAACATATGGGCTAGCCACACAGGTCTATTATATGAGTATCTTGAGTCCTGAGTTATGAAAAAAATTCCATGCCCAAGCAGCCCAACTCAGCTGTGCATGAAATTTTACCTGCCAATAAATAGCAAATAACTGGTATGTACAGAAACTGTTGTTTTCTAGCTCAGTTTAGCTGAATATGAAATTTTCTAGGTTTATGAATATAAAAATGCCAACATCAGTTGGCATTTTCATATTCATAAACAGAGAAAATTGATTTCATGCTCAGCTAAACTGAGCAAGAAAATAGTTTTATAAACCCTGTCTAAGGACCAGGTATTGTTAAGTTCACCAATACAGACTTGTCTACAGCTAGCATAGGAATAGGTTTGAGGCTGGGGTGCAGTTTAACTAGCTGTATGGCAGTTAGTCCCGATCCTCTGACGTTACGTTTCGCTTCACAAAGCTACACTAACGTCACGATGCCAAGGTGCCTTTACACAGAGGAAAACGACTTTCCGGTTTAACAACATAAATACCGACTTTTGGGCAAAACTATTTGGCGTACTTGTAAAGAAAATATTTATCTGCAACCTTCCAACAACATTTTATTACCATACTGAACCAGTATGTTTAAAAATTCCAAAATATTGCCACAGTCTACTCGCTTGACTGTTTTCCCATGTTGAGGAGGTCTGCGTATGTCAGGAAATTACGGACACCAGCGAAGATGAACAGGAGTTGGTCAGTTTGAACGTGATACCTGGTCCGTTCTATTTTCAGAACATGGTACACCACGAAAGGGTTACTAGAATTACCGGAATATACCGAAATACACCAAAATATACCTTTATATTATCAAAATAAAGTTTGATATTGTCAGGATAAATAAAATTAGTCCCATTTGCATCCAAGTATTAGTTGTTGTTTTTTCATTGGTTGTGAGAATAAAGGCCCGATATAGACTGAAATACTGTCTCAAAGGGCCGTTAAACCCAAAACAATCAATCAATCAATGTGAGAGTAAATGGACTAACATATAGGTTCAAATCATTTGCTGTTTAATATTTATTTATTGTTTTAATTTGTATGCGTTTTGCTGTTTTAAAACATCTATTTTCTGACAAAATAAACTGGCAAACAGTGTATGTAAAGGGAATGAAAATCTAAAAGAGTTCCTTCAAGAGCAGAGAACACATCCTAAAGAAGGAACTTGGGCCATACTTTGAAGTTTCGGCTATTCAAGCGTCATCAGTGACCCTGAAATGATCTGGCAACGAAAGCCAGAGTAAACATACTGTAATTTTTTAATTTTTATATGGCAGTCGTTTCAAAGACTGACTACTATCAAAAAGGAGTCCAAATGATATTCCGCGTCTGGGCTTCTATGTAAACTTCAGGCAGCTGGTGTTACAGGAGATGCTCTGAACTGGTCAAAGAGTTATCTTTCTGACAGAAAACAACGAGTTGTTCTTCCAAGTCCTGCATCCAAATGGAAGTTTATTAGAGCTGGTGTCCCACAAGGATCTATTTTAGGACCTTTACTTTTATTATACATCAGTGACATTGTTGCCGATATTGGCTCAAATATTCAACTATTCGCAGACGCCACTAGCCTTTTCATTATTTTATAGCGGAAAGTCTGAACACAGATCTTGTCAAAATTTCACAGTGGGCCCCAACCTGGCTGGTAACATTTAACCCCGCTATAACTGAAGCTCTCCTTTTTTCTCGTAAACTAAATGGACCCAACATCCTCCTCTTATTATGCAAAATCAACACATATCTGAAGTAGATTTTTTTTAATTATCTCAATATTTGGGGAAAGATAAAAATCCGGTTTTCTAATTAATTTTGATTTTAGTAGTAACGAAAAATGTCAAATTTACTTCCAGTTTCTGGTAAAAAGATGCGGTTAAATGAGTCTGTTGCATTTTTGTTTATTTTTTTAAACCATTACCTTTATTTCAAGAGTAATCACAAGTGTGTCCTATTAAAACACATTTATCCCTTTTCATTTTTTTTGTTTTATTTATTTCATTATTTAAATGTTACATAATTTGGAAACAAGTAGTGATATTTAGTTTGATAAATACACAAATTGTATCTTAAGCCAACAAACCTAAAGGTGTTGTCAGATAGATAGATATAGATTGTAGATAGATTCTTTATTTCCTCCAAATAAAGGACAGCATACAACACACATAATAAACAGACAGTTACGCAGAAGAAATATACAAATATTATAAAGAAGACGAGAAATTAAAGAAAGAAAACACAATAAACATTATAAATTCACTGATTTTAGAATCACACTGCCTATCAATACTTTTCAAAGCATCAAAGTCTAATTAAAGTCTTTGGAGTCCAGCAGTGAGCTGTGAAAAGAAATCAACTTTCTCTGCTCTTGAAGGAACTTTTTAAGATTTTAATTATTTCTACTTGCTCTTATTTATTTAATGTGCGTTGCGGTACATGGTTTTAGTAATAGCCCGCGTTACCTAAGCGGTATGCGCATGCGCAGAAACAATGTGAAAAAGGTCTATTTCAGAATGTAGTTCGTATTCACCCGCTGAGGTGACCAAAAAATAGAACGATCCAGATGTCAAATTCAAACAGACCAAAACACCGTAAGACAGCCGAATATTCATCAGCTTACGTCATATATGCAAATGCATCAGCTGGTTCCTTGCTCGAAAGGAGTCGCGTTTTATTCATCGGCTAAAGAGGGAATCAGATATTGCGACATGGCCGATGTCGGCAAAGGAGACGTTTGTCATACTAAATCGAGGTTTCACAGCGATTATAACTCCACCACAGAATATAAGAAGGATACTTATGACATCAGTTGAAAGATTTATTTATCTTCAGTTGCATAGCAAAGTGCAAGTATGCAGCTATTTGTATTATTTGAGAAAAAATGGTGCAAAATCGACCACTGGTAAAGAGATTTTTTTTGCAGCCGAACAATAGGCATGGCTACAGGGCCCAGACGTAGCGATAGATAAGAAGCTACGGAGGGCCCTGTGTACAGGTCTATATGGCAGTTTCTTTTTTAATGACTAAGACTGAATTTATTATGATGGAATTAATTCCTCACTTGATTTGTGTTCTATCTTTTCGATAATATTTGTTAACTTATAAACTGTCCAGAATATAACAAAACTAAAAAAAAAACACAGATTGCATTTTTTTCTGAAATGACATGAATTTTTTTGATTCTTGATATTTTGAAGTGTTTTATGGGCTAAACTTCAAGAGCCTGTGGCTTAAACTAAGTAAAGACGCTCCTGGCTAATGTTTTTTCTTCTTCTTTCAATTACTTGTGCTTACTTATCAGGCACAGATTTTATTGTCATATTAAACAAGTGACAATGATTATTTATTTGGTCACAGTGTCACAACCCTCCGGGTATTCTGTTCTATAATTTCTGCCTTCAAAGGCACACCTCCACTTGAGTCTTCTTCTTAGTCTTTATCAGTCAATCACAATCACACAGGTTAAAATGACTTTCAGAGTCATTTCACCCTATTTACAACTTAAAAATATCTTGTTTAAAATCCCGGATTTCATGCTACTGTGTACCACGGTGACCTTTTCCGCCAGATTTCTTTTCAGAATCAATTTCAGTCTTTTGTATCTTTCAGTATGGAGAGTGAAGCATAACCATTTAGATAATTTTTCAATGTCCTTAGCAACAATTTGGATCTGATAGTCTCTAAGATCACTGAAGACACCTGTGTGTGATAGATTTCGTACCCGTAATTATACTTAACCTTTAATGTTGACAACGTCTTTATATCGTTGTTGTCTAGTAACATTGTATGCGCATCAGTCAACAAGAGTCACCAACTATTAGTTTGTTAGTTCTTTATTGAGTTACCGTCAAGGGCTCGAGCTCCGGTGGGGGGATATCTCATTGGCGACGAGGATAAAGTGGGAAGTATTCGTTGATTACTAGAAAAAAAACTGCAATCGGCAGACGATGCTAGAGACTTGAGACAGCTGAGAGCACAGTCTAACGGTACAGTTATATGGCAAACTACGTAATCGATATGGAGAACAGCGAGGCTACGACTGTTATAACAACAGAGAATCGAAACTTGCGTGCGTTACCTTTTAGAATCACGGAAGATCAACTTTCCACAGGCAAAGCCTGGGAAGAATGGTTAGAGGAAATAGAGCGCGAGTTCAGATATTTCAAGATAAATAGTCCGATGGATAGGAAAGATGCACTCATCATCTACGGAGGGAAGGAAATCGCTAGATTGGAGAAAAGCTTACCTAATCCAGAAGGAGACTTCAATGAATATCTAAAATTGCGGACAAAGCTGAACGATTACTTTCTGCCAAAAAGGAATAAACACTATTCAAGGTACATATTTTTGAAAATAAGACCAATTGCAGGAGAAACCACTGTATCTTACGCAACAAGATTACGTGAAAAAGCACATGATTGTGAATTTGGTGAGACGTGCGATGAAAGGATCCTCGAGCACCTCATTCAGACCATTGAAAATGAAATGTTGATACATAAATGTATTACAAAAGGATGGACACTGTCCCAGTTTCTTTCAGAGGCTGGACAAATCGAAGATATATCTCTACAAATGCGGGATATGAAAGAATCCCCACGAGAAAGAGAAATAGCAAAAGTGAACAGATTTAATAGAACGGGAAGGAATTTGAAAGAAAATACTAGGAACAGACCTGGCAGTAAACCGACAGCACAACAGTGTGATCACTGTGGATTAATGAAAGTACATTCAGACATACAAGATTGTCCGGCATTTGGAAAAAAATGCAATAAATGTAGGAAATTCAATCACTTCGCTGCTGTATGTAAGTCTGATGGATACGCACGAGATGCACGAGCTGTTTCAGGCAGACAGCAGAGGAGTTGGAGGAGGAATCAACGAGTAAATGATAATATAAAAAAGACATCCGAACGAGAGTCGGACAGTGCAGACAGTTCCGACGAAGAGTTTTTATCCCGTTCAGTAGCGCATATGAAAATTAAAAAGATCAAAAAGACATACAGCCTGGAGAAAACATTGGCAATAACAATAAATGATATTACAGTAAGAGCAGAACCAGATAGTGGAGCGATGTCAATGTGATGGATGAGTACCAATATCGAGCTTTAAAACACAGATCTGGAACAGATATTAGGCTTCAGCAAAGTCAAACAAAACTTCGAACACTTCAAAGCGAGTTACCTATTAAAGGAGAATTTCGTGCCGTAATAAGAAACATGACATGTGGTGTTCCAACGAAATTTCTCGTCATAAAAGGTAGGATAAATTCTGCACCTTTAATAAGCAAGACTACTCTTATTGAATTGGGTATGTTGCAAATAAGAGAAGACGGTTCTTTTGCCAGACCAAACGATATGCGTCTGACAGGATCAGTATGCAATATCAATTCATTAATAGGCGACTATGATGTAAGGCAACAAATTCAGGAAATATTAGGAAAACACGACACTGTTTTCCAAGGCATAGGGAGAATACGAGATATTGAGAATAACAAAGAATTGTACGTACAATTTAGCATGAAGAAAGAAGCAGCACCCGTAGCGCAGAAGCCTCGACCAGTAGCATATTATCTACAGAAGCCATTAAAAGCATGGTTAGACCAAAGTATAGCTGAAGGCATCTTCGAAGAGGTACCTCCGTCTGAACCCGTTACTTGGTGTTCACCATTAGTCGTCCAGCCAAAACCAAGATATATTAATGTACCAAAGGAGGAACTAAAGCCAAACATGATCCGTGCATGCGTAGACCTGAGAGTTCCTAATAAGTTAATGGAGAGAAACAGGATCACACAAGGTCCAGTTGTTGAAGATTTCATATACAGATTTCATGATTGCGTGGTCTTTTCAAAATTAGATTTACGGAGTGGATATCATCAGCTGAACTTACACCCAGATTCCAGGTCTATTGCCACATTTAGCACCCCATGGGGAAATTTGCGGCCGAAACGATTGATTTTTGGCGCTAAAGCATCGCAAGATTTATTTGACGAAATGATGTATAGAATATTCGGTGACATTCCTCAGTGCATGAACCAGCGCGATGATATTCTGATAGGCGGGAGGAACATGAAGGAGCACAATATGACGCTAAAGGCAGTTTTACAAAGGGCTGAGGATTTTGGCATAACATTCAACAGAGAAAAGTGCGAATTCGGAGTAGACGAATTAGAATTTTACGGCTATCGGTTTACAAAGGATGGCTTAAAACCAGCACCAGACAAAGTGAAAGCTGTGAAAGACAGCAAAGAGCCAGAATCGAAAGAGGCTGTACGAAGCTTCCTTGGAATGGTTGGATACTTGTCAAAATTCATTGACAAGTATGCATCCATAACAGCTCCCTTGAGAAGACTCACGGAAAAGGATGTAAAGTTTAAATGGGGAACCGAAGAGCAGTATGCATTCGACAAACTCAAAGATAGTATAACAAATGAACAGACAATGATATATTTTAATCCTAATCGCGAAATTATAGTCCGGGCAGAAGCAAGCTATCATGAGGGATTGTCTGCAGGACTGTTTCAGAATATTGGTAATGGAATCCAACCCGTTCATTTCATAAGTCGTAGCATGACAGACACAGAGAAAAGATATAGTCAGACGGAAAAAGATGCACTGGCAATAAGATGGGCCAAGAATAGGTTCAGCATGTATTTATTGGGGTCACCGAGGTTCAAAATTATAACAGCACACAAACCGTTGATACCCATGTTTAATAAAGCAACAGCAAAACTGCCACCGCGAATCGAGAAGTGGGTAATGGATATGCAAGATGTGGATTATGAATTAGTATACGCACCAGGAAAGGACGAGAAAGATCCATTAGACTTCCTCTCTAGACACCCTCTACCAGTAATTGGTACAGACAACACAGAAAAAGTAATTAAGAACATATTAGAGTCAGAACATGCCATTATTCTAGATCGGGTAAAACGGGATACTGCTACAGACAGACAACTACAGAAAGTATATAAGAGAATAGTTAAAGAAGATTGGGAACAACATAGAAAGGATATGGATATCACACAGTTCTATCATATCAGAGACAAATTATTTGTTATGAATGGATTAATTTTTAGAATGAACCAAATTGTTATCCCGGAGTGCCTTCAACACAAGGTAATAAAAGCTGCACACAGCTTAGGACATTTAGGAATGACCAAAACTAAGCAGATGTTAAGGGAAAAATATTGGTTTCCTAATATGAACAAAATGGTTGAAAGGATAATAGAACAATGCTACGACTGCCAGCTTACTACACAACAGCACAGACAATAACCCGTCAAAATGACGATTATACCAGAGAAACCATGGGATGTCGTATCCGTAGATTTCGGCGGTCCATACCCCGATGGACACTATAACCTTGTTGTCGTCGACAAGAGGACCAGGTATCCGGAGGTAGAAACTGTATATTCCACAGCATTCAGCTCTACAAAGAATAAACTGAAGAAAATATTTGCCACACATGGCACACCAGTCCAGCTGGAAAGCGACAATGGACCACCATTCAGTTCACGAGAGTTTGCAGAATTTGCTGCGGAAGAGGGCTTTAAACACCATCGCATTACTCCCGTTCACCCAAGAGCCAATGGAGAAGCTGAAAGCTTTATGAAGCTGATTAATAAAACCGAACAGAGAGCGCATGCTCAAGGAAGATCTAGAGAACTTGAAATGATAGAGATGTTGACGGGATATCGATCTACGCCGCACCCAGCAACAGGTGTCACGCCTTATATGGGGATGATGAATAGACACGTTCGAACAAAATTAGATTACCTACCTAGGAAACCACCCACATCCAACACCGATGTAAATGAAAGAGATAGACAGTATAAAGAAAAGATAAAACAAAAAGCAGAGAACCGAAACACTAAAGAGCATAATATAAGACTAAATGACTATGTTTTATTGAAACAACAAAAGAGAAATAAGTGGACAACAAACTATGAACCTGAGTATTATATAGTATATAAAATAGACGGATCAACTATATCTGCTCGAAGAATAACAGATGGACGTGAAATATGTCGTGACTCAAGTCATTTCAAACTCGTAGATCCACCATTAAAGCAAACAGAACTTAAGTCAAAGATGGACAAGAACACGGAGCATCAAGGTGATTGGAGGGAGACTGTATTGAGGAGAAGTAAAGTCTATAGGAAAAGAGACACGAATGGTGTACTGGAAGATAGGGATATTCAAAGAGACAGAGATAATACATCACACAACGAAACACCCCAGTTACCTGAACGGCCGGAAATAGAACCGGAAGAAAGAAATATGATAGAAGCACCTAGAAGGTCTCAGAGGACAAGGCAGATGCCAGTACGATTCGGTGACTACATTATGACTTAAATAAACATTTGGTACTTCAGTGTCATGAACGTCAAAGTTAACTACTAAGTACAAGATATTACCTTAATAACATTTTCAAAAATAGGAGCCTGCTGATTATAATTATAATTTTACAAAATTAACGTAGGTTATTTGACCGGCAATTTATTAATATTCCATTCATAATAGCTGATGCTGTTTTAAACTAAATTCAAACGATACTTACTGTCTCTTGAAAGAAATGGAGATATGTGATAGATTTCGTACCCGTAATTATACTTAACCTTTAACGTTGACAACGTCTTTGACGTTACGTCTTTATATCGTTGTTGTCAAGTAACATTGTATGCGCATCAGTCAACAAGAGTCACCAACTATTAGTTTGTTAGTTCTTTATTGAGTTACCGTCAAGGGCTCGAGCTCCGGTGGGGGGATATCTCACTGTGCAGTCTAATAGTAACTGGACTAACATTTCTGTTTCTATGGGAAGCTGTATTATGAGAATATGTGCACCACGAATAAATGACCACTAATCGCAGTTGTTACGTCAGTGAAAAATGTGACAAGGAATACTAAAAAAGCCTTAAACACACATTTATGATTATCAATAGATGGTCTTTACCCTTGTAGAGAAGTTTTGTCTATTAGAAAGTGAAAGTTGTATCACAATATGGGATTTTTTGGTTTCGATGAGTTTTCACGGAAACGTCTAAACAGGAAGTAAAGCTATTGGCACTCTATTCGTGTTTGGTGGAAAAAATCCGGTCCTACTAAATTCCGCAAACTAAAATGCGGTAGCGCAAAGTTGCATAATGCCCGTATTCCACACAGACCACGAATCGCCACGAATTTAGAAATTTTAGAGTTCGTAGCACAGGCACTCGACGAAAAATTTGTGAAATTCGCATACATTAAGAAATGTTAGTCTGTCTCCCACCTCTCTATCAAATTTCAAGTCGATCGGTTGCGATATAAGAAAGTTGCTAAATATCCCACTTCGTAGTAATCAGAGTCAAGGTGCGACACTACCGCCATTTTGAAAATATGTTTACCTTTAAAGTAAAACTCACCCATTACTTTATACTGTATGGAACAGAGCCGCAAACTTGTCTCAGCCGGTAGAATTCTCATCTGGAGCTCCAGAGATAGAAAGCCCGTCTTCCCGCTACGACGTCAAGGTAAGTAAGAGAGCGCTTCTGCAGTCACGTGCAGCGAAATTAGCGCCATCTAAAAGCCGAACCAAATCGACCAGTAACTGACCGCAATGGACAATCCGTCAGACATGGCGCAACCACTACACTCCTCCCCATTTTATGAAGAAAGATCCGACGACTTCTTGGGCGTTCTCAGTATCAGTAGAACACCTGGTATGCAGCGAAGCTCCCAGTGTTTAGCTAATGTTGGCAGCGTGTCGTAGAATATTCAAGAAACATCTGACATGCAGAAGGCGCTATTAGTTGTATCGTAGCTGACTGGCGGTTCCTGATACATCTGACGTGCAGAAGAAGCTATCAGTTGTATCGTAGTTGATTGACAATTCCTGATACAGCTGACGTGCAAAAGAAGCTATCAGTTGTATCGTAGCTGACTGTAGGGTGTGACTTCTGGATACATCTGACGTGCAGAAGAAGCTATCTGGTGTATCACAGTTGACTTGAGTTCTTGATACATCTGACATGCAGAAGAAGCTATCAGGTGTATCACAGTTGACTCGGGTTCTTGATACATCTGACATGCAGAAGAAGCTATCAGGTGTATCACAGTTGACTTGGGTTCTTGATACATCTGACATGCAGAGGTAGCTATAAGTGGTATCGTAGCTGACCGTGGGGTGTAATCTGTCCCTACCCTTCATAGTAGATCCCTTTCTGCCTGGTCCTTCCAGTACGGCCTATATGTCGTAATCCGTGATTCATGGATCTCAAGGACGGAATCTTCCAGTACGGCCTATATGTCGTAATCTGTGATTCATGGATCTCAAGGGCATTACACAAGAAAAAATGTACGACAGCTGCTTTGGCTGTTACTTCAGCAGTTTGCCATGGGGGTGGTATACATTCTACCCATTTAGTGAACTGATCTACCATCATACTATCATAGTATGTTTTCATTTCCTCTGGGCGTTTCGGCAATGGTCCCAGGTCAATGTGGACTCTCTCCATGGGTGACCTATCAACAGAATTTCCCTTTCTTCTAGCTTTGTTTCTGGCCACTCCCTGATGTCCTGCACATGGTATATGCAATGACTTAACTGGATGGCTTCGTCTCTCGAACTTGTTGACATGACTAGGTCCTTCTCGTCGGTGGCATTCCGAGTTTTATAAGGTCCTCATCAATCAGGAGATATTGTTCCCTGTTAAGCCTGTACGACTTTGCCGAAGGGCCTGCAAGGAACAGAGCTCCCTCTTCAGGTTTACTAGCGCTTTTCATCCGGTCAAGTATATGCAGATTTCCATCTTCAGCTTGCCCTTCTTTTAAATCTTTCCATGAGAAACCCCAGCATGACGGTTCTTCAGTTGCTCCATGGCTCGTAACCTTCCATGGACTACCCCATCGAATGTGGCTATATCTATATGGACTTAGTTCTCCCAGGGATCTCCCCAGACCATTAAGGCATGTCGTTTGCAACATGCCTTAATTCCAATGAAATTTTATTAAAGTGCTATTATTTTCATTTTTTAGCCAGTAAAGTTTTCAAATGCATTAAGGCTTACAACAAATTAATTATAATGTAAATTTAGACTAATTCTGACAAAACATGGCTATTTTAAGGGTTTTCTTGAAAAATTGATCAACAAGTCAAAATCTGATTTTTGTGCTAAAAGTGACATGACTTCTGAAATTTCTGGGGAGAACACTGTTATCCTGACTCTAACAGCTAGCGAACAACTTTGTTGCTGTAGCTGAGTTTCTAACTGGCTATTACTTACTTCCTGCAATACTTCAGGCCTCTGGGAAATACCCCTCCACGACATACCCCAGGTTCTACCTGATCATATTCTAAGATACCCCTTTTCATAGTCCCAAAATATTTCCAGATTGTATCCAGTTTGACTTTCATCTCAACCCCCAGAATTAATCTGAACATTCCCCATCGTATCTTTAATCCACCCATCAGGAGCTACCCGATTCATATCTACAAGTTTTTCAATACCCCAGGTTTTCCCTGAACATTTTCTGGTATGACCCCGTACCCCAGGAGTGTCCCCCTGTTCCAATTCAATTGTACTTATACGACATTCCCCAGGATTTTAAGAACTGAACATTTTCTTCCATACCAATTAAACATTCCCCAGTTACATCATCCTTTGTTCAGTGATCATAGGTACAATGATCTGCAACATTGGAAATGCCTTTGTTACTGAACCTTCCACCTCCCTGGAAAAGGAATCCCCATTTTTATCGGCCTTTATGCAGAATTCACACCCCCCACACGGCAGATCACAGGGTTTTACCCTAAGACCATATGCATTACAATGCTCTCTAGACACCGGTATTCTAGACATTGCACCAGCATATCCATGGCTACACAGGTCGATGTTTCACTATCCACCTGACCAACTGCCCTTGTGGGTATTAAAACCGTAATAGCCAAGTTAGACAACAATGATCTGTACGTACCGTAAAGAGCCTACCCAGCAACAGTACCTGCATTGTGTAGTAAGCCGTACTATTGCCAGCACCTCCTTAAAGGCTCCATTGCTCTATCAGCATGAAAAATCTTATAATGAGGAATCGCTGCAAGCTTTTTACTATAGTTTCATCATTGTAAATGACCGTGATTAGCCAGCTTCAAACAAATAAAATATCCTTCAGCTTCGCATAAAAAGGGTTTGAAAACTTATTTGGGTCATTTTAGTTGGCAACTAAAATGACCTACTTTCGATTTCATAAAATGGTAAAAATACAATGTACAGGTGTGGAGTCCCAATCAGTATCCCGCAGATGTTTATATAGCATTGCTAGACGGGAAACCAGAACAGGAAATTTGATTTTGCGAGCGATTTGTTATTTTTCAAAAACTTGTTTTCTCTAATTTTTGCTTGTTATAAAACTCAATATATGCACACTAACCCGCATTTTATTATCAAACGTGAAGGTTGAACAGCTTTTTACACTGATTTGAATTTAGTCGTTTTTACCGCTGATAGGACTATGGAGACCTTAAGCGTAGTACAGTATTTTCTGTTCATGAGTCAGGGCAAAACTGCCATATACCACCATTTTTCTTCCCCATTTTGGAGCTGTAGTTCTGCTCCTATGGTCAGAACTTTGATGACATTGCATCAAAACTTTTCTGAAGCTTTATCATGGCTGCTTCAAGATCTGAGATTCTTGATGAACTTTGCTCATCAGAACTCTCATTCTGGACGTTTGTCCCTTGAACAACCATCTCAAAAACTTCATCCTGTTTCCGTTTACTGGATTTTCCATAAACGGACTGATATAGGTGTTGATACCACCTTATACTATTGATGGCTTGCTCTATTGTAGCAGGCTTATCCATTCCAACACGCAACCCAGCTTCTCTGTCGAGTAGACCTTCACATAATCTAACGACAGCCTGCTTGCTAGAATACTGCTCTGGCAACATCTTAAATGCCTTAGTTGCCAGTGTCAATATCCTATCAGCCCAGTCTTCAAGTGATTCCCCTGGTTCCTGGGTTGCCTGCCGAAACCTTGCCTGAGCAGTTTCCGCCAATTCCTTGACACCGAAACGTTTTTCCAATCGACTCATTAGACGTCGATACGTCAGATGCTCGTTTCTTTCCATCAAGATGGCATAGAAATCTGCTGCTTTATCAGTCAAGCACCAGCATAAACAATTTAAACATTCACTAGAAGTCCATTCACATGCAGTGGCATATCGAGTGAACTTCTGTTTGAATGCCAGCCAATTTGTTTTCCCGTCATAACTGAGATTTTTAGGCAATAATCTCAGAATTGCAGCCCCACTCTTTTTCTTCGACTTTTTATGACGAGAACGGTGCTTTGCACGGATGTTAAACTCATCATCTGAGTCTGTACTAGAGCTAGAAGAATCAGAAGAGCTAGGGGAACTGGAAGGCTCATCTCTAGACTTTCTTTTCTTAGTCTTTTTCTTGGGCTTTGCCCCTTTCTCAATGTACTCACGGTCTTCGGAAGAAGAGCTGGAATATCTCGGAACTTTTTTCTTGTGCTTTCCAGCCTTACCATGCCTACTTTTTTCCAGCTTCCCCATCCCTCCCTCTTTCTTTGCATTGTCACTAGACGAGGAAGAGGATGAGCTAGAATCTCTGCAAGGTCTTTTCTTGTGCTTTGCACTCTTTTTATGATGCTTGCTCTTTTCCAGTTTCCCTACCTTTTTCTCCCTCTTCGTACTCTTACGATACAGTTCTTTGGCAAACTTTGTTGGCTTCGGAACTTTACATTCCTCAATCCTTTGGACAGAGGAACTAGGAATGGGCTTACCACATGACGGGTCACCGCCCCTTTCAGCAGGAAGAGACGGTTTCTGGTCATGCATGCTGGTCATTGGGGAAAATTGTTGTCTCAAATTTTCCCACCTTTCAAACATGGGTGGCCTTTGTTCATACATGGGAGGCCTTTCTGTAAACATGGGTGCCCTTTGTTCAAACATGTGAGGCCTTTTATCAAACATGGGTGGCATTTGTTCAATTACCTCTTTTTTGTCCATGTTTGAAGGATTTACTTCAAAGGAGTCCTCATAAACACTACGGGCTGGTGAAACAGGTCTTTGCCTTTCCTCCACCCTAGGTTCCTCCCTTTCTTCCAACCCATATCGTGCTGGTGCAATAGGCAAGCCTACATTGCGAGAAAAATCTAACATTGCCAACGTTTCCTCATCGAACTTTGCTCGGAGAAACGTCTGCAATGTTTCTAGGGTCAGATTGCCTTGACTTTCTCGCAATGCAATCAATGTACATGCAACCTTTGGACCAATGTGTGGAATGCTCTGGAGGTCTTCAACCGTCGCAAAATTCACACGAATTGGGTTTTGCATGTCTGATGACATTTTGTCGCAAAGTAAATACACAAAAATAAATTTTATAATTTATTTCTTTTTACCTGCAACAAAACGGCTGCTCACTTACAATGACGTCGGAACTGTTTTCAAACCACGTTTATGGCTGGTGTACACGTCTTTGACTAACACGAGCTTCAAAACCGGTTTATACCCCTCTGAATATGTATTTCATTCAAAACATGTTTCAATATTTGCTCAAGTCTTTGACTTCAGCCATGAAACCGGATGCACGTCTGCAAACATGTATTTTATACAAACAAAAACTGTCTGTTAAAATGAGGAAATTTTAATGAAATACATTTTTTTCTTCCTTTGAAAGAAATTTAACTTGTAAACTGGGGTATTAAGCTGTAAACAGTTGCAGGAATAGCCAATTAAATGAAAAAGTAAGCTTTGCTGTCGTTTTTCAAAATGGCCGCCACGTGTGCACGTGCGCAATTTTGTTCAGCCGAAAATTTTTGATTTCATTAATGCCAAACAATATTGAAGAAATTATGTCACAGACAGTGCTGAATAATTCTAAAAATGACAGTAAACCTTTGGAAAAACCATACAGTTATTAGAATTATCAAGTCTGAAAACGCCTGCTGGTCCGGGCCACGAAGTAGCAAATTTTTTGGTTGAGACTTTCTAGTAAATTCTCCTTCTCAGAAGCGTTGGAAGTTCTGTTCAGCTGCCACCATTAAAGTAAAACTCACCCATTACTTTATACTGTATGGAACAGAGCCGCAAACTTGTCTCAGCCGGTAGAATTCTCATCTGGAGCTCCAGAGATAGAAAGCCCGTCTTCCCGCTACGACGTCAAGGTAAGTAAGAGAGCGCTTCTGCAGTCACGTGCAGCGAAATTAGCGCCATCTAAAAGCCGAACCAAATCGACCAGTAACTGACCGCAATGGACAATCCGTCAGACATGGCGCAACCACTACACCTTTTCCAGTCATCTTATTCTCACCTATATAATAAGCATTTCACTTCCATACTTCCATATTGGAAAACAATGTATATATCTACATTTACCTGCAATCAAATCATTTCCTGCCAGTGACGGATAATGCAAACTTTACACCAAAATTCTAAATCACGACGAGAAACAGAGTAAAATGACGGAAGTAAACAAATCCGGGCTTGCGCATTGCAGTCTCTATTGGAAAATCCACAAAAGCGAGCTCGTTGATTGGTCAACGTACGAACAAGTTTAAATTCCGCGTGATTTGAATTCGGGAAAACTACGTCATCAAAGCACGCGCTACTGGAAATTCCGTGGAAAATCCTCCGATTTCATCACTTCCGTCAATGAGCATATTTTCAAAATGGCGGTAGTGTCGCACCTTGACTCTGTTTACTACGAAGTGGGATATTTAGTAACTTTCTTATATCGCAACCGATCGACTTGAAATTTGATAGAGAGGTGGGAGACAGACTAACATTTCTTAATGTATGCGAATTTCACAAATTTTTCGTCGAGTGCCTGTGTCTGTTTACTACGAAGTGGGATATTTAGTAACTTTCTTATATCGCAACCGATCGACTTGAAATTTGATAGAGAGGTGGGAGACAGACTAACATTTCTTAATGTATGCGAATTTCACAAATTTTTCGTCGAGTACCTGTGTCTGTTTACTACGAAGTGGGATATTTAGTAACTTTCTTATATCGCAACCGATCGACTTGAAATTTGATAGAGAGGTGGGAGACAGACTAACATTTCTTAATGTATGCGAATTTCACAAATTTTTCGTCGAGTGCCTGTGACTGAATCGTATGTGTTCGTAGTCATTTCTTGCAATTCTTGAGCAATCGGGAATTCGTGACAAAAGTTTTGAGCTGTTCAAAATTTTGGCCATGAATTCCCGATTCCAAAAATTCGTAGTTAATTCGTAACACAGTCTTTGTGCATTCTTAGGCATCGTAACTGAATCAAAATCGATTCGGAGGCGTTTTTAGGTGTTCTCAATTCATTCGGGGATTCGTGAATGTGTACCTTGACGCATTTGCGCACAGTGAAGACTCTGGACGCATACATGTATCTACCAAGCGGGCAACTGACGTTTTACTGACGTCGACGAGACGTCACTACGTTGCAGTGACCTTAGTACGACGTCGTTACAAGGTCATGTGCCTGGTGGGTAGAGACTTAATTTTGTGGCCATAGTTTGGTGATGACTCATACTTTTAATATGTGCGTACAGCAAACCCAGCAGGCACACAACATTGAATCAACGTTGATTCAACGTCATGGCGTTGAATTAACGTTGATTCAATGCTGATTCAACGTTGTGTGACCAGTGAGAAGGATTTGATCAGGATTTGGGCCTTTTTATACATATCTTGAGAGAAAATCCCACGGATCTTCAAGAATAGTCACGAATTCAGTTTTATTCGTACCGGATTCGTAACTGTACTCGGCGTATTCTTAACTGATTCGTAACTAATTCTAAACGTTCGTGCAGTATGTCCAAAGAGATTCTTGTAAATCGTACTGAATTCTTGACATATTCGTGCGAGTCCAGCCGAATCCAGTCGAATCCCACGAATATTCGTAACCCTATCGTACTTGTATCGTATCTGAATCGTAGAACATCACGAATTGGACCAGAAAATTTACAATCGCCACGAATTTAAAAATTTATCAATTCGTGACGATTCGTGGGACTCGTGGTCTGTGTGGAATAGGGGCATTGGTAAGCAACTGTTTACTTATCTTCATGTGACAACTAAGTCAAGTCTACCAATTATGTCGTTGGTGCGGTGCTAAATTTAGAACTTAGAATTAAAAAAGAAAAAGGATAGGTAGCCAGGGATTCCGTGGTACCAAGGTACTTAATGTTTCAAGTGAAACCACACATGCCACACTGCATTAATTAGTATTTTCAACAAACCATGTTCTTAGTTGTAATAAAGTTGAATGTTAATACAACTCCTGTTATAGGCTCTGCCACAGCCTTACAATATAAAATTTAAACAGATATAGCAGATATAGCAGTATAACAGTCTACCCCTGTTACTGTTTATAAGCAGGACTTAAACAAAGTCATGCTAACTAGTTTCTGGTCTGAATACTTTCTCCTGATACCAAGGCAAATAGAAAACTGAATTTTTTAAAGCTGACATGATCAAAAACACTAATATTTGACGCTGTTTGAGACAAGACATAAATGGTTATAAATTATCAGACTTATTGAAAATCATAAAACCTTAAAATCAAGCTGCTTTGACCATTTGAAATTTGGAAATCGCATATTTTGATTTTCTTCTGATATGACATATGGTGTATAATTTTTACTGGAACTATGTGGAAAGCTTATTAGATTGTTTCACCAGACAACTTTTGTTTTTACGCATATATTTAAAGGTATTTGGAGGAGAAAGAAATATCGGAAAAGTCGCAGCCAATTTGCTGACTACCTATTATATTGATTTGTGTAAATTTGTGTTATCTTTAGTTTTAAGGCTTAATGACTGCCCAAATATACTAGACAAAAACGTTAGGGATCAAATTTATGATTGGACCTTAAATCATGAAAAATAAATTATCCAAAAATAATTTTCTTCTGTTCAATATGTAGCTGTCAAAGTGGCACAGAAATGCATGAAAAATATTGGAATCGGATCATGTGACACACCAGTAGAAACGAATATACAGATATACCCATAAAATTGAAGAGAAAATTGGCATCACCACAAAATTGAATGTCCTTGATTCTTGGCTTTATCCATGCAAAACCATTGCCAGTGCTCGTTGATATCTCGGGGGCCTGAATACCTGAATGACAGCTACTCGATGTTCTAGACATCTACGCAAACATCTACGTTCAACATTCCACCTCTTTCCAAGCAAGGCGCTATCTATTCCGATAATAAAGATAAAGCCGAACTCCTAAATGAATTCTTCTGTGAACAGAATACTTTAGATGATAATAACACTCCGCTACCTGCAATGGCAACCCAAAGTAATAACACGATTAACACTATTCAGTTTACTCCATGTGAAGTTGAAGCAGTTTTAAAGTCTTTGAAAACAGGTAAAGCTTCCAGCCCTGACAGCATAAACAATCGTATCCTTAAAGAACTATCACAACCATTATCCCATCCCTTGTGTGACCTATTTAATTAATCTATTGTGACTGGTAAAGAGCCAGATATATGGAAAGAAGCTAACATTATAATTTTTAAGAAAAATGATGCCTTAGATCCTTCTAACTATAGACCGATCTCTCTTCTCAGCGCTATGGGTAAAGTATTAGAAAAATTTGTACATAAGCACATTTTTAATTTCTTCCGAGATAATCAAGTTATAACAACCCTTCAATCGGGATTCGTTCCAGGTGACTCGACAGTCAATCAGTTAGTTGACATATATAACACATTCTGTAAAGCCTTGGATGAAGGGAAAGAAGTGCGTGCCATATTCTGTGACATTAACAAAGCTTTTGACAGGGTGTGGCACAAAGGTCTTCTCTTCAAACTTGAATCGGTTGGCATAGGCGGTCCTCTCTTAAACTGGTTTACTGACTATCTTGACAATAGAGTTCAACGGGTTGTTCTACCTGGTGCTTCTTCCAGCTGGGCATCTATTAATGCAGGTGTTCCTCAGGGATATATTCTCGGCCCTCTTCTTTTTCTTTTTCTTGTCTACATTAATGATATAGTTGAAGGCATTAATTCTACAATTAGGCTCTATGCTGATGACACAAGTCTCTACGTTATAGTTGACAACCCCACTGACGCTGCTGAAAAACTCAGCTCTGACATTGGAAAAGATACATCAGTGGGACTATAACTGGCTTGTAACATTTAATCCTTCAAAGTCTGAATCATTACTCTTCTCCAGAAAACAAAATAGACCTCACCATTCTCCCATCTATATGAACCAGCAAGCAATAAATGAAGTGAATCAACATAAACATTTAGGTATTGCGTTTTCTAGTTTTCTAGTGCCTGTAAATAGCATGATCATATTACAGAACTTAAAACCAAAGCATGGCATAGAATAAACATTATGAGGGAACTTAAATTTATCCTCGACAGAAAATCTTTGGAAACTATTTTTCCTTCATTAGACCTCTCTTAGAATCTGCGGACGTGGTTTGGGATAATTGTACCCAATATGAGGCCGATGAGCTCGAGAAAATTCAAATAGAGGCGGCAAGAACTGTTTCTGGAACAACTAAATTGGTATCTATTGACTCACTATATACAGAAACTGGATGGGAGACGTTATCTTCGAGACGTTTGAATCATAAACTTCTTCTGTTCTTCAAGATGAAATCTGGTCTTTTTCCTACATATCTATCCTCACTTGTTCTGCCTTCTGTTGGAACTAACGCTGTTTACAGTTTACGTAACGCAAATGATATTCATACTCTGCAAACAAACTCACGGTTATATTATAACTCTTTCCTACCTTCAGTTGTTCGCCATTGGAATGACTTGCCGGAGGAAATACGAACCTCTAATTCTATTGTATCTTTTAAGAGAGGTCTAAACGCTAATCGCCATTCTCCTTCTGCTTATTATACGGCCGGTGTAACGAAAGTGACCCCATAAAATAACGACCCCCGGTCACTATTCTTCAGAAAAAGTGATCCCTTTTCCATAAAATACTGACTCCCTTTAAAAAATAATGACACCCTGGAAATATCTATAAAATAGTGACCCCCGGTCATTTCTCTTTAAAGAACAGTGATCCCCACCCCATGACTCCCCATGAAGCAATGGTGTCTTCATATATGCTTATGGCATACAGAATGTTGTGTCCGGTCTGTTACAACTCTCTTGTTTAATGATGGATTTTAAAATAACTTGGCACAAGTGTCAAGACGATGTGTCGCGCGCAAGTCCTAGGTACCTAACTCGAAGGTTAAGATCACTGAGATCATTCAAAAATAATGGTGTCTTGCTATATGACTCTGGCAAACAGAATGTCGTGTCTGACCTGTAACTGTGATATTTGTGGGTAAACTTTACAATAACTGGAAACAAATGTTAGCTACATAAAGACAATGTAGCCTATCGCGTGCAAGATATAGGTCCCCGCCTCAAA
Organism: Ctena decussata; assembly: GCA_963989385.1. Lineage (NCBI taxonomy): Eukaryota > Metazoa > Mollusca > Bivalvia > Lucinida > Lucinidae > Ctena > Ctena decussata. The sequence continues at coordinate 37,440,370 of OZ022510.1, read as the reverse complement.
AATTAAAGTCGATGACACAAATTAAAATAAATGACAATGTGTTTAGTTTGAATTATGGTGTTAATGTATCAGGTGGACAGGTAGACTTATGCACCTTTTAGAAGTTTTGTTGTTGATTCTGAGAAATTATCACGTCTCACAATTACTCTCACTGCCTTTCTCAAAAGGGGTGCATAACATTTTTAGTCTTCCAAATATATTTTTCGATTTTTCTTATTTACTAAATTTATTTTGTTAAATATGCTTAAAAAGAAGAAAATGCTACAGCTCCTCATAGTATGCAATAATTCATAATTTAATGGTATGCTAGCCTTATAGGAGAAAACGCGGTGACGTCATCGATAAGGATTTCCAAGGTATTCCCCACACTGGTTGGCAAAAAGTCGATAATCAATCACGCTATATTGAACGTTTATTGGGTGATGTTAAACTATGTAATTAATTATGCCGTATATTTTGCACATTATGATGCATATTTTTATATAAATTATAACGCTGAGAAATGTAGGTATTTTAGTGTGAAATATTATTCTATTCTCTTTCCTAATTTGATTCCACATGAAGTGCTTTTAGATGTACGTTTTAGCATGGATACTCTAAAAATGTGTCTGTGTCTGCTGTTCATTTTGAAATTAAACCGGTTGTTTGTTGTTTATAATGAATTTATCCGGGATTCAGCGGGTCTTTTGATAAGGAATGTTTTTAATTATCATATTTCAAAGAACGCCCGCGGGTTTCCTACAGCAGCAATGTCATATTAACTTGTATAATATAACCAACTGTTTTTGGCAGTGTGGCTAATTTAAATATCAAATAAAACTCGATTATTATAATCTATGATATTTTAAATTTAATATCCTTGTCCGCTAATAAAATATAATGAGCAAACAATGAGAGAGAGAGAGAGAGAGAGAGAGAGAGAATTTATTGTTTAGATGTCATGAGCTCGGACTAAATACTATGGTAATGACTGCATTTCAAAACAGAGAAGATTCTCTGTTTATATATTATCCTTTACCTTTTATCAAACCATTAGAGAGAGAGGGAGACAGAGAGAGAAACAGACAGAGTGAATTTGTTGTTCAGATGTCATGAGCTCGGACTAAATAATGTAGTTAATACTGATGCTGATAGTAATCTCAAAACAGAAGGTTCTTTGCTTATACGTGTATATTATCCTTTACGGGTTTATAACATTTTCTTTTGAATCGCAGTCATGAATATAAATTCATTGACTTATTTATTTTTTACTTTTTTTTATCCCTAAATCATATCAATATGTTTTATTAATTTTGCATTACTTCTCGTTGGATACAAGTTTCTATATTTTATTGTCCATCATTTTCTATCAACCGTGTTATATTTACTAATCACCTTGATTGTCGAAAAGGTTTAAAGGTTAAAATACTGATCCTTAGTACCTCCGATTTATTGTATTTTTATTTCATTTATTTATTTTTCTTTTTAAGTCAAAGTTATTAAGAGAAAAAGTCCTGTTCCGAAGCGAGTCAATGTATGTCGAGTAATTAAATAACTTTAAATAATATTAAATAACTCTCTTTTTCGCGCGACAAGCGATTAAAACAATATTTGCACTGGCTTTATCGGTTTCTATTTATTCGCAGCTTTCTAAACTATATTTTACGCATTTCAGAGGTTAATTTTCAGCAAAATCCCATAGAAGACCACTGTCTGTCGCTATCTTTTTGCCAACCAATCTACCCACGTGATCATCCGATGACGTCACTCTGGGGATTCCCGTTATCTCCTATTCTAAGATGCAGTGGTTACTCCACCCACATTTTAGTTTTCCAGCTGTACATTATCTCCCCCTCCCCTGTGAATAAGCATGCCACTCACATATAATGTGTATATTACACACATGCAAAGTGGCTTGCTGGGGCACAGGGCTTGGGGGCAAAGTATATCAAAAGCACTTTTCGTTTTTTCAATACATTCAATTACATGTATAAAATACCAAAAATCTAAGTCTGTCTGCTTGAAAATGAATAAAAGTGCTATTTGTGGGGAATTCAGAGCTACACCTTTTGAAAGGAAATTTTGAAGTATACCGTAAGTTTATTTTTGACCCCTTTATAAGCAATTTCTTCGCGTATCGTCATTTAACTTCGCGTAGAGGAGTCTTAATATTATGACCAGGGTAACTTTTCTTTAAAGATAATGGCCGGGGGGGGGGGGGGGGTCAATTTTCTTTAAAAAAGTAACGGTGATCGTTACTCTAGGCGGTCACAATTGTTCGTTAGGAGTCTTTAACTTCGCGTGGGAAGGGTGTGTGTGTGTGGCGTTAGTGGGGGTGTGTGTGTGGGGGGGGGGGGGGCGCGGGGGGAGGGTGTCATAATATTCTAATGTTATGACCGGGAAGTCATGATATTATGACGGGGGGGGGGGTCACTATTCTTTGAAGAATAATGACCGGGGGTCACCATTCTATGGGAGCTCATAGAATAACGACCTCCGATCATTATTCTATAGAAAAAGTGTCTCCGTTTCTAAAAGACACTGACTCCTGTTAACCCCTTCGACGAAAGCTATAAAGTATTAATCCCCACCTAATCGATCACTAACTGACTTTTAACTACTGCAAGTGTTATTATTGGTAATACTCTTTGATGTTGTTGGGATGGATTTTTTTTTTTTTGGGGGGGGGGGGGGGGGGGGGGGGGAGGGCTGTGGAGGCCTGCGTTATGATAGTATAATGTTATGACCGCGGAGTTATAATATTATGACTGGGTAGGGCATCACTATTCTTTAAAGAATAATGACCGGGTGTCGTCATTCTTTGGGGAATCCATAGAATAACGACCCCCTTACTTGAGTAGCACAAAAACAAATTTTCATCGTGAAAATTGTAAGCACTACTACTGCTGCGATAGCAGAAGCAGCCGCAGTAGCAACAACAACATTTGAGCTGATTGAAGTAAAGTGCACACGTAATCTCCATGAGTCAGAAAAACAACAGTTTGTTTGAACGGTTCTGGTCACATGACCGAGATGTCCGTTATGCCCATATGTGGTCTAAACCTTTAATTTTTTTCTTCTCCCAAATATCCAGTGATATTGAAAATATGACATCCAGCATTTTGGGATTCATATAGTAGCAGGTTTATTCAAGCGATGACACTAGTTTGGTCTTTGACTTTTTTTTACTCTGGTGAGCGATTGAAGAACTCATGGCCCTCTTGTATTTCATTTTATAGAACTTGCCGAAAATTTTAGACATACAAGCAGGATTCTGATCAGACGCGCATTTCTGCTTCGTCTGATCTTGGTCTGTACGTTTGCCTCTGTACCTTTTTAGGGACGCTAGGCTTAAACGGGTTAATGAAATCGTATGAACCATAGATGCGTACAGTATACTCGGAATGACTTTATTTTTATATATTTATTTATTTATTATTTATTGTACGGGTTAGTTGTGGGGAAGGCGGGGCGGGGTGGAGAGAGACAGGGGTGACAGTCTTTTCTTTTTTTGCGAATTGTCACCGACGAGGGGTCACTTTTTGTTTAAGTATTATGACCGGGGGTCGTTATTCTATGGGGGTCACAATTCTTCGCGAGGGCTCGATTTATTTCGTGTGTGGGGTTCATAATATTATGACCGGGGAGTCATAATATTATGACCGGGGAGTCACTATTCTTTAAAGAATAAAGACCGGGGGTCGTTATTCTATGGGGATCACTTTACTTCGTTACACAGGCAAACGACTTGGTCAAATATACCACGCACGTTTAAGGAGTAAATGCAGCATCCTCAATCAGCATTTTCATTCAAAAATATAGTAGAAAGTCCTTTGTGCTCATGTGGTTTAGTTGAGGTCACAAGGCATTTTATTCTTGAATGTCCATTGTATTTCAACTTAAGACAAGAAATGCTAACAGAAATTTCCTAGCCTTAATGTTATTCTTTTCGGAAATCCAGATCTTCCGACACACTCAAACATACAAATATTCAATACTGTTCAAAGTTTTATATTAAAAAACCAAACGCTTCCTAGTAAATCAGTAGCTCGTTAATAAATAATTTCAGGAATCTTAACCTTGACTTTTTAAAAGTTTTTTTCGAAGCTTCTATCTGAGCCAAATCTGCTATAACATTCAAAACGCCTAATGCCCTTAGCCATCAAGCGAGAATCAATGAAGTAAGTAACAATATCCGAAATAATAATATGTGTCTACCGTCTTGAGACACCGGCTGTCGGAAACTCCATTCCCCGTGGAGCAAATATTCAAATATTTGAGCATACTTTTAGTATACTAGTTATTAAAGCTCTTAGACATTTGATGTATATGTAGAAAAATTATATGAATACATATATTTATGTATATTCAAACTGCAACGGAAAATTCTCACTTCACATTATTGTTCACATATCATCTATCAATGATGACTATCTCTTAATATATCGAAAAACATTTTTCTATTCATGAAATCACTTACTTATTGGTTTAATTGATGTTGCAATTTGGGATACAGATTCATATAAGTCTTATGACATTTTTCTGGATCCCTTTTGTATAAGGTTGTATGATATTTATGACTTTGATGTTTGTATTTTTGTATGTATTCTTATGCAAATGAAATAAAGTTTAAACCAAGCACTGGAGGCTCATTTGGAAACTTTTTGCCATTTGTCATAAAAGGCCTGAATTAGCTCTCCGGGAGTTTCCTGAAGCCTCTGGTAATTAGAATTGGTGTATTGTAACCTCCGTCAAGCATGTTCAATCAGATTCAAAACTTGCGTAGACTAGACTTGTCCATACGGACGATAGTCTCTGATTGGTGTTCGAGTTAGGACTGACATGTTTTATCCAATTACGTGACCGTTTGCTGAAATTTTTTGGCGATGACATCATCGAACCACAGGGCAAATGTGGTGGACCAGTACCTAGCGACAGAAACAATCGCCCGCATTGGCATGTATATTTGATCACAAGTTTTAAATCCGATTGAGCATTCTTTGGACATGTTACACCGCCAATCCTGATCACGAGAGGCTTTCAGAAATTCAAGGAGAGCTCATTCAGGCCTTTCGTGAAAAATGGCAAACAAAACCCTAAACGTGCCTCTGGGGATTTACCAGGCGCATACAGAACGGTTGTCATGCAGTTATTCAGGCCCTTGGAGGTCACACTGAGAGCTGAAAATGATTTTGCATGGATAAAGTAAAAATAATGGACATTCAGTTTTGTGTTAATGCCAGTTTTCACTTTGATTTTAGGGGTATGCCTGTTTATGCATTTCTGCTGGTGCGTCACGTGATCAGCTTCCAATATGTGTCATGCAATCTTGTTCAGCATTGTTAGATGTATTCAACAGAAGAAAATGATTTTTTGAAAATTACTTTTTTCAATAAAAAAATTTCAGTCTCATGTTTGATCCTTAACTTTTTTGTCCAGTATATAATCACACAAATAGTGGATAACCATATGTTCAAGTCCTAATTTACATTTTGCAGTTTTAAGGGAAAGGTGTGTGGAGCCTTTCAGTAGCAAAAGTTATATTGAGAAATATTGCTGACATAGAATATAGATAAGTTTATATCACTGGTGGTGGCTTGGAAAGTTGAGAAACCACCTTTTTCCAATTTTTCACTTTTTTGATTTTTATCCAGATATTCATGCTCATAATATTTCAAATTCTTTTGCATTGCAAAGAAGCATCCCTCTACTTTATCAATATGACCTTATAAAGGCCAAGCAAATGGCGAAGTTTCCTAACAAAGCCATATGCAATTTTCCTTGGTACCATGGAACCCTTGGTACCATGAGAATGGAGTATAATAAAACCATTTTCAAGAAGCGAATTGCAGGCACGCTAAATCATAATTCTTGTATAGGAGTTATAAGCGCTTCAAACTGCTCTGTGGTCTCAGCGGCGACCACAGAAGCGAGAAGACCATTCCACAGATATGTGGACAAATAAATGCTTGAAGGTGTCAGTATATAACAAGAATATTGTGTATTGCGGGCTATGTAACCTAACGCCATTGTTTGTCTCTACCTAGGTGCAGGTGCTCGGTATTTTGTTTTATAAATGGAAACAGCCTCATTGTGAATGTTGGAAAAGAACGTTTAGGAGGACTGCTCCCGTCGGCTTCCAGTATTGGCCACTGCAAGCCCCGGATCCAGGGGATGGGCTTGGGGGCTTCAGTGCCGCTATCTGCGCATCTGTGTAATGTTTAATATGTAGGCCCCAAGATAATAAGGAGTATCTGATAACAGTTTGAGATGATTTAACCATGTACATTTAGTTAGATTAAAATATATTTGTGACATCTCATTAGAATCGCCTCATATATTTCAAGGCAAAAGTGATAATTCTCATCAAATGATCCCTAATTATGTCATATATTTTCAAGCCCCCCCCCCCGACACCCCCCCCGACACAACATACATCTCGATACCTCCCAGTCCCACCAAATATCAGGAGCCCTCACCAGTACGTGGTGCTCTGGATCATGGCCTGACTGTATCTCATCTAGCATTTCGCCGACATGACTTGTGTACCTGCAGCGCCAGCAAATCCAATGGACTGCAGTCCTCTGCACCTTCTGAATCTGACGGGAGTTTTTGTGTATCTGTTTCAAACTGTTGCTGCATATTCTGATTTTGACGCACAGTGACAGGCATTGAAGTGAAACGCGCGCGCAACATGCGTAGAAGGAACCGGACATGGTATAGCATTTAACTTTTAAATTACGTTGAGATGACTTAACTGTTTATGGAACATGATGAGGGCTACTTTAATGATGTGAAATATAGAAATGGGACTTATAGGACCATGGGGGCGAGCGGGACATTCATTTTATTAACTCTTCAAGCTATATCCAGTACGTTTGTAACGTATGATAATATTCTGAACTGATCAGAAAAATCATACCTACTTACATTTTTTTTGAATTTATAGACTAAGTCACCATAAAATTTTGATACCGATAGGCCCTGTTGTAAAAAAGATTTTTTAAATCCGACCTTGAATTTTGAAACCAAAGCATAGTGTCGGCGATAGAATTTAAAAAAAAAAGCTTAGGAAGTTTATGATGCCATTAGCCCCGTTGGAGAAGCTTAGCAGTTAAACTTTTATTACGGGCATCAAAGTCAGTCACTTGACTAGATACTCTTAAAAGAAAAGATCAAAGATCACAGACATTGTACCTTTAAAATTGGTGCACGGTGTTGTAAAGTGGGCCATCAGTCCATGTTGTCTTCCATTTTCTGTCTGTCTTTTGTTGAATATTGAAAAAATGAAAAATAAAAATAATAATAAGTAAAATAAAATAAAAGGGATAAACAACATAATTGAGCCGCGACGTGAGAAAACCAACAATGTGGTTGTGCGCAAAGTGCAGACTCAGATCACCCTTGGCATCAAACCAGTCCGATCAGACTCTTCGCTTAGCGCTCAAAGCGTAGCTAAGAGTCTAAGCTACCTCCATGCGGACAGCGAAGACTTTGATCAGACTGGACGGATGCCCAGGCTGATCTGAGTCTGCGCTGGGCGCACAACCACATTGTTGGTTTTGTCGTGTCGCGGCCCACTTGCTTTTAACAGGATAAGTGCTTATTTGAATCCAGAACTCGATGAAACTCATATTGTAGCTCAATAATGACAAACACAAGTTTTTCAAAAAGCGGTTATGCTTTGATTCTAACAGGGCTGGACCCAGAGCACCTGAGGACGGGGTGGTGGGGGGGGGGGGGCACAGAATGCCGAAGGCATGATTCGAGCGGCGTGAGCCGCAAGGGGGGGGGGATGAGAGGAGGGTTTAAAATGATGAAAATTGTAGTGCCGGAGAAGCATTTTTAAGCCTGTTTTTGGTCAAAATTTAGATTTCAAACTTGATTTTGAAAGCCAGTTTGACATACTTCATGCAATATTTTGCTTCAGTTTCAGCTTAGACTGGTACTGGACCTAGCATGAAAATATTTAATAAATGATTGTGGCTCTTCCCGGATTAACATTTGTGAGGGTACAGAGTGGGATATGAGTTTTGTGAGGGTACAGAGTGGGATATGAGTTTTGTGAGGGTACAGAGTGGGATATGATTTTTACAGTTCCTGATCATCGCAAATCTTATTTACTTTACTTATTCTGATACTGCATAATGTATAATATATGAGCCGCGACACGAGAAAACCAACAATGTGGTTGTGCGCCCAGCGCAGACTCAGGCCAACCTGGGCATCTATCCAGTCTGATGAAAGTCATCGCAGTGCGCTTAAAGGGTAGCTAAGGGTCTAAGCTACCTCCATGCGGACAGCGAAGGCTCTGATCAGACTGGGCGGATGCCCAGGCTGATCTGAGTCTGCGCTGGGCGCACAACCACTTTGTTGGTTTTCTCGTGTCGCGGCTCATATACTGTATGATTGTCCATCTCCCTTAGCTTTTTTATAGATAATATTTATAGTTCTGAATCTGGCATGCAAAATGATTTAAACACAATCCAAACAAGGCAAATATAATACTACGATTTATTGTTCAAAACTATCTCTGAAAAAATTGAGTCCCTGACAGCATGAATTATAAAAACATACTTATAAATTTGCAATTTGCTTGAAAATTACAAGTGATAGAAACAAGTGACAAAAGAGATTACATGCTCATTATCTTAAAACCATATTTAAACAACGTTAAAAAGATATCGGATAGCATTAGACTAAAAGCACCATTCAACAATGAAGAATAGAAAAGAAAAAAATTGCCACTAAATGTTTTTTCTTGAAAAACTTTGGTTCAATTATTTCAACGTTATAACAATGCATCAAATCAGTGTCAACAATGGTTTTAAAATTATAAAGCATAAACGAGATCATAACAAATATATGTACAGATATCAGAAACACAACTACTCAGTACATGTATATTTGAACCAAAGTCTTTCAAGAAAAAACATTAAGTGGCAATCATTGCCACTAAATGTTTTTTTCTTAAAATACTGTGGTTCAATCAGCCATCCTAATTCATTGGAGTAGTTTAAAAAAAGATGGCGGCGAAAATAAACAACCGGCTGTGACTTGTGGGTACTCATCCAGCCAGCCGTTACCGTATCTACATGGGTCCGGCACTGTCTAGCGTGAGCAATTTTACATTTTTAAACAAGAAAATGGCATTATATTGTTTTGGCCATGACATGCTTTTTGTGATTTTGACATCGATTCAGTTTCTCTATTCACTTTACTGCACGATTTCCAATTGCAACCAGTTTCATAAGGACCGGATGCTCGTTCGCAAATCTTTGGCGATGGTACGAAGTTACTGTCACCGCTGGGACATCAAACTCATTTGGATAATAGTGGGACAAGGGCCTGCTGTGGTTGCAGTAGGTGCGGGAGATTTGTTTGTTTTTCATATAGTTATGTAGGATATGTAGTTCTGTTTGGCAAATATTATTTTGCCGTGATGTGCTTTTTGTGATTATTTGTCCATTTGTATGCCTAACCTGTACAGCAGTTTACATCATCTCTGACATCAATTCAGTTTATCCATTCACTTTGCCGCTAATTATAATGGCCTTACTTGATTTTTGCATTGTAGCGGTGTGTTTATCAAAACTTCATTATGGCAATATTCTCGTGTGCAAACGTTTGGCTCAATGCGCCCTATTCCTCCAATTGTAGCGGTCTGTTTATTGTATTCAGTTACATAAGGATTAAAGACAGCGACGCCATTTTCTCGTTGACAAACTTTTGAGTGACAAACTTTTGAGTCTATGCGCCCGATAAGGGCATTTCAAATGCTTTTTATGTAAATATGTTATTATAGTGTAATCACACCGGGTAGGCGGCAGTTGGAAACGCTCGTGCAATCGACGAAAGCGGATCAAAAACAGTTAGAAACAGCGTTTTCGATTGCAAATTGGCGACAATTTGCAATCGAAAACACTGTTTTGCAATCGAAAACGTTGTTTTTGATCCGCGTTGATCGATTGTTAAGAGCGTTTTCGATTGCCGCCTACCCGGTGTGGTAATCATTGTTATGATGTAGTTTTGGTTAGCTAATACTGTGATGGGCATTCTAAGCCTTTTAGTGATATTTTTTTGTCATTTGTTTCTTTGCTGTACCTGTGTTTTTGCTTTAGTATGTGATGTATGTGTGAGTGTGTTTGAACTCTGATGAAGGCGTAAAGCCAAAAACGCTTAGTTGTTATAAACAAATTTAAAGAGTAACTACACTTCAGGAACTGACTGAATCAGATCCCAAACCCTATCCCCAACATCAAAGGGAAAGATTGACAAAGACATCCCAACAAACAATAAATTACAAGTGATAAGCCGAGTCAGCAGCTCTTTCCCAAATAGGTGGCAACTCAGCTATCTTTACCAAACTAGATAATTTAGACCAACAGAAGGGTTACAACAGACTAAGCAAATTATACGAAAAACATTTAACAACTAATTTTTATCACAGAAGGGTTAAAATGATAACACAATAAACCAAACAGCACCGAACATAAATGCAACCGCAACGAAAGTACCGCATTGGGACGGTCAATAATAACTACTGTGTGTGTGTGTGTTGGGGGGGGGGGGGGGGGGGGGGGTTAAACCGGTTTTACTGGGCCCAAACCTTCACCCTCGACCTCGTTCACACTATTTAATGATTCAGCCTCTCTTTATAATTACGTTAAATCATTATATGTACGTTCCAGTTACGTTCGTTCGATCGGAACAATAATTTTCTCCGTTACGAAGCAATGTACGATAGGCATCACATGAATGATAAAGACCACGCTGGCCCACGGGTGAGGATGGCAAATGTGCCAGATTATGCTCAAACTGGCTTTTAAGTGTTTAAGGGCTATAAACCTAAAATACATTTAACCAAATATCATATAAGGGCCTAGTTCAAGTAGTTGAAATAATTGTTCACCGTGAGTAGTAAAGGGTGTCACTATAGCCACGCCCGTCCGGAGACTAAGTCCTCACGCTGGGCCTTGGGCGTGTCCATAGATGACAGCTTTAATAAGCTTGAAAAGGCTTGTTTGGAATAACTTATTCTTTTTCAGGGGGGGAAAGTCTATGTAATATTGCATAGGGGATGTCGTAGGAAGCTATACAGCAATATGCGTCTGCTATGCGTCTCTTGGTCCTGTATCTCAAAACCTCACTATACCAGAGGCATAACTCTATAGCGTCAGTACATGTTCTTGGGGATTATAAAATCTTGTATCTCAAGATTTTAATGTTCTGGACTGTGATTATTCCTTACTAGCCTTCGAAAGCCTGACTACTACATTTGATGACGAGAACATCTCTGCTCCCAGCGTGATTGAACTTGTGGGTATCTAGTGGAAGGTCCTCATATTCACATTGAAATTGTAGAGCTGATGTGGATGTCAAGTGGAAGGTCCACATATCCACATTGAAATTGTGGAGCTGATGTGGATGTCAAGTGGAAGGTCCACATTCCACAATGAAGTTGTGGAGCTGATGTGGATGATGTGGACTTGATGTGTATGCAATGTGGAGGTTATGTGGATGATGTGTATGCAATGTGGAGGTTATGTGGATGATGCGGTCCATAATGTGGAGTTTCCACATGTCCACATCTACATATTAGACAAATCGGCTAACCCTGTCCCATTTCTGACAGACTGACACAATGCATCTCAAACCTCACTGTTACAATAAAAAGAACTAGGAAGAAAAGAACAAATAACAACAGATTAAATTCAGAACAACTTTATTTGTCCCGCTCACCTATTCATTACGACAGAGGATTAGGACCGTCCCTCTGTCTTCGTTTACATAATGATCATTAGTCTTTTATAGTAAATAAAACTCTTTTGATAAGTTCCACTGCAGTTCTACTATTATTTAAATGATCTCAATGCTTTGCCATCGCTGAAATGGTTAATTTCAAAGTCCTATCAAGAATCAATGTCATTGGGTTTCCTCTTCAACAGTTAAAGTTGGTCTTTCACATTCGTCAAGTTTTCGTTCAAGTAGATATCTTCTTTTTTTCACTGCATACTGCATCGCATCTTCTTCATCATAGTCTTCATCTTCTTTCAATCTGTGAGCTGTTGATATTACTTTCTTGTGGATAGGATCTTTTCTCAAAGCAGACCCGAGTGCCACGAGGTCTTGATACTTGGTAACCAGCGTTGATCTGTATTTTGGTTTCAGTTCTTCATATGCCATTTCCTCAGCTGATTCAACATCGATGTTATGTGTCTCCTGCATGGTAGTTTCCACTGTTTCATCGAACTGGTCTTGATTGTCTCTGTAAGTGCTTCTCATTAGTCTATCCCAAGGACTTGTCTTTTGAATTTTCCTGCGTTTGGCTTTCTGTTTTTCCTCTTTACTAGCAGACTCACTGTCTGTCTCGACTTCTGACGGTTCTGTATCTGGTTCGTCTGAGAGTGTACTATAATCATATTCTCCAAAGATATCATGTCCTTTCATTCCCTTCAAATATTTTCTGTTTATATTTACATCTGATGCTTCTGCGATAGTAATTTCTTCGCTGTCAGACATAGTTGTAGTTGCTTTACAAACACCACTAGACATATGTCTTCTCAGGATGTTTGTTCGAGCAAATTCACGGAAGCACTGCTTGCACTGGTATCGACCCATTAACGACTGGTTGAAGAATGAAGTTATATTCTTTGACTCTTTCTTTTATAGTCTGCAATAGATATTGAAGAACATGTGCTAAGTTTGGTAAATCACTGCAATTCTTACATTTTTACTAATTGCATGCACTTTTGTGAACTAAATGATGTAGAAAATTGTGAAAAATGTGTATAATTTAAAATCAGTTTTATTAATTCTGTCAATGATCTAAATACCAACACAATTCTAACAAACATACATTTAGAAAACTGATACAAGTTTCCAATGTTACTAAATCATCATAGCATTAAACAAGTGACTAACACTTTATTTCAATGTTTTTAACTCCAGCTTGTTCCTTGTCTGTCTGTTGATATCTTCTTTTGCTTCTCTGCGATAATCTCGTCTATGACATTTCTGACCCCCAGAATCATTCTTTGTCCGTCTGGAACGTCTTGAATGTTTATTCTTCCTGAGTATATATCCTTTGAGTTTGTGTTGTTTTTCTTTCTTCTCAGGACATAATGAACGAATTTCTGCTCTGCATAGTCGACAATACTTTAAAGGTCTACCCTCTCTGAGCCTTTTGTCAAAGCAGTTGACAATCGTTTCATGAGGTATCGAATCTGTCCAAAGGTAGAAGGATTTCTTTTTCTTTTTTATACAGTAGGCAAGACAGGCAAGCCTGAAGATTCAGAAGTAACCCACAGTGTGCTTTTGTTAGGTTACTGGAACCATTCTGCTTTATCTCAAGATTTTACTTGAAATGATGACCTTTGTAATAGTGTGTTGTATTTATATTTATTTTCTGTTTCTTATTCAACAAGAAATCAAACAATTTGCCTCCTGAAATGTAACTTAATTAAAGTCTTTCCAGAGCTGAACTGAATATCTTTACCGGTATCACCTTTGATACTGATATGAGCTTGATCAATTTAAGATTTTCCTACTGGAACGTATGCATGTTGACAAAGGACCTCTGACGGTTGTAATGTTAATTTGCCTATAAAAATAGTCAAAATGAAATTTTTGATATACCCAAGAATTTCTCTTGAAATTTGTTGCTCTCAACTTCCCCTAACTGGCCATGAATTTAATTTCTGATTATTTTGCACATAGACTTCAATTTTTGGTGGAAAAAGCCAAATTTTGTAATTAAACGTAATGGAAACAGGAAAAGTTTTTTAAAGATACTTTTCCCCCCGTGCCTCAGCTAGCCACTTTGCATGTATGTGTGTACTATCATAATACACATTATATGTGAGTGGCTTGCTAAGGCACGGGGGGAAAAGATAGTCTACAGCTGAAAAACTGAAAAAGTGGGTGGGGTACTTTCACCCTTTATATCTAAAAATAGGCTAAAGTCCTTAGTGCTGAAAAAATATTGCATAATATCAGTAACAGTAGTGTGTATGTCTGTTTTAGCATAGTTATCACTTAAGATTTCGATATCTTAGAAAACCAAATAAATGGACTTATTTTCAGAGACTGAAAAATTCACATACCCCTCTTGATAAAATTGGTCAATGTTAGTCTAGAGGCATAATAATTTTTCAAAATCACTGTTAAAATGTCTTTATAGTACAAAAGGCTACATATTAATGCCAAATATTTCAACTTTTCCTGCCTGAGGAAGGTGCAGTAATTTGTCGAAAAATGGGCAAATATGCATTGATACTGTCAGAGGTCCTTCTTTGTGTGACTGCTGAGAGCGTTTTGAATTATCAAATGGTACAACTCTCAAAATAGGCGCCGTCACGTCACCAAGGTATGTAATCAACTACATCTGATTACATGTACAAGCGATTATGCAATATATTTAGGTCTACTCCATATTTGAAAGCATATAATTCGTTTCCAATGGGTTTTTCTGACATATTCGGATTAACTCCAAGAGCTTCTCCAAGTGAAGCTGGAAAGCGAATCCTGGCCTGGTTTGTATTTTGTGCAACAACTTTTGGACGATTTGTGCTTTTAACATAAGAAATGCTGATAGTAGCATTTATTTGTTTCATTAAAGATCCATGTTTTGTATCTATTACAGATTGCATCTCATCCACCAAATGTTGTGGAGAGTTGTAATTTCCTTCAGGAAGAAATAATTTATATTCATGACAGCCCTCTCCACTAGCACACAAATCCTTCGTCGTATCTATTCCTTTAGCATTTAATACCGCTAGGTCCAGAAATGACACAAAGAAAAAGTGATTGTTTTTCTGAAATATTATTGACTCGAGATAGTGTAATCAATTTCACCAAAGCAACTTCCCACTTTTCGCTTTCGATATTTATCGAGTGATCTAATCTCACAGTAAAAGAGCTCTGTGTGTTTTGAGGGAAAGTTTTCAGAGAACCATCACTCAGAAGTGTTAGATAGAAGTCCTTCATGATCAGGAGATGAATTGTAACTCATCAAATATCTTTAACTGCTTTGTTTTTTTCTCTTGCTTCTTACTTCTCTCTGTTCAAAACTAGAATGAATTCATATCTGAACACCACACTTATATACCGGTTAGCATTTAGCGTTTCATATATTATTTCACACAATTCTCATCAAGATTATAGTGCCACAGAAATATATTTATTTCTTGCATGCAAGTAAAGTCAAAATTAAAATATGCACTTAAAAAAAATAGCAAAAAGAGAATGCTGTACAACATTTATTCTTCCCCGGTCGGTTACCCTGTACCTTGGAAGCCCTGGCGATTTGAAGCGCTATCTACATGATCACAAGCCCTGATTGTCGCTATGGATCAGAGAGACCTGCCAGCGGATGTACCTTTTACGGAACCATGGTGTCCCGACCCCTTAAGACATAAGCTTCTACTGTTTCACATGTTATCGATAGACTTCGCATCTGCGGGCCCAGGCGGTATAACCGTTGTGCATACCAGTTCCAGTCCAGTGGTGACCGGCAAACCAGCAATATTAATATGCGAGTTCCCAATATATATAACTAAACATAAACCCAGTTTACCGGAAACAAGTTAAAAATTTGCATATCGTGTATTTTAATTAGGTCATGTTACTGTTTATAGAAACACATTTTAAAGTATAAAAATTTATTAGAGAATGATAAATCTACATTTTGGTATTATTTCATCAAAGTCGGCCAAAAAATAACACAGTTATTCAATTTTTTCATATTATGGTGTTATTACAAGGGAGATAAATCTGTATTGACTTTTTTATTCTATAAATAGATTATTCAAGTAGAAGCTTTTAGAAAAATGATACAAATGAAAAGTGAATATGTGTATGTATTTATCACTTCAGTCTTGAGTATATTATGTGTTAACTACTAACTATAAAATAAAAGAAGCATGTTTTGCCGGGCATGTGCACTGCGCATGCGCGATATATGGAGGGTAAGAGAACTGTAATAACTGCAGATTGCCTCAATGGATTTTTAAAATTCTTTTTTTATTGGAAAGTACAAGTTAACACCTATCAAATACTGTTAAAATATATTGTCACACTGCGCATGCGCGGTATATAGAGGGTAAGAAAACAAAAATAACTCCAAATTGCCTCAATGGATTTTCAAAATTTTTCTTTTATTGGAAAGAACAAGTCAACACCTACCAAATAATGTTTTCAAAATAATAAACCACAATGTGCATGCACAGAATACAAGGTAGGAATCAGATATAACCCAGAATTAGGATGTATGAGGAACAAGTTAACCTCTGGGCAGTTGGTATTGTAACAGTGAGGTTTTGAGATGCATTGTGTCAGTCTATCAGATATGGGACAGGGTAAGCCGATTTGTCTAATGTGTAGATGTGAACATGTGGAAACTCCATATTGTGGATCCACATCATCCACACAACCTCCACATTGCATACACATCATCGACATAACCTCCACATTGCATACACATCAAGTCCACATCATCCACATCAGCTCCACAATTTCAATGTGGATATGTGGACCTTCCACTTGACATCCACATCAGCTCCACAATTTCAATGTAGATATGTGGACCTTCCACTTGACATCCACATCAGCTCCACAATTTCAATGTGAATATGTGGACCTTCCACTAGATACCCGCAAGTTCAATCACGCTGGGAGCAGAGATCTTCTCGTCATCAAATGTAGTAGCCAGGCTTTATATTGTAGTTGGTTGGGACCGGAGCCTTTTTGTCTGTTGCTTGGTCCACCGGGGCTCAACTGGTGACCTTCTTTTGCTTCAGATTTCCAGTGGGGTTGTTTGGCAGGACAGGGATCTCCACCTGTCAGACGGCCCGTTGTATCTGTTGAGTCCTCGTCTTTGCTTCTTCATGGTGTTGAAATTTGATTTATGTGTTTACCGTGATGATTCATTGACGAGTTAGAGGGTTATCATGCGAACCGAACAACCAACTAAATGTTTTGTACCACTTCAGAAACTGAGGGTGAGGTTGGGCCTGTAAAATCGATTTAAGCCCCCCAGTAATTCTTTACTGACCGTTCCAAGGCGGTAGTTCTGTTGTGGTTCTCTGTTGCCTGTTTTTGGTGTCAGAGTTTCTGTGATGTTTTACCTTATGTATGTTCTTATTAATTTTGGTTCGGTTTGGGTTGCTGAGTGGCCACCTTTTGGGAACAAGCTGCTCACTCGGTTGGCCATATGTTCTCTGTATCTTGATTATTTGTAATCTTAGTTGTTTCCAACTATGGTTTGAGGGCTGGATTTGGATTTGGATTGTTTCAGTTCCTGGTCTTTGCATACTTTTTACTTTTAGAAGGCTAGTAAGGAATAATCTCAGTCCAGAACATTAAAATCTTGAGATACAAGATTTTATCATCCCCAAGAACAAATACTGACGCTATAGAGTTATGCCTCTGGTATAGTGAGGCCATGAGATACAGGGTCAAGAGACTAATAGCAGACGCATATTACTGTAAAGCCTTAGAAATCGAACAGAATGAACAAGAGTATGCCACACAATTCACACCAAAAACTGACGCTATAGAGTTATGCCTCTGGTATAGTGAGGTTTTGAGATACAGGACCAAGAGACGCATTGCAGACGCATATTGCTGTATAGCTTCCTACGACATCTCCTATGCAATATTACATAGACTCCCCCCCCCCCCCCCGAAGAAGAATAAGTTATTCCAAACTAGTCTTTTCAAGCTTATTAAAGCGGTGTCATCTATGGACACGCCCAAGTCCCAGCGTGAGGACGTGGCCATAGTGACACTCTTTACTACTCACGGTCAACAATTATTTCAACTACTTGAACTAGGCCCTTATATGATATTTGGTTAAATTGTATTTTAGGTTTATAGCCCTTAAACACTTAAAAGCCAGTTTGAGCATAATCTGGCACATTTGCCATCCTCACCCGTGGGCCAGCGTGGTCTTTATCATTCATGTGATGCCTATCGTACATTGCTTCGTAACGGAGAAAATTATTGTTCCGATCGAACGAACGTAACTGGAACGTACATATAATGATTTGACGTAATTATAAAGAAAGGCTGAATCATTAAATAGTGTGAAGGAGGGTGAGGGTGAAGGTTTGGACCCAGTAAAACCGGTTTACCCCCCCCCCCCCCCCCCCCCCCTCGCACACACACACCCACCCTTCCCCAAGTAGTTATTACTGACCGTCCCAAGGCGGTACTTTCGTTGCGGTTGCATTTATGTTCGGTGCTGTTTGGTTTATTGTGTTATCATTTTAACCCTTCTGTGATGAAAATTGAAAATAGATAAAATAGTTGTTAAATGTTTTTCGTATAATTTGCTTAGTCTGTTGTAACCCTTCTGTTGGTCTAAATTATTTAGTTTGGTAAAGATAGATGAGTTGCCACCTATTTGGGAAAGAGCTGCTGACTCAGTTTATCACTTGTAATTTATTGTTTGTTGGGGTGTCTTTGCCAATCTTTCCCTTTGATGTTGGGGATAGGGTTTGGGATCTGATTCAGTCAGTTCCTGAAGTGTAGTTACTCTTTAAATTTGTTTATAACAACTAAGCGCTTTCGGCTTTACGCCTTCTTCAGAGTTCAAACACACTCACACATACATCACATACTAAAGCAAAAACAATACAGGTACAGCAAAGAAACAAATGACGAAAAAAATCACTAAAATGCTTAGAATGCCCAACACAGTATTTGCAAAACAAAACTACATAATAACAATTATTACCACACCGGGTAGGCGGCAATCGAAAACGCTCTTAACAATCGATTAACGCGGATCAAAAACAACGTTTTTGATTGCAAAACAGTGTTTTCGATTGCGCCAATTTGCAATCGAAAACGCTGTTTCTAACTGTTTTTGATCCGCGTACGTCGATTGCACGAGCGTTTCCAACTGTCGCCTACCCGGTTTGATTACACTATAATAACATATTTGCGTAAAAAGCATTTGAAATGCCCTTATCGGGCGCATAGACTCAAAAGTTTGTCAACGAGAAAATGGCGTCGCTGTCTTCAATCCTTATGTAACTGAATACAATAAACAGACCGCTACAATTGGAGGAGTAGGGCGCATTGAGCCAAACGTTTGCACACGAGAGTATTGCCATAATGAAGTTTTGATAAACACACCGCTACAAAGCAAATATCAAAGAAGGCCATTATATTTAGCGGTAAAGTGAATGGATAAACTGAATTGATGTCAGAGATGATGTATACTGCTGTACAGGTAAGGCCTACAAATGGACAAATAAACACAAAAAGCAAATCACGGCAAAATAATATTTGTCAAACAGAACTACATATCCTACATAACTATGTGAAAAACAAACAAATCTCCCGCACCTACTGCAACCACAGCGGGCACTTGCCCTACTATTATCCAAATGAGTTTGATGTCCCAGCGGTGACAGTTACTTCGTACCATCGCCAAAGATTTGCGAACGAGCATCCGGTCCTTATGAAACTGGTTGCAATTGGAAATCGTGCAGTAAAGGGAATAGAGAAACTGAATCGATGTCAAAATCACAAAAAGCACGTCATGGCCAAAACAATATAATGCCATTTTTCATGTTTAAAAATGTAAAATTGCTCACGTTAGACAGTGCCGGACCCATGTAGATACGGTAACGGCTGGCTGAATGAGTACCCACAAGTCACAGCGGGTTGTTTATTTTCGCCGCCATCTTTTTTTAACTACTCCAATGAATTGGGATGGCTGATTGAACCACAGTATTTTAAGAAAAAAACATTTAGTGGCAATGATTGCCACTTAATGTTTTTTCTTGAAAGACTTTGGTTCAAATATACATGTACTGAGTAGTTGTGTTTCTGATACCTGTACATGTATTTGTTATGATCTCGTTTATGCTTTATAATTTTAAAACCATTGTTGACACTGATTATCAGTTATAACGTTGAAATAACTGAACCAAAGTTTTTCATGAAAAAAAAAAACATATAGTGGCAATCTTTTTCTTTTCTATTCTTCATTGTTGAATGGTGCTTTTAGTCTAATGCAATCCGATATATTTCTAACGTTGTTTAAATATGGTTTTAAGATTATAAGCATGTAATCTCTTTTGTCACTTGTTTCTGTAACTTGTAATTTTCAAGCAAATTGCAAATTTATGAGTATGTTTTTATAATTCATGCAGTCAGGGACTAAATTTTTTCACAGATAGTTTTGAACAATAAATCGTAGTATTATATATATATATTTGCCTTGTTCTGATTGTGTTTAAATCATTTTGCATGCCAGATTCAGAACTATAAATATTATCTATAAAAAAGCTAAGGGAGATGGACAATCATACAGTAGATGAGCCGCGACACGAGAAAACCAACAAAGTGGTTGTGTTTACTACTGCCGTGTTTTTCGCCCTGAAATGATCATAATGACCTTAAAGATGTTGAAGGTCCATAAAACATCATGACAACAAATCGTTGGAGCTCATTAAGACTAGCTTTCAGCTGCTCATATGACTACTTAATTTAATATGATAAGCATTTTTTTTTAAAATAAAGGCCGGAATGTCCACTCTTTACAATTTTTGTGGCCGAACTGTCCTAGGCCGAAATGTCCGAGTACCAATCTGTTCTATCCTTACAAATTGGATACATTAATTCATCATTTTAGGGTTGGCAGTTCATTTGATAGAAACTGTTGTAAATTTTATGCAAACAGTGAAGAGCTTGCCTAGCTGCTGTGTTTTGTGTTGTCTGATTAGGGTCTGCACTGTTTGCCCATCATCCTTTTTATCGGACGCCAAGCAGTAAATAGATGAGCCACGACATGACAAAACCAACAATGTGGTTGTGCGCCCAGCGCAGACTCAGATCAGCCTGGGCATACGCCCAGTCTGATCAGAGTCTTCGCTGTCCGCATGGGGGTAGTTTAGACCCTAAGCTACCCTTTGCGCACTTGGGGAAGAGTCTGGTCAAACTGGGTGGATGCCCAGGCTGATCTGAGTGTGCGCTGGGCGCACAACCACATTGTTGGTTTTGTCATGTCGCGGCTCAGATAAGGTGCAAGAAATGAAAATAGTCGAGTTCACAAAAAGCGTAGACCCAGATGAAGCGGCTTATAACCTAATGGGTCTGATCCTCACTGTTTTTCCCTCTTTTGAGTCGCGACACGGACAAACCAACAAAGTGGCAGCCCAGCGACGACTCGGATCAGCCTGGGCACCCGCCCAGTCAGATCAGAGTCCTCATTATGCGCTTCAAGGGTAGCTAAGGGTCTAAGCTACCTCCATACAGACAGCCCCGGTAGCTCAGTGGGCTAAGCGCTGGCCTACTGATCTAGCGGACCGGGTTCGAATCCCGCTTGAGGCAAGAATCTTTCCTACCGTATACGGGGTTCCATTGCACACAGCCTTTCATTATCATCCGCCCATCGTCCTTATATAACTGAAATACTGTTGAAAAGGACTAAAAAACCACAAGTCATCCATCCTTCCATCCATGCGGAGAGCGAAGACTCTGATCAGAGTTGGCGGATGCCCAGGCTCATATGGGTCCTGGCTGGGCGCACATACCACTTTGTTGGTTTTGTCGTGTCTCGGCTCATATTTTATTTTTGAAGATTTGCGGGCTTCATGGGTCAGTAGTTAGTAGTCCTGAAGATTTCAAGGACAAATAAATTTACAAAAGTAAATATTTCTTTTATATATGTATATAAATAGTTTCATGACTTAAGTATGAGTCCCAAGAAAGTGAGTCTTTTGACGAGAACGAACAGCGAATACCCAGATCAGCATGTGCATCCGCGCAGTCTGATCAGAGTATCTCTATTTGGGTTACAAATATATGGACTCTTAAGCATATGTACAGTGAAAAGTGACGAGTGATCACTCAATGAAGATGTACAGTATGATTTGAGTTTTCTATGCGTGCAATGCAACAAGACGCGTTTTCTAATAAGAAATTCTTAACTTCTGTATACTGTAAAGTGGTTAGCATGTTAAAATTCATTTAAACTGCATGACATTGGGACAACTTGGATTCGACGTTGATTTGACGTTGATTCGACGTTGAAACAGCGTTGTGTGTATATTTTTTTTAAAATAAGCCTCCATATTTCTTTTGTTTCAAAGAAATGGATTTTAGTTTTTTGATTTACGAAATCTGGGTGCATCTAAAAGTGCTTGTACAAGTACTTGGACTTATTCTTGTAAACGGTAGGTCTCTCTCTCTCTCTCTCTCTCTCTCTCTCTCTCTCTCTTGAACTTCGTAAAGGTATGTTTCAGGGCCTCTCTTTCACCAAATGCTGCAAAAGTTTGCCATGGAGTAAATAATAAAATAACCACATAATTTACTCTCTCTCTCCCCCCCCCCCTCTCTCTCTCTCTCTCTCTCTCTCTCTCTCTCTCTCTCTCTCTCTCTCAAACCAAGGTAGAGGTGAAGGTTTTCCAGAGCCTAGTGGCCGTAAAAGTAATGGAGGTTGGTTTAAACAATATTTTATTCAAAGATTTTGTACATACATATACATTATACAATGAATCAAAACAGGATCTGACAGTAAGCGTAACGCTTATATGTGCCATCTCCTGTGTAAGTCATCTCCTGAAGTAATGGGGGTTAGAGGCCCACTGTATCTTGGGCACAGCATATGAAGGGAGAAGTCTGTCCCTCCTTTTACTGCCTTATCAGCTTATCCTTCCCTGATTCTAGAACGGTACGGTACCTATTTACTGCTGGGTTAACAGACAGTTTTCCTGTCGCCAGTTGGCCCAGCCCGGGTTTCGAACCCGCAACCTTCTGCACCATAACTAAGTGGCCCTCACCACTCGACCACAGCGCCTCTGTAATAAATATTTTGCTCCGAGTATCCACTAACAATGATGGTACTAAAGAGACCAGGGTTGCGCTCCCAGCACGCACATGACATCGAATCAGCAGTGAATCAACGTTGATTCTCTGTTGATTCACACGTTGTGTTGTGTGCCCAGTGGGCTTGATTTACTAGAAACAGAAAAAATGATTTAAAAACCTATTTCTGATTCTGGTAAATAGAACGCTCCCCAGCGCGCCTGATTTGTTATGCTATGTTTTATCGGAATAGTTTCTTATAATATGTTTATACATTTATTCATGCACATTTTCAAGGATAGTGAACTGTGCATGCTCAAACCAGCCTGCACATATGCTCATGTTTCAGCAGACGACATATGTAATAATGAGCAACAAACAACAACGTCCCTGAAACTCAACAGTGAGTGGTCGCACCACTGGGGCACCGAAAACTGGATCGTGTCTGTAACCTGTCGGATTTACCTGCCCTTGAATTACACACCACAAGACGTACAGAAAGGATTTTACATCAAGCTGGATGTGGATGATCATGCAGTGAATATAGACGAGGTAAGAGTTGTGTAAAGTCACATTTTTACCCCCCGACCGAAAGGTTCGGGGGATATAGCGATTAGCCTGGCGTCCGTCCGTCCGTCCGTCCGTCCGTAAACATTTTCTTGTCCGCTCCATATCTTGAATACCGTTTGGAATATTTTCATGATACTTCACAGTTATGTAGAACAGGTCACGGCGATGTGTCGCGCGCAAGAATGGTAACTCTTGCTTTTGTAATTTTTGAGTTATCTCCCCTTTGTTGAATTTTTGGCAGAATTGTGTCCGCTCTGTAATTTGAATACCCTTTGGAATATTTTCATGATACTCCACAGCTATGTTAAACAGGTCATGTCATGACGATGTGTCGCGAACAAGAATGACAACTCTTTCTTTCTTACTTTTTGAGTTATTTCCCCTTGATGGTTTTAGGTGTGATTTCGTGTCCGCTGCATAACTAGAATACCCTTTGAAATATTTTCATGATACTTCACAGATATGTAGAACAGGTCATGACGATGTGTCGCGAACAAGAATGACAACTCTTTCTTTCTTACTTTTTGAGTTATTTCCCCTTGATGGTTTTAGGTGTGATTTCGTGTCCGCTGCATAACTAGAATACCCTTTGAAATATTTTCATGATATTTCACAGATATGTAGAACAGGTCATGACGATGTGTCGCGAACAAGAATGACAACTCTCCCTTTCTTACTTTTTGAGTTATTTCCCCTTGATGGTTTTAGATGTGAATTCGTGTCCGCTCTATAACTTGAATACCTTTTGAAATATTTTCATGATACTTCACAGATGTGTAGAACAGGTCATGACGATGTGTCGCGAACAAGAATGACAACTCTTGCTTTCTTACTTTTTGAGTTATTTCCCTTTGATGGTTTCAGGTGTGATTTCGTGTCCGCACCATAACTTGAATACCCTTTGGAATATTTTCATGTATTTTCAGTTATGTAGAAGTGTCGCAAACAAGAATGACAACTCTTGCTTTCTAACTTTTTTAGTTATTTCCCCGAAATATTTTATGATACTTGTTACGCAGAAGGTTTTACACACGGTCGACACGGGTGTAGAGCCTTATGCGTCGCCAAGACGGCGGAGGGTGACTTCCGGTTAAAGGGTTATCTACCAGTGTATTACACTAACAAGGAAACTCTAACAACGTTAGAATTTTTTGAAGTTTATATATAATGTAAATTCTATATACAACAATACAATTTACAACTGTCACAATTACAATAATATACAACACATATCAGTTCATGTCGCTGGCCCAAGTAAGGTGTTTGTTTCAAATCTGTAATCGATTTGCGTACAATACGCAAATAGATTACCGTCTGACGTCAACACCGTACTCGGCTCAGCGCCATGAACTAAAGGAAAACACAAAGAACAAAAAACGTTAGTTTGAGCTCATACAAAAAAAAAACAAGGCCTTATGTTGGTAGACTTCAATTTGTCGTTCCCTGGATCATGTCATGGGCCAGTCCATATATCATGAGGAACACCAACTTATATTAACACGTGCACGATTATATACTGGTCGCTCCCTGGATCGTACCAGAGACCAGTCTATATATAACAAGACACACTATAGTGGACGAACACTGTACCACTTTCACCTCTGCAGTAATAAAATCGCATTCGCCTATATTTTGTGCTTCCCGCCTCTGCTAGGAAAACATGCACAAGGGCGTTGTAACTGCTCTACCCGGGTTGGTATTAACCTGGAGACGTATATCGAATCTCCAGGTGAGACGTGGCTCTAAGCCCTAACAGCTGACTGCCGGACTTGATGTGCCTAAAAATAACGAACTTACACTTAATACATTGTAACTACATAATAACAATACGTAAGACTTGGGCCTGTCTTGGAAATACCATACAACGCCCTCGGCGAATGCCGAGCATAACGTGCACACGCCAGCCGTGTCACTAGACACGACTCGCGCTCACGATGTAAAGCCGAAATTGTGCTTACCACTTCCGCCAATGAAGAAACGTAGATCCTACCACGCATGTGCGTCGAAGGAACTGACGTCAAACATTGTCAAGAAGTATACTGACGTCAACAGGCATCACCATGACATACCCCACATAAAACATGACTGAATCTAAACAATGACCTATTTACATTAAATTGATTGACCAAAATCTAACTCGCATATGTATTAATTCATTTCTTTAAACTAAGCGTAATACCATTTGCCATAGAATATAATAGCTGAATAAGCGTTTCTAACACATTTGGGATCATAACGTTTGATCTGACATCATGACGCCAATGATGTTATACACTATGACGTCATCTAGTGAAGGCAAATCAAACGCATGATGACCAAATGATACCATTATAACGTATGGAAAAACCCCTTAATGCGGTGCATGCTATGACGTCACTTGACGTCGCGAGTATGTAAATTAGTTCCATTACAAATCAATCTACTTCTATAGTCCACGTATACGTGAAACTAATATAAAAAGTGCTGACGTCGCAATAACATGATGCAACTGACTTCATATGAATAACATGAATGCAACTGACGTCACATGAATAACATGAATGCAATTGACGTCACTGGACGTCAAATAGATGCACACCAGTGAAACTAATATAAAAAGTGCTGACGCCGCAATAACATGAATGCAACTGACGTCACATGAATAACATGAATGCAATTGACGTCACTGGACGTCAAATAGACGCACACCATTGCAACCAACATTAGTGATATAAACTATTTCCGTAATTTACAAAACTTCCTAATATACAAATACCATGCGCAGCATGGTCAGTATAAACAAAATTGGTCGACATATGCACAGCCTGATCACTGTCAACAAAATCAAATCAGTCGACACATATAATCATACCATATCAATCAGAAGTCACATTTTTCATTCTTAGCCAAACTATTCTAAAAAAATATAATAAAATCTTACCGTTCTGGTCTTAACACAGAATCTGGGCACACAACAATATAACATCCATCAATTCACCTTAGAATTAAACAGCCACGTCTAACTTTTCATTAAAGAATAGGAGTGTAAATACTATGCGTCTCACTTTTAAATCATGGAACTCGAATCTAAGCGTGCAGGTATTCACATTAAAATCATGCAACACGCTGTCCACAATCAAAAGACACGTGCAGGTATTCACCTTAAAATCATGCAATACGCTGTCCACGAGAGGTATTCACAAACAACCCATGCATAACGTAGCCACAATTTCCGTAAATGTTTATTACCACAGTTGCCCTAAAAACTGTAGCCCTACTGATTGAAAGGATTAAAACAATTTCGACGACATAGTCGACGATCGGATCCATTTCGTAACATAGGTTTCCCCTTAGGGAGAAAAAAAAACATAACAATGTTTCTTTTCTGAAATAGTACGAAATGCGA
The DNA here is from genome assembly GCA_963989385.1 of Ctena decussata. Lineage (NCBI taxonomy): Eukaryota > Metazoa > Mollusca > Bivalvia > Lucinida > Lucinidae > Ctena > Ctena decussata. Next base: position 37,413,612 of record OZ022510.1, on the reverse strand, counting down.
TCGAATCGTAGGCTATGTCAAAACTGGAAAACTAGCTATATACACAACAACGGTGCGATGCATAACGTGGCCAAACTATCTACTAAGGTAGTCCGCCCCCAAATTATCTTGGCCGCGGATAGCAACGATCCTGAATCTGTATGGCTGTAATTTCATGGCCCAACGCATGATTCGGGGATCGAGCACCTTAGCTGTCTGCATATAGGACAAAGGTTTGTGGTCAGTTTCAAGTACGAACTCCGCCCCATACAGGTACTTACGAAATTTCTCAACACCCCAGATTATACCCAAACATTCCTTTTCAATTACAGAGTAGTTCCTTTCCCGAGGTAACAATTTCTTGCTAGCATAAGCAATCGGCAAACGACCTTCACCTTCGAATTCCTGAAGCAAAATAGCTCCAAGACCAACGTCTGAAGCGTCTGTTCGGAGTACAAACGGGTTACCTTCTTGAAAAACAGGTAAGCGAAGAATAGGACTAGACGTGAGCCTACTCTTCAGGGTTTGAAATGCCCTTTCATGCTGATCTTGCCAATCTTTGATAGAATTAGGTCTATCCCGTTTAGTTAAATCAGTCAGAGGAGAAGATATGGATGAGAAATTTGGGACAAAACGACGATAAAACCCAGCTAATCCCAGAAAAGACTTAATTTGCCTTTTCGTACATGGACGAGGAGCATCTCTGATAGCCTGTATCTTGTCCTCTTGCGGTCGTACCGTCTGTCCGACGATATTGTGACCCAGGCACTCGATACTGCCGTATCCGATCATGCATTTAGATGGTTTTGCCGTCAATTTGGCCGACCTGAGCCGATCTAACACTTGACGTAATGACGTCACATGATCTTTCCATGTTTCAGTAAATATCCACATGTCATCAACAAAGCTGTCAACATTTGGGAGATTGGACAATATGATTCTCATTAACCTACAAAACGAGGCTCCCGAATTTACCAAACCGAAGGGCATAGTTTTAAACTGGAATAAACCCTTAGGCGTTTCAAATGCTGTCAAAGGTTTAGACCTTTCAGTAAGACTGACTTGCCAATAACCCTTACTCAGGTCCATCTTTGTAAAGAATCTATGTCCTGACATCTTATTGATAACCTCCTCCATATTTGGCATAGGTTCTGTATCGAATTCCGTCACTTTATTAAGCTTCCGGAAGTCGATACAGAATCTAACTGATACGTCTTTCTTCGGAACTAGGACAACAGGAGATGAATGCGGTGAAATCGACGGCTCGATTACCCCTAAATCTAACATATCCTGTATTTCCGTCTCCATGACGATACGCGTCTTATACGGGATAGAATAACCTTTCGTCCGTATGGGTTCTGACGTGAGTAGTTTGATATTGTGCTGTATTTGATCAGTTCGACCGGGTAAACTTGATAGTACATCCGGGTACTGTTTAATCAACGCTTCAACCTCCATACGTTGTTCTGACGTTAACGTATCTGAAATACTGACGTCATTATAAGTTTCCGGTTCTTTAGCTGTCGGAAAAGCACAATCATCAAGAGAAAATTCATCACTACCATCGTCATCAACCGACTCTGTAGTCTCAGTCGACAATAAACAATGTGACGGCACACTACGACGTTCGACATACTGTTTCAGCATATTGCATGATATGTACTCACGACACCATTGACGTCGATTTTGTAGTCCATTCTATTCACCACCTCTACTACTTCATATGGACCCTTCCACTGCAATAACAGTTTATTACTGTCAGTTGGCAGTAATAACAGTACTTTATCTCCCACGTTAAATTTACGCGACCTAGCGCGTTTGTCATAATAAGCCTTTTGCTTTACCTGTACTTTCCGTAAATTATCATGTGCTAACTTACACGTCTGCTCTAACCGTTCTCTCAATTCAATTACGTACTGGTACGTAGACAGAACCTGCTCATCCTGTACCTCTTCAGACCATAATTCACGTAATATTGCCATAGGGCCCTTAACGTTACGTCCGTATAACAATTCGAACGGAGAAAACCCTAATGACTCTTGCGGAACTTCCCTTATTGCAAACAGTAGTGCTGGGAGATATTTATCCCAGTCTTTTGGACGTTCTGCGCACATCCTACGTAGCATTTGCTTCAACGTCGCGTGAAAACGCTCTACAAGACCGTTACAGATAGGATGATACGGCGTCGTGGTTAACTGCTGGAGTGATAACAGCCTGCTTACTTCTTTCATAACTTCAGCAGTAAACTGACTTCCGCAATCTGTTAACATTTCATCAGGTATGCCAACTCTACTAAACATCTCAACTAACGCTTCGGCTACGCGTTCCGTCTCAATGCCGGATAACGCTACCGCCTCGGGATATCTCGTCGCATAGTCTATCATTGTTAAAATATAGCGGGATTTCCTGTCAGAACGAGGTTCTATCGGTCCGACTATATCAACAGCGACTCATTTAAATGGTGTGTCAATCTGTGGCAACTTTCCTAAAGGAACCTTAGTGACACGACCTTTTTGAACAGTCCTTTGACATATGTCACAAGATTTACATAACCTTGCCACATCACCACAAACTCCAGGCCAAAAGAACTCAGTTAACACTCTATCCATAGTTTTCTTTATGCCCAAATGACCTGACATCAAGGTTTCGTGCGCCAATCTTAACACCTTTTCACGAAAACCTTCAGGGATAATAAGTTGCAAAGTGACCTTGTTTCCCTTAGTAAACTGCCTATACAATAAATCTTTCTTTCGGATAAACTTAGTTTCACCCCGGTTCAATCCACGACTAACAGTCACATTCCCAGATTCCACTCTTTGCCTTATGCCATTCAATTTCGGGTCAACAACTTGGGCCTGCCTCAACGCCTCCTTATCACTAGCAATAATTTGATCAGGAACTTTAAGTTTCTTATAGACCTCTTCACCTTGCTTAGCTTGTGACCTAGTCACTGCCGCCATTGCAAAATGGGACATATCGGGAAGTTTTGACCCGTCAATATTTCCAATAACCAGGTCATACAATGTATCTTCCATGCACAATGCCTCAGTTTTTCCTGTGAAAAATGGACAATCTATGTCAACCATTGCTAAGGGATACCTTTGGGTAGATTCATCAATCAAAGTTACATCAGATTCTCTACCAAGTAACTGATCATTAGAAACCAAGTTTCTACGAACGACACACCCAGTAAAACCTGTGTCCCTTAAAACTACAACAGTCTTACCATTAACCGTACCCTGCGCTGTTGGTAATCGCGACCTTAAAAAGTAACAGACACCTTCCCTATCCACGTTATCATCGATTAATGGACTTTCTTCCTTACTCTTATACAGACCTTCAATTTCATGAGACCTATTCATTGTAGTTTTACAAAAGCTCATTTGATGTCCGCCACCCCGACCACGTCCGCGGGAATAACCTCGACCACGGCCACGATCTCAATTACCACCCTTCGTCTGCACAGTATCACTCTTACTCTGTGATCTTTGTGTCTCATCTTTCGGTGCATAACTACTCCCCTTATTTCCGCTATATCCGCTTGCACTTGCACCTACTTCCGCACTATATGCTTGCTTCCTATCGGGATTCTTAAAACATTTATATGTTAAATGTCCCTTACCACAAATACTACATTTTATCTCTGGCTTCGCACTCGGCTTATTATCAGATCTACTCTGAGTTACACCCTTACTATCACGCTGCCCCTTATTAACACAAGCGTAGACACCGCCACGTGCTTCTGCAAATAAATCTGCTTCCCTAGCCATCTCACCTAGATTCGTGAATGTTTTCGGCTTCAAATGAACATATAGTTCTTTACTACAGGATTCTAAAAACTGATCTCTAGCGAAAAAATCGCAAACAGCTTCGTAAGACTAGTCTACTTTCGCCATTTTCAACCATTTATTAAGATACGACCTAAGTCTACTACTAAACTGAATAAACGTTTCGGACTTTTCAGGCCTATCATAGCGAAATTTCTTCCTAAATCAGCGTTCAGTCATATCGAAATTCTTTAACAACGCATCTTTCAACTTGTCGTAATCAGCTGCATCATCTACAGACAAACTATCATAAACATCAAGCGCGCGACCTTTAAGTAATGCGCTTAAATATGCAGCCCAAACGTTTTTATCCCATTTATTCGCCGTCGCGTATTTCTCAAACCTTGATAAGTAACTATCCATTTTGTCCTTACTTTCATCAAAATACGGTAATATGGGATCTCGCGCATGCGCTAACTTTTCAGCCTTCTGTTTTTCTAATTCAACTCTAAACGTTACCTTCTGCAAATCTATCTGATTCTTTAACTCGCGTTGCTGCAATTCAAAACTATACTTCAACTTTTCTAACTCAACTTCGCTCGACAACTTCGCTTCCTTATCGCTTTCGACTTGAGACAACTTAGCTTCCCTATCTTTCTCGGCTTGCCGCTCTATGCTTTCAATTCGCGCCATCTCGATTTCCCTATCCGCCGCAATCTTAGCTTCTTCCGTCGCCCTATCCGCCGCAATCTTAGCTAACTCAATTTCCCTATCTTTTTCGGCCTGCGCGATCCTAGCTAACTCAATTTCCCTGTCTTTTTCGGCCTGCGCAATCTTTTCTTTATCAAGCTCCCTTACCGCGTGCCTTTCTGCCCTCTCAGTCTCTTGCTGTTGCTTTACAAAATCCTGCAATGCCTGCCCCTCATAACCTAACTCCTTTCCCGTCTTAACTAACTGATCCGTGCCGCTTAACGTAATGCTCACGTTAACCTAACTGAAACCGACGTTCACTTAAAGTCACACACGTTAACTAAAACGTTAACAATAATAATAACAAACTAATCCAACTAAAACGTTGATTAATTAGTATACTCGCGATCTGGACGTATCCATTAAAGTTACGTTCATAACAGACCGGAAATGACGTCATAAACTGACGTTGACTTTGCCGAGAATTACTTTTCATTTTCAAATGACACAATTAGATGACGTAAATAACCCACATTACAATTACGCCCAACTTGATCTAGCGTATCGGATATACAAACGTAACGTATGTAACGCAACGTATTAACACTGACACGACAACTGTACGTCCTACATTACAAAACCTTATAAGATACCAACGGTAAATCAAACTTAAGATTCCGCTATTAGGTTTAATTCATTGTAACGATATTATATAACGTTACGAGTGACCTACGTTACTAAATCAGGACATAAAATGGACCTCAGTAACGGTTACGACACAACGTACAAACGTTTGAATTAATGCACTAACAGATTGTCATGCAACAGCAGTGCCAAGGTACTCAAATGGACCTTAAAACTAAATATGTATCATCCGTGCCAAGACAATTCAGGTCTATATACCTCAGTTTCCCCACTCAGATATGCAACCTGTTACATTCTATCACAAATTAATGCATGGGCTATCGCATTTCATCACGCAGGGAATAAGGATAGTTGACCTTAATTGAGTGTAGGTTACATTTACAAAGAATTTAGTGGCAAACTTTCTCCCCTAAATTCACAGCCTTACGTCACCTTAGATAAGAACAATCAGAAAGTCAATAAAAAAAAATGTCTGACAAAATTATGCCTAGATTCTGTATATATTGTCAATGTGTTACACTGGCAGATATTATCCGGAAATCAAATCCCACTTCTGACACCATGTTACGCAGAAGGTTTTACACACGGTCGACACGGGTGTAGAGCCTTATGCGTCGCCAGGACGGCGGAGGGTGACTTCCGGTTAAAGGGTTATCTACCAGTGTATTACACTAACAAGGAAACTCTAACAACGTTAGAATTTTTTGAAGTTTATATATAATGTAAATTCTATATACAACAATACAATTTACAACTGTCACAATTACAATAATATACAACACATATCAGTTCATGTCGCTGGCCCAAGTAAGGTGTTTGTTTCAAATCTGTAATCGATTGGCGTACAATACGCAAATAGATTACCGTCTGACGTCAACACCGTACTCGGCTCAGCGCCATGAACTAAAGGAAAACACAAAGAACAAAAAACGTTAGTTTGAGCTCATACAAAAAAACAAGGCCTTATGTTGGTAGACTTCAATTTGTCGTTCCCTGGATTATGTCATGGGCCAGTCCATATATCATGAGGAACACCAACTTATATTAACACGTGCACGATTATATACTGGTCGCTCCCTGGATCGTACCAGAGACCAGTCTATATATAACAAGACACACTATAGTGGACGAACACTGTACCACTTTCACCTCTGCAGTAATAAAATCGCATTCGCCTATATTTTGTGCTTCCCGCCTCTGCTAGGAAAACATGCACAAGGGCGTTGTAACTGCTCTACCCGGGTTGGTATTAACCTGGAGACGTATATCGAATCTCCAGGTGAGACGTGGCTCTAAGCCCTAACAGCTGACTGCCGGACTTGATGTGCCTAAAAATAACGAACTTACACTTAATACATTGTAACTACATAATAACAATACGTAAGACTTGGGCCTGTCTTGGTAATACCATACAACGCCCTCGGCGAATGCCGAGCATAACGTGCACACGCCAGCCGTGTCACTAGACACGACTCGCGCTCACGATGTAAAGCCGAAATTGTGCTTACCACTTCCGCCAATGAAGAAACGTAGATCCTACCACGCATGTGCGTCGAAGGATCTGACGTCAAACATTGTCAAGAAGTATACTGACGTCAACAGGCATCACCATGACACACCCCACATAAAACATGACTGAATCTAAACAATGACCTATTTACATTAAATTGATTGACCAAAATCTAACTCGCATATGTATTAATTCATTTCTTTAAACTAAGCGTAATACCATTTGCCATAGAATATAATAGCTGAATAAGCGTTTCTAACACATTTGGGATCATAACGTTTGATCTGACATCATGACGCCAATGATGTTATACACTATGACGTCATCTAGTGAAGGCAAATCAAACGCATGATGACCAAATGTTACCATTATAACGTATGGAAAAAACCCTTAATGCGGTGCATGCTATGACGTCACTTGACGTCGCGAGTATGTAAATTAGTTCCATTACAAATCAATCTACTTCTATAGACCACGTATACGTGAAACTAATATAAAAAGTGCTGACGTCGCAATAACATGATGCAACTGACTTTATATGAATAACATGAATGCAACTGACGTCACATGAATAACATGAATGCAATTGACGTCACTGGACGTCAAATAGATGCACACCAGTGAAACTAATATAAAAAGTGCTGACGCCGCAATAACATGAATGCAACTGACGTCACATGAATAACATGAATGCAATTGACGTCACTGGACGTCAAATAGACGCACACCATTGCAACCAACATTAGTGATATAAACTATTTCCGTAATTTACAAAACTTCCTAATATACAAATACCATGCGCAGCGTGGTCAGTATAAACAAAATTGGTCGACATATGCACAGCCTGATCACTGTCAACAAAATCAAATCAGTCGACACATATAATCATACCATATCAATCAGAAGTCACATTTTTCATTCTTAGCCAAACTATTCTAAAAAAATATAATAAAATCTTACCGTTCTGGTCTTAACACAGAATCTGGGCACACAACAATATAACATCCATCAATTCACCTTAGAATTAAACAGCCACGTCTAACTTTTCATTAAAGAATAGGAGTATAAATACTATGCGGCTCACTTTTAAATCATGGAACTCGAATCTAAGCGTGCAGGTATTCACATTAAAATCATGCAACACGCTGTCCACAATCAAAAGACACGTGCAGGTATTCACCTTAAAATCATGCAATACGCTGTCCCCCCCCGCACCACCACCAAAAAAAAAAATCCGGATTTGGATTCATTGTCCAAATTCACTTACTAGAGGTCTCAAAATTAGATTTGTAGGGCTTGTACTTTAGAACTTATTCACACATTTTGAAATGTTGAATGGTGTATCATATGCAGTACATTGTCTACGTGGTTGCTGTTTGAGATTTTACCTCTTTTTAGCAATCTGGCATACTGTTTTGGTCTGAGTATTAGATAATCATGCATCTGTTAAACAGATAATGTCAATAAGGAGCATAAAAGAATGACGATATACTATTTATATGCGTTTTGAAGTGCACTCTGTTTACCAAGGCGCAGGAGGCTTCGGTCGGGGGATTTGCCATCTCCTCTGATGGCTATTTTTGACAATGAGAAAACCCGTCATTCTCGCATTCCGCGTTACGAGCCCTCTTTTTTTGGCGCGTGGAGTCATGAATATTTTTCAGTTTTAGACAAATATGGCGGATAATAGCTGCTGAACTTATACGAATGTAATTTTCCAGGCCCAGAGGTTATAAAACTTGAGTACAATCTCAAACTCAAAACAAACCACACTGATTGGCTGCTTCCGAGCACATGCTCGGAAGCAGCCAAGTCAGTGTGCCTTATTTTGAGTTTGAGATTATTCTCAAGTTTTATAACCTCGAACCCAGCTTTGCCCGCGAAAATGCCGGTCAGCGTAGCGCAGTCGGTAGCGCGTCTGACTCAAGAGCCAGACTGGTCCCGGGTTCGAAACCCGTTCCAGCCACCTACTTTCGTTTCTTCTTCCGCTGATTAAAGAAGGGCAGTTGTCAGCTACTGGATAAAGTATGTGCACTTGTGACTAGTTGTCCGCTTAGGAGGTCTAAGCCTGTCCAGGAGTAGTGTGGTTAGGTTAACTGCATGACCGTCCCGACATGACCATTGCTATTTGACGTGCACATAATGAAACAAAACAAAAACAACAACCCGCGAGAATGTGATAGATCAGTGCGGAACTTGTGTGCCGTTTGCAACAATGTACTAGCAGTTTGATAGAGCACAGTATGGGAAACATCTTTGATACCCCCATTCCACTGGATGGCGCTTTGACTGCGCTCTTGGCGATCATGGTGCTTCTCCAAAATTTTCGAAATCGCAGCAGAAGCGTAGGCATTTGCCAAAACTTGGAACTTGTGCGCTTCCAGTACGCTGCCAGTACGCTTCTAATACGATCTCGCCATGCTAGTCACGATGCTGCCGCGATTTAGCTGCGCTTCTGCCACGCTCAACGGACTTCGAGGGCGCTTCTAATACGCTGCTACTACGGCAAAGGATTTCAAGCTACGCTTGAGCTACGCTTATTACGATGCATTTGCGATCGTGCTACGACCTAAGTGCCAGAGCTGCGCTCATGCTGCGCTTGTGTTGCACTTTGTAAACGCTTCTATGTTAATCGGCGGAGAATCGGGTTTAGCAGAAGTTAGCCACCAGTCTTCAAACAATATTGATAATATAAAAATTTCAGTGGCTATGGCCCAGCTGGCAATCATGAACTAGTGACTTCGAACAACTCGTCTTGTTCTTCTTGCTGTTCAGGCTCGACTGGGGCCTCTGCTCGGCGTTCTAAAGGACGCCGATCTGGCTCAGTTTAGAGAGCAAGAGCCTGGCCCCCTGTCAAAAGCAGAAGGTGAAATCCACATCCAGGCCTGGTCAGGAGACTATTTTACGCAGCCTTTACCGCAGGAGAAAGTATTCCAACTCCTGCTCCTGGCAGCCTGCATCTTGAATGAAACGTGAGAATCGAGTTATGAAACGTCGTGGAAACGCGGCGTTTTCATGCCCAGATCGCCATAAGAGCAGAGGAAACGCAGATAAAGCGACAAGAGCGCAGCGGAAGCGTCGTGGTTGCGCTATTCATAAATAATAGAGCTGCAGCGGAAGCGGCAAGAGCGCAACGGGAGCGCAAAGAGCGTAGCAGAAGCGTAGCTGGGTCGCAGACGAATCTCACGGCGCTGTCGGCACGATCCCGCTGCGCTGGTGCTGCGTTGCTCCCGCTGCTGCTGCGTTCATGAATTTCGAGCTACGTTCTTACTACGCTTTCGTTGCGCTTTGAGTCCACGGCGCTTCCGCTACGTAAATTTTGAGCAGAGTCAAAACAAGCGCCGTGACTTGGCGATCATGCCGCTTCTGATACGCTTTCACTGCGACCTAGAAGCTCCCCCTGCGCTGCTGCCGCTTCTGCTACGATTCATGGCGCTTTGTCCAAAATTTCGGAGCGCAGTGGAAGCGCAACCCAATGGAATGGGGGTTGATGAACTAGAATTTCCTTCCCTGGTAGGTAAATCGCTTCGCCTGTCGGGGCCTACTCATCAAGATGAGAAAATGATTCCCTTTAAGAGCAGCCACCATCCCCCAACCCTGAGACAGTGCTGCCAGGCTAGAGTGATCTCCCTTGGCGTTGTACCAAGGTACTTTTCCATTTCCATTTTTCTTCCATTTTCAATGGAGGTCAACTCTCGAAGGAATGAATTTGCTCCCCTAGGAGCAAATACTTTCCTTTAAGAGTAGCCCCAACTTTAGAAAGGCTTCGTCCGGCAGAAAAGCAAACAGGAAGTCACAAAAGTTGTTCCCTTTTGTAAACTTTGTAAAAATGGCGAAAACATCGCGATCCATACATAAATCTTTAAAATTTCTATTTCTTTTAGGTATACTATCCATTCGACAGGCACAGTGTCGAAGTTAGACAGCTGACAGGACGGAAGGAATTTCTGATTCCGACCATGAGAAATGTCTGGGAGTACAGTGGGTGGAAAAACTATGAGATTCATATTGGGTTTACCAACAAAAAGCTTACTGAAACGGGCAACTGGCCACGTGGAGCATGCTCAGGACCATATTCAATGGGTACTGTATAATATTTTTCCATATGGGTAACAAAAGTAGTACACTAAAGTAGATTTTACACACGGAGTTTAAAAACGAGACTGAATTGGTCATGTGGAACACGCTCAGGCCTATTACTTTCGAGTAACGTAAATTACTGATATTAAGTTAAAGTAGGTTTGGTTTGAACATACTTATTTCAACAATAGATTCATATTAAATCATATAAAACTTGTTTTAAATGTCTGCAGTCGCATATGCTGTGGTATTTTTGTATTTCCACAGGCTTCTTTGGACAGTAGTAAGACAAACATGTTTATATACATATTTTTAGAATTAAATCCTGATTCTGGTATATGAGGCCACAATTACTTTTACTTTTAGTTTAATCATCCATCCTTCCATGAAACTTTTTTTCACAACACTCCAAGCACTTTTAACTGTCTTTTCCCCTAGTCTCTGAGGCATGACAAATTATTTCTTTTCACAAAGTCAAAAGGGCAAAATCTGCTACTGATTTTTTTTATTTTTATTAATTTATTTATTTTGTTTTTTGCTGTCTGTCCGGTAACTCATCACCCGTCAACTTATGCGACCATTTGCTGTTGTAGGGGCATCTGTGAAGGGTTTGATTCGGTTCCCGGCTCTTGTTACCTCCAGTGTTGGAGATTCTGAACTAATTATACATTTTCAAGAAGCATACTTAGTTTGCTATAACAAGCAGTATATTCAGTCAAACTGGCCTCCTTACAAACCAATGAACTAGGGAACTATTTGCGTGAAAGCGTTCAACCAATCAAGGGAAATAATTGTGGACCGATTCCATATAATCATTTTCTTGTGAGGGTGGTTTCATATGCCACCCTCACAAGAAAGCGATTATAAGCATACAAGAACCGAGTTTTGTCGAACATTTTCAGTTATGTCAAGTTTGTTGAATGCTCATATTTGTTTACAGATACCTAGCTGAGACATTAGGTGGCGCAGATCGCTCCTTCCTGAGCAGCAATAGAAGAGGTAGACTTAAGGAGAGAAAGACAGGGCTAGCAGCCAGCCAGTCGAAGATAAAAAAAATGCATACAGGAGTCTATCAGATACATTTGTAGAGAAAGGACAGACAGGCAGCCTATAAGTCTTTGTGTTCTGCGATTCTTTACTCGTCGGTGCTGTCTAGCGTTTCTCCGGCATGGTCCTAAATATTGAGACAGAGTGCCTGCTGCGGGTCATGGTGTGAGCTTGGATCAGTAGGCTGCCAAAGGGAGCGGTCTGATCTGAGTTCTCACTGTTTTCCACATAATGTACATCAAACCGGATATACTGAAAGAATAAAGTATCTCAATGTTTGGATTTATAACTGTGACTGAATTGTTAGTAGTTAGCCATGTTGCTGTTATATTGAATATTGTAATGTGTGGGCTGTAACTAATGTTGTCAGAACTTATACCCCGATCCCATTACTACTATCCGAGCAATAAAATATGTTTAAATTAAATCTAGCGTTTCTGCGGGTTTGGATTCTATCCTTGGCTCCTGTAATGTTAATTAGGAGGCGGTTCTACTAAGTCTACAACAGCTAAGAAATTATCTTTTCGGTAGTGAAATAAACCGTAGTCGATATTCCAAGTTTCAGACCTAATATATGCATTTATATTTTGCTTACATTCAATTTCTATGATGACGTGACGATTAGGAATTATTTAAAAAATCTGGCTTCGTTGTAGAAAATATCCATAATCCTATCTATAGCTGTTCTGGGACCAAGCAAAAGAAATAGAAATGGGCTACGGCAGTGTGGGCGGTTTTTACAGATTTTCCATCGGCTGAAACCGAATTGACCCGTAAGCAATATCTTGCTGCACAAGCCAGCTCTCAGTGTCACATGGTGCGGCGATCGAGGAGAGATAATTATACATTTCACATTTATCCTTTAAAACGCAAAAAAAAAACAGACGATCAAATTTAAGTCTGCAAAATTTCAAAACCTGTGAATTCAGACGGGCTAGAGGGCAAATAGTGTAAACCCGGATGAGGCGGCTTATCCTGAATCTACCCAGTTTGCCGTTTCAACTACATGTATCTTCGTTTCTGGCTCTTTAATTAAGGGTTAAGTATTAATAACACCGCATTAATCCTATTAAACGCCCCGGGGAAGTTGCATATTGAGAAAAGAGGGCGTTATTTAGAGCCTCAAGTGTAGTAAATCAACCACTGTCTAAATACTTCTAATAGGCAATATAAAGGTGATGTGTATACTTTCAGAGGAAGCAGCTCTCCTATTTGGCCTTCCATCTCAGTAGGGATCAACTCTTAAAGGCTCCATTGCTCTATCAGCATGAAATATTTTATCGTGAGGTATCGCTGCAAACTTCTCACTAAAGTTTCGCCATTGATTATTATCGTGATTGGTCGGCTTTGAAAAATCAAAACGTCCTTGAGTTTACCATAAAACAGATTTGAAAAATAACTAGGTCATTTTTTTAGTTGCCAACTAAAATGACCTACTTTCGATTTCATAAGCTTTATTTCATGGTAAAAATACAAGGTACAGGCGTTTTGACAGGTTATAAAAATACAATGTACAAAAATATTAAGCAAGGATCCCATTAATTGTGCCGCTGTTGAATTATTTCATTGCTTAACGGGGAACCAGAGACGAAAACCATATTTTTAGGATGAGACTTACCATGTTCTGAAAATACCTTGTTCCTTCGTTATTGCCAGTTATATGATACAAAAAAGCACATCAACCGACATATTTTCATCTATTCTGATGGCTGTACAGGTTTCATAATGATTTGTATTTTGACGATTTTTACCACTGGTAGGACTATGGAGCCTTTAAAGAAAAAAATTTGCTCCTCTAGGAGTAAACTCTTTCCTTTAAGAGTAGACCCCATGTCCAATAGTTAGCTTATTCAAAGAGGCAAACAGAAATTCATGCAAGTTTATACATTATAACATTACTTTCGAAAAAAAAAGCAGAAGCGTTTACAAGGATTAAGGGGGTGGTGGTCGGCCGATGGTGCTGGTTATAACTTCCAGTGCCGGGGCGTCCCACTTATTTGGATAAAAGAATGACAAGGGCTTACTGTACTTGCTGTAGGTGCTGGATATTTTGTCTCTCGTCTATCTTTTCTCTTTTCTTTCTCTCCCTCTCTGGGGGAAGGGCTGATACATGTATAGACTGAAATACTGTCTCAAAGGGCCGTAAAACCCAAAACAACCAACCAACCAACTTAAAAGGATTAATACGATTTCTCACTGAGTTTAGAAAGTAAAACAAATACTATTTCACGATGTTATCATTTTATTCAATAATTTTCACACTTTTTCTCTGAAAAGTCCAGCTTATTGTATACATTCAAACAATTTCTCAACATTTTATACCTACATGTATATAAAAAGTCTGACTATATTGCATCTCATCCGCGGTGTAAGGCCGGCTGTAAACGTGTTCATAATTACATGTAATATGCATGCACTAAGCCCAGCGGGCACATGACGTCGAAATGACGTCGTACTGACGTCGATGCGACGTTGTTACGTCGCATCGACGTCAGTACGACGTCATTTCGACGTCATGCGTTATTACGTCGCATCGACGTCAGTACGACGTCATTTCGACGTCATGTGCCTGCTGGGAAGGTAGCCTTGCTAGAGCAAACAGCGAAGTCCAAGATCAGACTGCTGCTGAAGAGCAGTCTTCTCTGAGTCTGCACTGAATGCCATCCACTGAACCGTTTTATATATCACGTGAACGAAAAAAGGTTCTGTTAAAAAAATACTCTTCTATAGACTATCTATGATCCTATTGTCCTACAGTCTAGGGCCCAGTTGTTCAAATCTAACGACGTCGTTATTAACAGAACAGAACAGAACAGAAACTTCACAAGGCATGAAATAATGACAATTGTCGAGACGTTAAAATTTCAAACATTAATACCTCGAATATGCCATTTTTTGGTTGAAAAATGTGAGAAGCTTTTGTATTGCAAAAGATTCTCACATATTTTCAACAAAAAATATCAGCTTTAAAGTCGTAAACCGCTTGACAAGATGACCTCTTAACAAGCTCGTTATGCTACCGATGCTTTGAACAACTGGGCCCGGGAAACTGATATTTCATTAAACGAAATGCCCAACACATAACAGGGTCTAGCTGTCAAGACACGGCGTGCTACGCATGACAGAGAATAAATGAGCCGCGTCACTACAAAACAAACAAAGTGACATGTGCGCTCAGCGAAGACTCAGATTAGCCTGGGCATACGCCCAACCTGATGCGAGTCTTCGATGTCCGCATGGGGCTAGCTTAGACACTTAGCTACCATCTAAGTGCACAGCGAAGACTCTGATCAGACTGGGCGAATGCCCAGGCTGATCTGAGTCTTCGCTGGGCGCACATGCCACTTTGTTTGTTTTCCCGTGTCGCGGTTCGTATGTTTGAAGTTACGGGCATAGTTCCTTCTTGCATTCACATATCCTGGACTTGTCCAAATTCAAACCAGGCAAAGCTTTCATAGCAGGAATTTGTAGGATATGATGTTTGTCCCAGTGACAGAATTATTACAGCCAGTTCCTTTCTCCGCACGTCACTCAGGATCAAGATTTCTTGGCGTGGTTTAAACCTTCTCCTAAAGCTCTTAGCACCAATCTTACGTTATCTGGAGTACAGTTGTGACCTAAAAGTCCAATGCGCCAGATTTTACCAGCCTGACTACCAAGCCCGCCTGCAATTTCTACGAAATATCTGAAAAAAAAATGAAAGCCAAATTGAAAGTTGCAACAGTAACATAAACTCAAGATAAAATGAAAATATGTCTTGGGCAAAAAAAAAAAAAGAAAACCGCGGATGCCCGAATGTGAGTCTGTAAAATGCTTGCCACTTGAATCTAGCCGCATATATATGCTAACTTGACATGTCCTGACCAGGCTGCGTGCAGTTTCCTATTATTGTCATTATAAATTCCACATATTCTGACCAGACTGTGCATGTGTAGTGGCTGATTTTCACATGCACAGTTGAAATAAGCCTTAAGACAAATATTCAGGGCCACAGTTCACAATCATTCCTTAAACTTACGAATTACCTTAAATTCAAGGTAAAAAATTCCATTTGTAAATTCAAGCTTACATAAGGCCAAAAATAAAAAAAAATGTCTGTTTGCCCTTTCCCTACCCACCCAGAAAATTTTAGAAATTGGCATTCTAGACTGCAAGATTCTTATTTTTTTTATTAAATTTTCATATCATTTTAAATTTCTTCAGGTTTCTTAAGATTTAGATTCTGATGCAAACTTGAAATACAATTCCAATTATACCATGTACCTGTAGTAACTGCATCCCATTTTTTTCAAACTCAGTTTTACTGCATTGTGTCTTTCAAGAACTTTCAGACATATCGACATTTCTAGATAATTAAAAAAGGACCTACCGATCTACTCAAAATTTTAAGACTGGGTAGGGAGAGGGCCAACAAAATATCCTGAAAACATGGCCAAAACAAAATTTGCTGTTGTTTTTTTCTTTCTCATTACAATTCCATGACAGTTGGACCAGGCAAAAACCATGAGTTTAATATCATTTAAATATAGTATCATTTAAAAAGAGCGAAATTTTCAACCTTAAATTTAAGACTGACCTTAGATTTATGAATGATTTGTGAACCGGGCCCTGGTGATTACGTTCAAGTCTTGATACTCACTTTTTCATAGCGTAGTCTGTTACATCTTTCCAGTTAACACCAGCAGGTACACAGATTCCGGTGACACAAGGCAGTCGAATTGCCTAAAAATTGCAATGAAAAAAAAAAACTGCATACAGTCAACTTCTGATATCTCGAACACTGATATCTCAAATATCTTCTTATATCAAAGAATGTATTTCCTATTTTTATTTACATTTCAGTTCCTGTTATCTCAAATTACTGATATCTCAAAGTAAATTTTCTGGTACCAGAAATTTACTTTGAGATATCAGTAGTTTGGTTTGAAGTTCGACTTCGAGATATCGAGAGTTTACTGTATTTCAAAACAGGATGCGGCTGGGGCGGTGCCAAAACGTATATTTCTGGCTTTTAGAAACATTTGTGTCTGTATGCATCACTCGCGCTCAGCGCTCTTTACAGACGATCGCCTACCAATGATTTATAACTCAATCAATTCACCGTTATAGAGCTGATCTATATCTCAAGTAGGTGATCGAAACTTTGCATAACGTTGAACGACACTATTTTCAGCATGATGTGATACTGCAGTTCGCATGAGAATGTTTAGATCTTGGAGTGGAACATTACATTTCAGAAAACAAATATTTCCCATCCACTGGACAAGAAAATCTCTGTTTCTCTACCGTATCTGAAATTTTCTGTTTCTCATCACACCAGTCCTGCCTATGTTTTCAAGGCTGTTACGAAACAAAAATTAGTCATAGTTCAAAAACTACTCGGTCATCGTGGCTAAACAAATTTGTTGAGCCACAATGACCAGGTCGTTTGGGAACTACGACTCGATTTCGTTTATTAACAGCCCTTGTACGTACACAGTTAACCAGGGGTGCGCATGAGACAAAATAATCTGAAAACAAGCCCGGAATTTCCTTGTCTCCGCCTCAACCTCGTAGATTAAATGTGTCACGCAATGAGAACTCGTATTCGGACATATGCGTATTGCGCTTGCTATGACCAGCTTGAGCACATGCGCATTCTAGCCACAGCATATACAGTCCGTCTTGACCTAAATCAGACCTTAAGGTGTATGGTAAATGAGCCGCGACAAGAGAAAACTAACAAAGTGGATATGCGCTCGGCGCAGACTCAGATCAGCCTGGGCATCTGCTCAGTCTTTTCAGAGTCTTCGCTGTCCGCATGGAGGTAGCTTAGACTCTAAACTACCCTTTAAGCGCTTATGGAAGAGTCTGATCATACTCGGCGGGTGCCCAGGCTGATCCGAGCTGCGCTGGGCGCACAACCACATTGTTGGTTTTCTTGAGTCGCGGCTCAAATGTTTTTTTCGCTAATTTTACAAAGGTAGACAACCTTTGTGACTTCCTGTTTGCTTCCCTGGACGACGAAACCCTTTAAAAAAGGGGTCTACTCTTAACCCTTTTTTGACCAGTGGACTTGTCCATCCTTATCATTTGTCCGAGTCCATTTGTAGTTTTAGGGGTTTCTGGTGGGT
The DNA here is from genome assembly GCA_963989385.1 of Ctena decussata. NCBI lineage: Eukaryota > Metazoa > Mollusca > Bivalvia > Lucinida > Lucinidae > Ctena > Ctena decussata. The sequence continues at coordinate 37,395,781 of OZ022510.1, read as the reverse complement.
ATTTCACTTTGATTGTAATTTGAATAGCAATTCCTGTCAGCAAACTGTGTAGACCCTGTTCAAACGCCGCATTTTGCGGCGTTTGAACTGGGTCTGCACTGTTTGCATATGTCCCCAAAACTGGTATCCGGTCTAAAAAGGGTTAAGCGGCAGAATTTGTCTAGAAAGAGTGATTGTTCCCCTTTAGAGTTGACCCAAATTGAAAACAGAAAATGAAGAGTTGCTTCCCCTTAGTCATCTTCCTGAGTCCACTACGTTATCATACGCTTAAGGTAACCTAGTGGACTCAGTACCCTTGGCATATGCAGATGCCCCTGAGTGTACCCATTTACCTTAGATAATTCAACTGTAAGCCACGCATGCCCTGACAAGACTGTGCATGAGTACATGCTGATCTGGGCATGCTGATCTGGGCAGGCATTGTTCGCATACAGCTGAAAGCACGCAGCTGATACAAGACGACGATTGACCTTTCTTTATTAAGTAAAGAATAGGTACAACATACCTTTTCTTTAACCAACAACTCCAGGCCAAGTTTCTCCAGTCCTTCATGTAACATCTCTGCACATTTCTTATGATTAGCCCAACTATTTTCTAGACCCTGTACATTAAAATATAACACGGTCTTATTTTCTCCTCATTACTGATTTGTTTGTACCCACGCATCACGACAGCGAAATAACTGAAAAGTTTTAAAAGACCATTCTGCGATAGATTTCTCCATACCTCCATAAAAGAAGCATAGTTTGTACTGATTTGCTATGACGTATATTTTGATGGAGAAATATTGAAAGTATTTTATCATAAAGTTTAAATATCGGTAAGTTACCTTTACTATTCGGCATTGCGTTAAAATGTCAAACTTACTGTTAGAAGGCAGACTTCACTGAAGAAGGTTCGTAACAGTCTAATTTGGGTCAACACTACCATAGTAGATGCTTTTGTTTCTTGATTTTTTTGAGACATCTGAAAACCGTGCAATTGAGAAGAAGAAAAAACAGAAATTATCATAAAAGATCTGTATAACCCTTAACCCATTAATGACGAATGGACTCTTCAACCCTTATGAAATGGATAAGTCCATTCATCATTTTAGGGGTGTCTGGTAAATTTTCACTTTTGGTTCTTTTACAGAAATGCTTGAATTTAAAGCAAACATTGGAGACTCTGACCAGACGCCGCATTATGCGGCGTCTGATCTGAGTCTGCACTGTTTGCCTGTGTCCCATTTATGGGACGCTAGGCATGACATCTGTGTCACTAGTCCTCACCTCTTCTGCCAGTCGTGCCAATCCTTCCCTCAGAGCATAGACACTTGAGATAGGACCTGTATGGTGGTACCTGTAACATGTGTAACATGTCTCAAATTCATGTCTCAGGTCACAGAGAGAACGGCTCAAAATAAGCTAAGTAATAACATCGGGAGGCATAAAACATTTAAATAATATATGTATGGGTATCGACTTTGATTCAGTGTGACAAAGTTGGAACAACGTTGTTTTTTATCATTATACATTTCCTGCCTGGTAGCAGGTAACAATTTTCGCCTGGAAAAGGTTCTCAAACTTAAGTGCAACAGATGTATTTTTCAGGTGTTGAAGCCTTTTTCTAAAATAACGCTAAACGAGAGAGTAAATACTTTGGTGATTGCTGCCAATTATCTAAAACAGCACTAAACAAGGGTTAATATTTTGATGAATGCTGCCAAAAGTTTTGGCAGCATTCATCAAAATATTTACTCTCTTGTTTAGCGTTGTTTTAGATAACTGACAGCATTCATCAAAATATTTACTCCCTCATTTAGCGTTGTTTTAGATAAAGGAAAGGCCTAGATCCCTTGCCACCCGGCAAAGGATTACGCTACCTGTATGAGACTATAACTGGATCGATCTATGTAAGTTTTATAACCTTACTCTTTGATATGCAGATAAACACTGAGATAAGCTACCTAATTTTGCCTTTTATAGTCCACCTAGGCCTCTTTATTTAGTCAAACACAGAAAAATTGCAAAATGTCAGGATATGCATCGTTTTCCTGTTTAACTTTATTCGTGACGTCTCCTCACGCTAGAGAGTTGCTGTCACTGTACAAGAGCAGTAGGACAGGATCGAATTTGTGATGAAACTAGAACAATGATATCTCACCTCGCGGCGAGAAGCATATATCAGCCGCGACACGACAAAACAAACAAAGTGGCATGTGCGCCCAGTGTAGACTCAAACCAGGCCTGAGCATCCACCTGGTCTGACCAGACTCTTCGCTTGCCTTTAAAGGGTAGCTAAGGGTCTAAGCTAGCTCCATGCGGACAGCAAAGACTCTGATCAGACTGGGCAGATGCCCAGGCTAATCTGTGTCTTCTCTGGGCTCACATGCCACTTTGTTGGTGTTGCCATGTCGCAGCTCAATTATGTTTCTTACCTTCTAGCCTCTCCCTCACAACCCCAGTAGTTTGCTAAGTGGTTCATATCAAAATAATATGACCTAACTCTCGATTTTCTGTTCAACACTTTATTTCTGAAAAAAAACAAAAGAAAAATGAATAGAATTCATTTACTTATCACCGTCAGAGTTTAAAATACGGCAAAATAAACAGACTCGCCTGCATAATTCTTATACATTAATGAAAAGGAAAAGCATTAACAATAAACAATCGAGATCCTAGTAGAGTCGCTAATCATATGCGTGCCAAACAGTTGAATCGTCTTTATAAGGAACTTGCATTTCTGAGAGCCATCAGCAGCATCGCTTCTGGCCAACCTTTGCATCTTGTTTGAGCATTCGATGTTAGGAGCTTATAAACTACGAGGAGCTTTCATTATATAACTGGCCTAACATATTTGCCATTACAACTTATTTCATTTTTCTCGAAATCATAAGCACTGAGGTCGATGAACTTTGTCGAACGATATTAAGGGCCAAAAACCGTTCTGATAGAAACTAGACGGCCAGGGGGTGGGAAGGTGTTCATATAACCACCTCTCGACTACTGTCTAGAGAACATCATCGAACCAGAAGTGCTGCCACATATTTGGGAAGAGAAGGTATGCGCTAGGGGCTACGTCTGGTGAGTAGGCAAAAAGTTTGAACCCGTTACGCGTGCCTGCGTCAGCTGCAAGTCCAAAAGTGTTTGGAACAGGATTTGGAACTGAATTAATCTCTGACTATACACACGATATATGTAACAGTATCTGACATTTTGAGCCTCGTGGAGCGAAAATCGGAAACTTTGTTTTTAACATTTACATACTAGCTGGATCATACTTTTGTAACTCTAGTCATGTACAATATGTGAAAAGGGATTGATGAATTAGCTAGGCCTGATAATCTAATGACTTGCCCTCATAATTTGTGACCCTTATATGCATAAGCGGCTTTAAATATTCTGTACCTGTAATGTACAAAAAGTTCATACCTGGCTTTGTCTGAAAATGATATGGGACTGGCCCCTGGCGGGGCACTCAGCACCTTTTGAGAACCTGTATATAAGACGTCGATCTCTGTAATCAGAAGAAGGGAAAATTTCAGTATGACAAACTAATTCCCCAGAAAACAGCACTGAAAAATGAAATATGTTCTTTGCCAGATCAGCAAATGTAATGCAGGAATGTGTTCAACTCTGTTTTTGGTCGTTATTCAATGGATGGATGGATGACTTGCGCTTTTACATCCGTTTCAACAGTATTTCAGTAATATCAGGACGATGGGAGGGAGGGATGATAATGAAAGGTTGTGTGCAATGGAACCCTAATTACGGTTGTAAAGATAATCGCCTCCGGTGGGATTTGAACCCGGGGCTTGGTCAGCTGGCCCGCACTTAAAACACTCAGCTACCGGGGTTCATGTCGTTATCCTAGTATTTTAAATGCACTGCCCGTGTCTAACCTGTGTCCAAGGGCTAACACAGTAAAACCACAGGCAATGATCAGAAACTTATACAGTCAGACCCCATAGCACAAGGGAAAGAAGGGTACACATAAATTGACAAAAGTTCCCCAAAAGACAAAGTCACGCACGGTAAACCGAATAAACAGCTCTTTCCCAGACAGATGGTCATTCAGCAACCCCAACCGAGAACATCACCCACACAACATGAGGCGAACGAAAGCATCTAAACGGACAACAAGAACAAGTAACAGAAACATAATTATATTTCTTTCTTTACCTCTTTGTTCTTGTGTTACAAAACAAAATAAAACACGAAGCAAAGTGGTGACCGTATTGCTAGAAGACCACAGAAAGCAGTCAGTTTTTGCGTCATCTGGGGATCTCTGAGATGTCACACAACACCAAAAACATTTTTGAGTGTAAATCTGAACTAGATACAGACAAAATTTTATGGAAAAACTACATCAATAACAGACTGAAGAAATATAACGATAGTAAAGATAACTTTGAAATTTGACTGAAAGTTGCCCCTTTAAAGTGATATAATGATAAACAATTCTGTGATAAAAATATATGCCAGCATGGAGTAATCTGAAAACAGTCCCACTAGCTCAGAACATACCCCATTTATCCATGAACAAAGGAACACCTCCAAGAGCCGCCACAGAATCGACAATGAGTAAACAATCGTATCTGAAAATTGTAAATCAGACAAATGTAATAAGTGTAGCATGCAAATGAAATAGAAACAGATAAACGATAAATAGTCAAAAAAGTAAAAACGGTACATACATGTATAATGGTCAGGAAGTTGAGCGATAGAAAATTGTTGTCTCATTTACTAGATGACAAATAACTTGGAAAATCAAATTAAGAGGCACTCGAATATAGTTGTAAGGTAGTACCATTATTACTCCCATATTTTTCTTTATTTTCAGCCGATGTTGAATTTGTTATTATTTTTCTTCTTTCAAGCTGGCGGGGAGACCATGATTGATGTTTTAACAAAAATCTGTAATAGGATCTGGAGAACAGGAGAATGACCTACCCCATGGACTCAGTCACTGATAATTACATTCCCTAAAAAGGGCAACCTACAGCTTTGCCAGAACTACTGAGCCATCAGCCTCATCAGTAGTCATTCAAGCAAAGTCATGCTGAAAGTCATCTTGAGCAGGCTTAAATCCCAAGCGGAAGAGATAATCGCTGAATAACAAGCTGGGTTCAGAGCTGGAAGGAGCACCACAGAACAGATCTTTAACCTTAGAATCCTGTGTGAATAGTATCTACAACTTCAGCAAAATCTGTACCATGCGTTCATTGATTACAGAAAAAGCCTTTGACAGGGTCTGGAATGCAGCCTTAAGGGCCACCATGCGGAAGTACAATATCAGTGCAAATTTAGTTCGAACCAATGAGCAATTTGACGACAAGGCAACAAGTGCAGTCCTGATGAAGGGCAGCATGGGAGAGTGGTCCAGAACAACAGTTCGAGTAAGACAAGGATTTTTTCTGTCAGCCACCCTCTTCAACATTTTTCTCGAACGGATCATTGTCTGATGCTCTGGAAGAACATGACGGGAAGGTTAGCATAGGCGGCAGAAATATTACCAATTTGCGCCTTGCCGATGATATAGGTGCTCTAGCTGAGGAAGGGCAGGAACTAGAATCGCTAGTTGACAGTCTCGACAAAACCTGCACAAGGTATAAGATGGAAATTAGTGCTGAGAAGATCAAACTGATGACAAATAGCGCAAATGACATCCAGAGGGAGATCAGGGTAAAAGGGCAGAAACTTGGTACTGTAACAGTCTTCAAATACCTAGGAGGAATTGTCTCAGATGATGGCTCTAAAAAGGAGGATCTCTCAAAGATTGCACAAGCCACTTCAGCTCTTACAAAGCTGAAGCTAATTTGGAGAGATAAGAACATATCTCTTGGATCAATGGTGAAACTAATGCGCTCCCTTGTCATTTCAATATTTCTATATGCCTATGAATCGTGGACCTTGACAACAGAGTTAGACAAAAGAACGTAGGCCTTCGAGGTGAGAAGCTACCGAACGTTACTGAACATTTCGTACAGGACCATGTAACCAATAAAGAGGTTCGCAAAAAGATCCAAGCAGTCATTGGAGAAAATGATGATCTCCTGACCGTGTTCAAGCAACGGAAACTAAGGTGGTTTGGCCATGTCTCAAGGTCTTCTGGTTTAGCAAAGACGATTCTATAGGGCACAGAGATAGGAAAAAGAAGAAGCGGTAGACAGAAGAAGAGGTGGGAAGACAATATTAAAGAGTGGACAGGAATGGACTTTGCCAGCTCAACTAGGGCTTCTGTTAACAGGACAAGGTGGAAAAGAATCGTTTCAAAGTCATCTGTGGTGCCCCAACGACCTTGTAAGGTTATGGGATAGAATAAAATAGAAATTCTTAAGTTATTTACTTGTGGCATAATGCTCCGATTCCTTCTAGTGACTGTACTGTAGCACCAGACGACTCCCCGTGGGTAAAGAAAGCCACTTTTGGCTTATGAGTTTTTAATCCCTGCAAATGACAACATATATCTGTTTCATAATACTCGTATATACATGCAAATTAAGTCGCCATCCTAAAATCAAACTAACGACTGAAAGCTTTTCTAAAATTGAACAAGAGAGACATGATGGTCCTATATCGTTTACCTGAGACCTTACTTTATCTATAGACAGACACCACGCCTCCATAAAATTATACAGTTCGGTTAAAATCCATTCAGAAGTTCTTGAAAAAAATCATTTTTGTAATGACTGTTCATTTACATAAATTTTGAAAAGATCTCTACAAATATTATTCTGACAAAGTTTGATCAGAATCTGGTAGGTGTTTCTTATAATATTGTCATTTTCACATCTCGATATTTGTAGTAGCCAAGTACCGGTGGTAATCATGGCTGGTCTATTTGTATTGTTTTGCTAGTTCTCGCTGCAAGGATCGTTCTGATCAGTGTTGATCAATATCCATCTAGTGGCTCTTGTTATACTTGCTTCCAAAGACTCTCATCTTGAAGTACTTATCTATATGTTTTATACATACTTCTTCAATTTCGGCCAGTGTAAAAACTTGTCCCATTGGTTTGTTTATCGTTACCACCTTCGCTTCTGAAAAAAGATAACAATGATGATTAGATCTTAACAGCTACAGAAAATACAGTTGTTTCTTGCAAGCATCTCGGCTTTGACCAGTGCTGCTTTTTTATTGTCTAACAAGCCATTGCAAAAGACGAGCACGTGCTGAAGTAATGTTTTGTGGCACGCATTTTTATAGGCCGAAGATATTACAAGTATTTTGTTTGTATAAGGTATGCAAGCTAAAAACAATCTAAATTATTACGACTCACACAAAGAAAAAAGTGTCTTTGATTGTCCTCATGGATTGTTTTAATTCAATGTCATGTCATTTGGTTTGAGCATTGCACCTGGTATTTTTTCAGGAACTAATGCCACGTGTCCTCGAAGTTTTGGATAAATTATCTTCAGCTATTTAATGTATTACCGGGAACAGCAACTTGACTCTTCTCTGAACAGGAGAGGAGCCGGACAGACACGGTGCCAGGTGGTGCATGTTATGGATTCGTTCCCTTGAGGCTCCTGGGTAATATTGTTATGGGAAATGGATGAAAGTAATCTATTACATCACCCCGCTCTATAAAACAACTAGTGTTCAAAAGAATGAGTAATCAAAGTTTAAAATTCAAACAGAAAACGTGTAGTTTCTTGACATCTGAATGTGAAAAATGTTTCCCTCGTGCTAGGTATTCGGTCGGAATTAACTTGGTTCAAGCTAAATATTCACCAATCTCGCCTGGGCATAATTCACATACAAAAAGGGACGAATCAAATCAAACAATCCTCAAGGAGCTATTGCCAAACTGACTGCTATCTAGACTGTTAATCCCGAAAAGTAATTTGCTGAGAAAATCCTCGACCAAGTACCTTAATGGCTTAAAAAGCCTGTGACATTTGCTTCACACTCAGCAATGGGGTTGAAGTTGTACCCATTGTATGACTAAATCATACCGTTTGGTTTGACCACTGCATCGGTTATTTTTCAGGAACTAATGCCATGTGTCCTCGACCATTTGGACAAATTATCAGTAGCATTCTAATCTATAAAAGCACTTCGCTTTATGATGGATGGATAGTTGACTTGCGGTTTAACGTCCTTTTCAACAGTATTCCAGTCATATCAAAACGATGAGAGGGTGATAATGAAAGGCTGTGTGCAAAGGAACCCCGTTTATGGTAAGAAAGATTCTCTCCTCAAGCGGAACTCGAACCCGGTCCGCTAGATCAGTAGGTCAGCCCTTAACCCACTGAGCTACCGGGTCGCTCTATGAAAGCAACTAAAGTTCAATAGGCTGAGGGGTCAAAGTTTCAAACTTAATACGTGTAGTTTCGTGTAATCTTATTGCAGAAAAAATAACTCATGGTAACTATTCAGGCTGTAACTTGGACAAGCTAGCCGTTCACTAATCTTCCGACACAATTCACACAGAAGAAAACCACTCCAATAAAACTATCCCCAAAGAACTGTTGGCCAACCGACTGCTGTCTAGACTGTTAATCCTGAAAGCTGAAAGTTTTGCCGAGAAAACCTTCAACGAAGTCCCTTAATCACTTTAAATGCCCGTTTCCTTTGACTTCCCTCTCAACAACGGGACTGGAGTGATAACTATTGTATGACTAAGTATGGACAAAATCCACAAATTGCACAATAACGGATTAGCAATTCATAAATTAAAACCAGTGCCACCTATACAGTGGTTAAAACATATTCTATCCCCATTTGGATAATACCGTGATGATTTTCAAACAGTTATTGGCTTAAGCTCTGAAGATCATCTAACTTTTCAGCCTGATGTACTTTAGACAATGCAGACCAAGTTCTGAATGAGGCAGTTTGTCTAGGTCTTGATTTGCACTGTCTGAAAATCTGTGCCAAATGTCTAACCAAACTGGGAAAAAAATAATAGAGCAGATGAGTCTGTTTCAGACTTTCATTGGGGCAAATGTGTTAAACTTACCATGTCTGTCGGCCATGTCTGAGAATCTTTCTCCCCAAAGACCATTAACACCAACCAGCACCGTCTCACCAGGTTCTAGCATATTACAGACGGACGTCTCCATAGCCGCATGACCTATGAAATTATCAATCATATAACAAGAGCTTTCAGAGAATGACTTTAGCCGAGATAGACGCGTGACTAACGCTCTCCCTGAACTTTTGTACATCTGAGTTAAAAAGTATTTTCCTGTAAGCTATGAGAAATTTCCCATACATCTTAATTCTTTTTATGTAAATATGCCATTCTGATCCGGACGTAGTATAAAAAAAATGTTAAAAAAGGATTTTGACTTTAGACTTAACACCACATCTTAAATTAAATAGTATATCATTTAAGTATATACACCTGTGAATAAAATTTATTCTGTTCTGTTCTGTTTCAATTCTCGTAACGACGTTCCCCAAGTGGCTTACGTAACCATATTTGCACACACCTGGCGCCGAGTGCCCATAAAAAAAAGAAATTTATCGGTTAACGTGTACTTTTTATAGATGCGTCTGTATCTTTTCGATGGACCTGTAAATTTTACCGGTCCCCAGTGCAGCGGTAAACTCTAAATAAAATATAGATGGTGCTTCAAATTAGCGGTCTACTTATAAAATTGATCGGTCCACCGATAAAATGTACTGGTGCATCGATAAAATATACCGGTGCACATATATTTCATAAGTGGACCGGTAGGGTAGTGTTGACCCTTTTGGTACACCATGATATACTATACTGTAAATGAAACTGTCGATACCGGCCAGGTAATATGTCTCCGGATTTCCGTCACTCTAAAGCTGGTTATGATGCTACATGGTTTGGTGACGCATCAGAAGCGCATGCATTAAATGGTTTCAGAGGACAGGAAATGTCCAAGCAGAAAATGATCGCTCTTACGTCGTGATGTTCAACGTATTTGCAACTTCATGACATTAGACTAAAGCTGACATGACACTGTTTCAACGCTGTGTGTCAACTGGAATTACCTGTTCCAGATACACACACTGTCCATTTGTTATCTGTTTGGAATGCATACTTGATACCCGCTACCACTTCATCCATGATCTGAAAGAAATAAGAAACGCCACCTAACTGTAATTTCGACGCATTCACCATTCAGACGGCTATTGGTATTTTGCGGAACGGAGCGTAACGAAACGGAAGGGAACATACACTTTTTACGGTATACAACGCAATGTTAATTTATAAGATTGACAAGGGAGGTTATCATTGCGCTTTATTTCGTAAGATAATATGCAAATTTAGCAACCAATTTTATTGTATTAATCTATAATTATTAGTTTGAGAAACCAGGGGAATAGCGGTTCCGCAAAGTCAGACATTACAAGTTAGTGCACACATCTGATACTCTAAATAGTATTCCACGCAACTAGGTTATCATTGGTCACAATGACCTTCTTTCCTAAGTTTAATGTAAGTCGCAGAATTTTTGGTTCTGTGTGGCGTAGAACTATAAAATTTAATAAATGCATACGCCTGAAGATAAGGTAATGTAATGCAAGGTAAAGTATGGAAACTGTGTATAATTGCACAAACCATACACTAGTAACATGTTGTGGGCTAGGATAGCCTACTAAGAGGGGTAATGTAAGGTAAGGTGTGGTACGAAAAGTTAAGATAAGAGTAAGAAAAGTGGAAAAGTATAAATATAGAATTTTACCTGTGTAAATTCCGGATGAAGATGGCCCAGCAGTGGCATTGCACTGGCGTTCAGTACCCTCGGAGGGCAGTTTGTAGGCCCTGGTCCCATTAGGGTCTTCATCGGAAAGTTCATGGGCCTCAACAGACATTCTGGCGGATCCGTCGGTTTCGGCGTCGTCGTCATTCTGCGGCAGCTAAGGTAGACAAGTCTCTGATAGGATTTACCTTTAAAACTAGGATTTAATAAAGTTTCAGTATTTGTGTTGATAAGACGATATATGCGCAAAGAAGTCCTTGATCCCATGTCACTAACGTGTCCAGGTGTGCTAATGTTCGTCTCTAATTCCCGATAGTTTTTGTCTCGTTTTCTCCAATATTTGCAGTTACATCATGACTGATGCATAGACTTTATGCAAGAAATTGACATGAATTAATGTTTGATCAGTTTAACTGTACAGTTCTACATCTTTATATGTGCCGTCATGTACACCAGTGTGTAGAAAGAAGTTTAAGACCGATCATGGAATAATGAGCTGGGCGGACAGCGGAGGGCTTGATTGCGCTGTCTAATCAAGCCCTTTGCACTCGCGTTACATTAGAAACTCCAACCAGAGGCTTCGTTATGCTATGAACAAACTTCAAAGAAATGCAGGCTGGTCTTGATCTTTGTTTTTTCACCTTATGCTTAAGGGTTGCTTTTTCCCATGCGTTGCTTCGTTTATCTTATAGTTGAACTTTGACAAAGGTTGGTTAAGGAGACCATTACTAGTTTATTATATGAAATATAAGTAAATACAAGTTAATAAATAAAATAAAATAAAATAAATTTTGACTGTGATTAGTGATTAGTGATATTAAATTTACAAGCCTTGTAGATAAATAAGAAAATTAGAAAATGAAAAACATCTATTATTTCTGAAGGAAAACCCCCCTCAAAACTCGCGTTTGTATTGTTAAAAAGTATATGTCGGTGGTCAGTATATCGGGTCAATATGGCATTGTGTCGGTCATAAAATGTCACATATTAATGTAGTTGTTTTAAATATGATTCCTGTCACTGTTGCAAGCATGATGGGTTAACGCTCTAGACTCATTATCTGCGGGTCGTGGGTTCGAGTTCGGCTCAAACCCGGCATGTTTCCATCGGCCCGAAATAACTGAAATATGTATTGACAGGGCCGTAAAATCATCGACCTACTAAAAAAATGTAATGTACGAGTAATAAAGTACTAATATTTACCTTGTAGCTGAGATAAAGCCTCTATATTGTCGGTACAGGCACTAACCTCGAACCAAAAGATTAGATTAAGACAAACTTTAAGTTTATCAGCCGCCCCATGCGAAAAGAGATATATCGGTGCATTGTGCAAAAGGCAGATACTTGTAGCATATGCATTTTCTCAGCGTAACCAGACTCTGTGCTTTTCATTTTATAGCGTAGAATGTAACGGGGAAAAATCGGACCAGACTGCGTAGATTTAGTCGTCGCTGTTCATCCATGCCATAGGGTACATTTTTTTCGTACGCGGCTCCTTTTATTATTACTTTTTATTCGTGGTCATACGTCATCATTTTCACTTCTGATAAGGCCTAAATTTTGGTCTTCACAAAATCGACGTTGTGTCAGCAGCCCTGGCCTTGGACCAATGAGCTGCGGCTACGTGGAAATAGAGGATCTTATACGAGTTATTTTATGAAACTCGCCGAAGGCTCGTTTCATAAATTTCATATGAAATGATCACGAGTGTAAGATTCTGTTTATCATATGACCCTTTATATCAGGATTTTAACGCATTCTAACTGAACATTAACGCACTGTTGACATGGACGTTGTCAATGACGTTACGTGTACGCGCCAAAGTGTTATTACATATCGTGGTCATACGATTTTTACGACACGAAGTTATCCACTGATTCTAACACAGTGCGCCTATAGAAGCAATGGAAAGTTTCCGTGTTTTATTCTGCAACAATTCACTGTTTCAGAGCGCGTGTGTCTAACTGCTGACGTCACTGGCAATATTGACGTAATTTTGTGACGTTTTGAGACGTTAGACGGTGTAACGTAGCTTTTTCTTTCTAAAAGCGCCATAAAAATGTACATTTATTTAGATACAGTTTAGAATGTTAGCGGGAACGTGAACGCGCTGGCAAAATGGTTGGGAGAATTTGAATGAAAATAATAATTTTTCAGCGTTTTTGAGTGTTAGAATCGAAATAGTTCCGCTCTAGCATTGAACTGTTGAGTAATAATTCACTGTTTGTCGGTCAGTTGTAAGTAGATATATCACTCGCGCTCCGCGCTCGTGATATGATCTACTTTACAACTGACCTCCAAACAGTGAATTATTACTCAACAATTCACTGCTAGAGCTGATCTATTTCTTAAATAACAGCGAAGTCATATGATAAAAGTGCGTTATTTGATTGCTTTGATTTCCCGACTGATACCGTCGCCATGGCCGACTTAAACTGTAACACTAACATTCTTGTTTTCAGTTTATTTAAACAGCATTTTCCGGCAGAAGTACATCTGAGCCGCAACACGACAAAACCAACAAAGTGGCGAATGCCAAGGCTGATCTGAGTCTTCACTGGGCGCCCATGCCACTTTGTTGGTTTTGTCGTGCCATGCTCATTTAATCTAATTATGGCTGTATTTCAGTAAAATAGTTTTCTTATGCTGAACTGATTTGTATTTATTTATTTTTTTTTTGATAGACTTTTTCAAACTTTTTGATGGTACTTTAATTTCACGTACTACGACCGATTGTTACAATATCAATGCCAAACACTAAGTATTTGTTTGTTGAAGTTACGTCCATTTCACGGGTGGTAAAGTTTCAAATTGACCTCCGCGGAGGTCTGTTGAAAAACAATTTGACTATTTTCCGGTAGGCAATTTGAATATATCCTGTCATGAATTTTCGCGGTTCACTGACAGGGTTCAGACAAGATTTTTCTCTCTAGAAAAGGTATTCCAAAAATCGGAGAATGTCATGCTATATATATTTTACAGTTGTATATTGAGACCAAATGACATGGAGCAGGTTGAAGCGGTATTTTTTAAATTACTTTTGTCCTCCAGGTTCAGTACCGAAAACGAAACTAGGAAGGAGTCCTGCACAGTTAAATAGGCTTTTTGAGTGCATTTGCAGGCTTTCTGTGAAATCTTACCGATGCAGTAAGACACGTAGCTTGTATAGCTTCATTCTAAACATACTTTCAAGAATATGCATGCTTTTGTTACTACATGCTTACCTATTTTTTCTCGGCGGTCAATTTGAACACCATGAGAACAATTTGACTAATGGAGATTAACATGGAAAAATTTAATCAGCTAAAAAGAAGAAAATGCGTGCTGAATTTTTAGGAGCCAGATATCATATGATTTGAATGCATGATTTTATACGTCTTAAGTACACCAGATAATATTGCTCATGCAACATGCTCTTTTTTTTATCGTGAACTAGTAGTACAATAGTGTTTTATCACTTTCTTTGTTGTAAAAGCAGACCTGTGGCTCTCATTTGTTTGTAAAATAAAACGAACCCATCCAGACTAATGTTTGCAGAGAAGAGAACCGATATTCAAACAATTTAGAGTGAACCCATAAGAAGATATCAAGCAAACATACCCGCATGCTCCCCCCCCCCCTCCCCGCTGCGGGGTGATTACACTCCTGAAGTAGCCGTTACATAGAAACACGGGTAATCAACATGAAACAATAACAACATCATTACGGCCGCTTTAGAATGACCTGTGAAGGATGTGATGAAAAAAATCGGTTTGTGCTATGTTTACAAACAAATCAGTGTCACAGGTCTGGTTTTACAACAAAAGAAAACATATAAAGCACTATTGTGCTACTATTTCACGATAAAAAAGACATTGTTACATGAGCAATATTATCTGATGTTCTTTAGAAGTACGAAAACATGCTTTCAATCCGTTGCTACATAGCTTCTGAAAAGTAAATTAAGCATTTTCTTCTTTTTAGCTGATTGAATTTTTCCATGTTAACCTCTATTAGTCAAATTGTTCTCATCGTGTTCAAATTGACCGCCGATGAAAATTGGGTAGGCATGTAGTAATAAAAGCACGCGCATTCTTGAAAGTATGTTTAGAACGAAGCTATACAAGCTACGTGTCTTACTGCATAGGTAAGATTTCACAGAAAGCCTGCAAATGCATTCAAAAAGCCTATTTAACTGTGCAGGACTCCTTCCTAGTTTCGTTTTCGGTACTGAACCTGGAGGACAAAAGTAATTTAAAAAATACCGCTTCAACCTGCTCCATGTCATTTGGTCTCAATATACAACTGTAAAATATATATAGCATGACATTCTCCGATTTTTGGAATACCTTTTCTAGCGAGAAAAATCTTGTCTGAACCCTGTCAGTAAACCGCGAAAATTCATGACAGGATATATTCAAATTGCCTACCGGAAAATAGTCAAATTGTTTTTCAACAGACCTCCGCGGAGGTCAATTTGAAACTTTACCACCCGTGCATTTGCCCCCATTTTAAACCCACGGCCACGGCTATTATCTATCAAGACATTGCTCGCCTAACACAGTACGCAGCCGCATGGTACAATTTACGAGTACACTTAGTCGCATCATACATTTTAACACGTAGCCAGTATAAAGCAGTTTGCACAAGAAAAAAAGTGAGCCGCGACGCGAGAAAACCAACAATGTGGTTGTGCGCCCAGCGCAGACTCAGATCAGCCTGGGCATCCGCCCAGTCTGATCAGAGTCTTCGCTGTCCGCATGGAGGTACCTTAGACTCTTAGCTACCCTTTAAGCGTTAAGCCAAGAGTCTGGTCAGACTGGGTGGATGCCCAGGCTGATCTGAGTCTGCGTTGGGCGCACAACCACATTGTTGGTTTTCTCGTGTCGCGGCTCAAGTGTCTTATGGCTTGTGTGAACGGCAAAGATTATGATCAAACTATACACTCACGCAGTCTGAGTAGAATAGTCTCTGTTTACATCAACAGTCTAAGTATCATAAGGAAAACAGACTGATCAGTCTGCAGTTTTTGTTGTTTGTACGTGCTGTTATACTCATTTTCTCGTAACGGCTCTGAACCCATTAGGCACACGAACATTGAAAGAATATTGTATCAGTACAATCAACGTCAGTACAATGTACCGTCAATACAACGTCATCGTCGGTGTAACAGTGTGACGTTGGATTGTTTCAACGTTGTGCGTTTCATCCATGAAACACACAACGTTTAAACAATCCAACGTAATGTTACACCGTCGTTGGCACGGCGCTCTTTCAAAGTTTTGAACCATTTAGAATTTTAAGTACTTACTTGGCTCTACTTTCATGCCATATGCCAGTTTTAACACACAAAGTAGCATATTGATTCTATAGGCTCTCATGGATGTACTGTGCGGCTAGAAGACAAAGCTATAATCGATTGTTGGCCATCACGATTACTGGAACGACTGAATCGAGTTTCTCTGATCTATTAAAACATGTAAAAGTTTGATGAAATAATAATAATAAAAGTAGCCGGACAAACCGAACCATGACAGAAGGGCATGCTACAGGACAAGGTGATTACTGGAAAAAATACGCACTCCACATATGGCCATATCTAGATGCGAACTTCATCATATCTCTATCAGTCTTTCTGTTTCTCTGTCTGTTTGTCTGTCTCTATCTGTCTGTCTTTCTTCCCTATCGAACTCTTTCATCACTTGTGTCAAGTGGCGATATTGCCTTGGGATAGATTCTGTGCTACGGCGGGCAAAGAAAGAGGGCTTGGCCTGCGGATTTCGTCATTCTGATAAAGCTTGCACCCATCTACCGTATTAGAACGTAACGTTACTATGTTCTCTCTCTCTCTCTCTCTCTCTCTCTCCCCGCCCTTTAAAGTGCTTTTTATCTGCTTAAATCAGTCACAAACATGAAAAGAGCACACACACACACACATCAAATCATGGCACAGACACTCACTGACACTGACAGAAACTGCCCGATGTTTGTATCGTATATCAGTTATTAGTGCTTGTCATGCCGTTTAGGCCTACCAGAGCTCAATATACCAAATACTTGATTTAAAAAAAAGGGGGGGGGGGGCGGGGGAGGGGGGAAGCCAGAATCCAGCGTACCAGAAACGCGATATGAAATGCCGCTGTAACTTGTGGATCCAGTTTATTTTGAGGACTGGTCAGTAACTACCTCCACCCACCCGCAAGGGAGGACAGGAGGTGTGTTGGGGCTATGCCAGGCTTTTACATGGGCATTGTCCCCGCAGAGGGGACTTCGAGCAGGGATTTGCTGCACAAAAAATCAAAGTTCTCCCTATTCCAAACCAGACTGGGGGGTTGGGGGGCTGGTTACAAGTGATTGGTACATCACATAGAAGCATATGGAATTGGCCGGCTGTTATGCGACATAAGCGGCGTGTCAAGTGCATTCTAGACATTCATTGTGCATGGAAGGCTGAGATTCATTATGTTCAATTAACCAGTATTATTTAGAGAAAAAAACACCTGTTCATTAATATTTATCTTTTCAAGTTTAGAACTGCTAGTTTAAATACTCATTGCTTAAGCAGTACTATCAAATATTAAGCTGAATTATGTAAGGTGCAAAATAATAAATAAATAAATAAATAAATAATAATAAAAATAGAATACTTATAACATTTTTTCAAGTACAGTTTCAGTTTTATAAATATAGATGAAGGAAAAGTTTCTAAACTCATAGATAAACTTCAGATAAAAAAGGCGACTGGTGTAGATAAACTCTCATGTAAAAATTTAAAGTTAGGGAATTCAGTTCTTCAGTATCCTCTGGCTAGCTTAATAAACTTGACTGTTCAGACACAAACCTTTCCTGACAAACTAAAATTGGCTCAAGTGTCCCCCAACCCCTTCATAAGAAAAATGACCCTATGGATAAAACTAATTATAGACCCAGTAAGTATCCTGCCGGCTTTATCAAAAATATTTGAAAAAAAAAACTCTCTTTGAGCAACTAAGTCAATACCTATGCGCATTCAGGAAAGGTCATGGCTGTCAGACAACTTTGCTAAAATTGCTAGAGGACTGGAGAGCTGCTTTAGATAGAAATAATAATGTAGCAGTTGTTCTCATGGACCTCTCTAAGGCATTCGACCGCTTACCTCATGACATTCTACTCTCTAAATTGTCGGCATATGGCCGGGATGACAATTCTGTAAATCTTTTAAATAGTTAGTTGTCTGGCCGAAAGCAACAAATCAAACTGAATAATATCGTCAGCAGTTGGTCTGAATTAAGGAAAGGGGTTCCTCAAGGCCCAATTTTAGGACCTCTGCTTTTAATGTTTTCATTAATGATATATTTTATTTTATAAAAAATGGAACCTTATTATGCAGACGATAATACCTTATCTTTTAGTTCACCTGATTTTACCTACTTGACTCAAACTTTAGAGTCAGAAAGTTAAGTACTGATTGACTGGTTTGACGGAAATTGCATGCAGGCCAATCCCGACAAATTTCAAGCTGTTGCTGTAGGCAACAAAACATTTAAAAGAAATCTTACTCTTAAAGTTTCAGGAAGTAATATTAAATGTGAAGAAATTGTAAAGCTTCTGGGCGTAGATATTGATTATCAACTAAATTTTGATCAGCATATCAGTAATTTGTGTCGTAAGGCAGGTCAGCAGCTGAATGTCTTAAAGAGATTGAGCCCATTTTTATCTTAACTTAATAGACTTACAATTTTTCATACATTTATGTTATCCAATTTTAATTACTATCGGCTGGCATGGCATTTTTGCACAGAAAAGAACTCAAGAAAATTAGAAGTAAATTCAAGAACGTGCATTAAGATTTGTTTACGATGATTTTAACTCAACCTATGATGAACTTTTAGTTTTAGTAAACATACCTTCACTTCATATTAGAAGACTTAAAACAATGGCTCTTGAAACTTTTAAGATTTTAAACGATATGTCACCCCCTGTCTTATCTGATATGATCAAATTGAGAGATTGTACTTCTTATAATTCTAGATATAATAATGTTTAACAGTTTCCACAGGTTCGTACCTCAAGGTATGGTAAGAAAGGTTATAGATATGCAGCAGCAGTTTTGTGGAACAGTTTTCCAGATGATTTTAGACAAGTAGACAATTTTAATCAATTTTAATCTTTAATCTCTAATTGGAATGGGGGGGGGGGGGGGGGAGTGTAAATGTAATTTATGTAGATAATGTTTCCACTAAACTGCTGGTCTCAATTTTAATGATGCGTGATTACGTCTTGATTTATGTTATTTTGCTAGTTTTAGTTCTTAGTTCTGAGCTTTGCTCTTTTTTTATCTTAATTTTGCGCAACTATTTCTGCTTTTTATGTTGCCTTATTTAGTTTAGTTTTTAGTGAATTTAGTTTAGTGAAGTTTATAGTTGATGTTTGCATGTCTATCTTTGCTTCTTGTCTTTTCTCCACATCCGTTTTCGGCTCAAGGGTCCTCGTTTTGTAGCTTGTTTGTTCTGCGGGGACACTTGATGGCATACATAAATTATTTTCGTTCTTTCGCATTTTACTTTCGGATAAAAGACAGGCAGCAATGGTAAAATATATCTGGCTTGTCTTGGGTCTGATCTGGCACATTGGCTGGATGGTGGGGTGGAGCCTGATGTTTAGTAATTGAGCTGCCACTCGCGAAGCGCCACCATCTAGCACAATGTTGACATACAAATTTTTTTGATCTTGCCTTTGCCAAACACAATAGTTATTTTGGACAGTTTTAATATCTTAGTCAAATGTTCGCTTATGATGTATGTGCTTAAAACATTCTGTTAGTGCTCTGGACTTTTAAGATTTATATATGATAATCTGCTATATAGTATTGTGCTGTATTAATCTGCTAATTTCACTTTTTCAGTGTGTATATATATTTTACAGTCTTTGAATAAATACTGTGATTTACTAAGTTATAGAGGGTCAAAAGCCCTTAAGCGTTTCTTGTTGTCTTATGTCATGCCGTCTCAAAATAAAATTTCTAAACTTATCTTAGCACAACGGTACATCTTTTTATTTTATCAGTTATAAACTCTGCATCTTTGTACATTTGTGATCCATTTTTACGGTTATATGTGTTGGCCCCTTTGCAAAATTATCGGGGAGGGCATTCCCACCCCCCCCCCTCCGCCCTCCTCTTCCAACGCCTTTGAATTGCGGATGTTGGCACATGCTGAATAGTATCTTTTCATACGACACGTACAGGATCTTTTTGTCAAAGCTAATACTTATATCCGGATTAAATGTTTAGAATGATTTTTGTGTGAACACCGGTAGAAAGACGGCGGTGCGAGATTCAAACGACGATGGTGTAGTGAATCCTATTAATTTCTTTTGCTTTGTCCTTTTTGACGAGTTGTCCGAATAGAATAGAAAACAACAGTTTTCTGCCATTCTTGCAAAGTGTGCAAGGAATGGCTGACTTCATTCAAGAGGGCGGTACACGACTGAAGGTAATTTGATGTTGTGATTTCGCATGGTGCCTAATTTCGGACTCACCTCATTTGTGATTAACTCAGTAACTGTGCTTAAAAGTGAGAACTTCGACAGGTTTAAGCAAAACCTCTAGGGGCTTGCAGGATAAGTATGGCCATTTTTTATTTTTTTAACTGACGCACTTGCTGTTGCTGAAGTTCTGCTAAGTGAGCGTCAGAGGTAAAATATAGAGATCTCGAGGTTATGGAAATTAGGGACATCTTCACTCACCATACTCAATATCAGTGTAAATCATTTTACTTTTATAGATGCATCTCGATATTGTCAATCTTGAAATTTATCTCAATTTATCAGTCATCTAATTTTACTTAACATTCCATGATTTATCAAAGACCAAGTCCCCAACACTAGTTTTATTTTGAAAGTCAAAGAAGAAAGGGGTATTACCTGCCCCCCCCCCCCCCCCTATATACGGCAATGTTAGTAAAGTTTTGTTATCCGTTACATTACAAGTGCCTGTTACAAACATGCTCAATATCCAGTCATGTAGTTAATATTTAAAGTTACTTCTAATAAGGTGCCTACTTGCATTATCTGATTATGTTCAAAGAACATATTGAATCAATATAAAACTAGAAGATTGTGCCTATAAGACACAGATGATGCCCCTGTGCTGCGCCTGTCCTCCACTTCCCCTCTTCTCCCACTACCCCCACTTTTGTACTTCAAAAAGGCCTGTGCATATATTAATATGTTGGTAACATCTGTGAATGGTCTCAGAGATTGTTTTAAAGCTTTCTGACATTATTGATAGATACAAACTTGTCATCCTGTATTACGAAAGAACTTTGAAGGACTTGATTATACAATGTCGTCATCTTGTATTAGCCAAAACCCGAAAAATTGATGAGTTTGAAAAGGCCTTAATTTTTTTCAAAAATATTTTTTTTCTCTTGAAAAAGACACATGCATATTTCAATATGTCTGGAACATCTGAGCTAAATTTCAAACTGACAGCTTATAAACCCTGGGACAGTTTGATTATCCAAACTTGCCATCCTGTATCAGTGTTGGAAACTCGCAAGTTTAACGTGATGGCCCAAAAGTTTAGCAGGCCTAACTTTCAGTGGCCCAAATTATCCACTAGCTAAAGTTTCCATTCATTTAGTATTACCAGAAAGATAAATTTGGGCCACTAAAGGTCATATTTTGGAGATTTCTGGTGGCCCAAAACAAAAATTAGGAGCATTTGGCCACCGGGCCACTGGCCATTTCCAGTACTGTGTATTGGATAGAACCTGTAGATTTTCAAAGTTTAAAAAGCTGGTAATTTTGTCTAAAATGACTGTTTTCTCTTCAAAAAGGCATATGTACATCTTCAATTGAATTCATCAATGGGTTCAGGAGATATCATATGTGTCTTTAAAAAACTTTAACCAAAACATCCAATCAATAAAAAGACAATTTTCTAAGTCCATGACCTAGACATCTAGGTCACTGAGGGGGTTGGGGGTAGTACCTTGGAAAACTTCGGACCAATATCTAACTACAATGCAAGTATCAAAGAAATCCAACCATGGGTTAAGGAAATATTTGGCTTTATAAAGCTTTAACCAAAACATCCAGTCCCAAAAAACTTCAAATTTTCTAAGTCCATGACCTTGACAATAGATTTCTGCAGCTAACTTGTTTGATCATACCAAATTTGACAGAAACCTGTGAAGGTCTTCAAAGCTGGGCGTAGATTCACAATTACTTCACAAAAAAGAGTGTGTAGTACCATACTCCAGTTTCTTGCTTGTATCCCTGAGTTGCACCTGATTAATTAAACAATGGTGTGTGGACATTATGGTCCAAAGGTTACCTGATGAAGTCCTGTAATGTCTTTTTTCCCCCAAAGACTTCTAAAGACAATATATACTTAATAACTACATGCTTCTTATTGTAAGTATTGACCAAACACCACTGAAGGTGTGAAAAATAATTTGTCTTGATTCAACTGACAGGTGACAATTATTGTAGGTAGTTTTAATCTCAGTGTGTTATAACAACTTATTGATAAACAGAGACAACTGTATATCAGACTCATCTTAGGACAGTTTGTATAAGAAAATTATTTGATTGCATATGCAGATCTAGACAATATTTTATCAGTACCTTTCTTTGAAGGTCGGGTATGAAAACCACAACCCGTACCTCCTTCTCCGTACCTAAATCCGTACCTGAAAACTTTAGGGCCTGTTGGGAAAAAACCAAAGAACACAAAATTAGAATAATTGGTGTCATATTGAGACATAATGTATAATAAAGATCTGCCGAAAAAATAAATTCCAAAATGACTTATTTTTTTTTATAAAATGACATTTTTGTATTTCTAAGGGGTATGAAAACCACAACCGTAGCATAGATCGTTTTTCAGGTATTTTTCGATAATGACACCAATTTAATTGAAATATACTACTCATACATGTTACAAAAGAAATATTTGCCTTATATGAAGCAAAAAAAAATAAAATCAAGCATGTAAAATGTTGTTTTTCAACAATATCGCGACTTTACCGGAAAATGTTCTAAATATAGAACCATAACAAATATGGTCCGATTCGGTTTCTACTATCGAATCGCATGTCATAAAATATGATAAAATAGCATGTGATTTATCAAAATCTTATATACATTTTTGTATTATTATTAGTATCAGTTATAAAATATATTTTTATATTTTCATTTAAATCTGATAAATGTGAAGACATGTCCCATCCCGTTTTTGCTTATTTAACGAACTGCGGTTCGATTGTAGAAACCGTATCGGACCATATTTGTTATGGTTCTATTTTTAGAATATCTTTCGGTATAATCGCGATATTGTAGAAAAACAACATTTTACATGCGTTATTTTATAATTATTTGCTTCATATTAGTCGGATATTGTTTTTCCTTCATGTTGGAGTGCTATATTTCGGTTAATTTGGCGTCATTATCAAAAAATGTAAGAAAAACAGTCTCAGCTATGGTTGTGGTTTTCATACCCCTTAGAAATACAAAAATGTCATTTTATTAAAACATAAGTCATTTTGGAATTTAATTTTTTGGGCAGATCTTAATTATACATTATGTCTCAATATGACACCAATTATTCTCATTTTGAGCTCTTTGGTTGTTTCCCAACAGGACCTAAAATTTTCTGGTACGGATTTAGGTACGGAGTACGGAGGTACGGGTTGTGGTTTTCATACCCGACCTTCTTTGAAGTTTAAATAAAAGGATGTTTAATTATTTTTTGCTTTGCATATATAGTTTTATGGCTGTATAAAACAAATTTAAAACTTTCTAGGAAGAGAGAGACCAATTTCCCAGTTATTCCCGGGAATTACCTGTATTTCCCGCCGTCCTGGGAAATATGAGTATTTCCCGCCTTTTTGCCAACCTTGCTTGACATCAAGGTCACGGAGTGGGGTGGGGGTGCTACCTTGTTATACGTTGGACCAATATCTAACTACAGTGCAAGTATCAAAAGAATCCATCCATGGGTTAAGGAGATATAGGTCTTCAAAAAACTTTAACCAAAACAGCCAATCCAAACGCCGACGCGAAGCTGACACTGACGCGGACACCAGGGTGACAACAATAGCTCTTCATGAAGTTTCTTTCAGGCGAGCTAAAAACTGTATGAAGAGTTGATTATACAATCTTTCCATTCTGTATTAGCCAGAACCTGTAAAAATTTCTAAGTCCATAAAGGCCCTAATTTTGTAAAAAATGATTGTTTTCTCTTCAAAAAGGGAGGTGCACATCTTCAATATGTCTGGAACAACTATGCAAAGTTTTGAATTGATAGCTTAAAAACTGTATGAGGAGTTAATTATACAAACTTGCCATTTTGTATTAGCCAGAACCTGTAAATATTTCTGAGTCCATAAAGGCAGTAATTTTGTCAAAAATTATGTTTTTCTATTCAAAAAGGGAGGTGCACATCTTCAGTATGCCTGCAACATTTGTGCAAAGTTTCAGACTGATTGCTTAAAAACTGTGGGAGGAGTTGATTATACAAACTTTTTTTAAGTGTGACGGACGGACATACAGATGGACAGGGGTAAAACATGATGTCCCCTGACTATCGTCATGTGGGCTTAAAAAATGAAACAGTGAAAAAAGAAATGAAAAGTGAAAATGTGTAAGCAAGATAATCAGTTAAGCTATAAATGAAACCAATTCTATCCTAAACCTTTAACTCATCTTGAGTTCTGTTTAAACAGGGAACTACCATTGTGAAACCAGTTGTGTATGGAAACATAGCCAGATACTTTGGTAAGAAGAGAGAGGAGGATGGTCATACCCACCAGTGGACAGTTTACATCAAACCATTTAAAAATGAGGTACTGTCATTTGCTGTAGAAAAAAAAAATGCTCAGGCTCTAAATAAACAGGAGCCATTTTTGGGTGAGACTTCGAGAGATTTGCTCAACTTTTTGCCTGCCGGGCCGTGTAGTGCATTCAGTAGGGCAGAGGTCGTGGGTTCGAAACCCGGTCTGGCCACATACTTTCTCCTTCCGCTAATCCAAGAAGGGCAATTGTCAGTTACTGGCAAAAGTATGTGCACTTAGTACTGGTTAACCGCTTAGGAGGTCTGAGCCTGCCCAGGAATAGTGTGGTTAGGTTAACTGACCATCCCGACATGACCATAGCTGTTTACCATGGATGTTAAGCAACAAATTAATCAGTCAATCAACTTTTTGCCAAAATATCTCATATTCAAAGAAATCTGCTAAATGGGAGAAAAAAATCCCATGCAAAGTTGTAAATCAATCATAGAATACTCATAACTCTCTCACTGGGAGCTGATAATCATTATTGTTTCACTAATTTTAGCAACAAGATAGTTTCCAGCAGGGCGCAGACCAGGGACCACTAGATCAGCAGATCAGCACCTAACCTTTAGAGCTACCAGGGCCAATAGATCAAACATTCACAAAGTATCTGTTTGATGAAACTTTCCAGGCCCAGTTTCAACATGTCTGATATTTGTTGATGTTGCTATTTATAATACTTTAGACTTGATTTTCAGATAACTACATGTATACAGTGGACCCTCTTTATAACGACAGCATTTGTTCTAAAAAAATTGACGTTAAACTGAATTTGCTGTTGTAAAGAATGCATATTTAGAACAATTTAGCCATTCCGTGCAAATCAAAATGATGTTATGAAGAATTTTGCTGTTGTTATTAGTGCCGTTGACTGTAGCTATTTTTGAATTTACTTTTAGGATATGTCAACCTATGTTAAGAAAGTGAATTTTAAACTACATGAGAGCTATCCAAATCAAAACAGAGGTAACACCTATGCCTGTGTATGTTTTCTGTAATGACTTGCAATTTTACATCCTTTTCAACATTACTTCAGTTATATGACTACATAGATGAGGATGATGGGAGGGTGATAATGACAGGCTGTGTGCAATGAACCCCATTTACGTTTGAAATATTTCCGCCTTTAGTATGAATCAAACCCAGGACCACTAGATCAGCAGGTCAGCACTTAATCCACTGAGCTACCAGGGTTCCTGGTATAGTAAGGATAAATATAATTGTTTATTTGAGAGTGTTACGAGGTGATTTGGCCAAGTTGGTCACTCCTATAGGTTATAAAAAAATGCTGTTTACTCTTGAAAAAAAGTGCAGATCCTGATCAAACTGCTCTTTAGGATCAGTGAGATCTGGGTCTACACTGTTTGTTCAGGTGTTTCTGTTGAATGGAACATTTTCTGTGCTAGTCCATGTTTGTTAATGGAATTTCCAAGTTGTTTCATGGGAGCCATGCTTTATCCTTGGAATTCCGGTAGCAGTAGTGTAGTGGATAACAGGCTAGACTACCAATACAATGGTTGCATGATTGATGCCCGGCTTCTCCCTTTTTTCTGATGAGACTTTAAACAGATGTCCTGTCTCCATATGATCTTGCTGTTGGTAGGACAGTAACTATTCTATTCTAATCTATCCCATAACCTTACAAGGTCGTTGGGGCACCACAGATGACTTCGAAACGATCCATGTCCACCTTGTCCAGTTTTCAGCTGCCCTAGTTGAGCTGGCAAAGTCCATTCCTGTCCACTCTTTAATATTGCCTTCCCACCTTTTCTTCTGTCTGCCTCTTCTTCTTTTTCCTTTCATGTGCCCTGTGCCCTGTAGAATCATCTTTGCTAAACCAGAAGACCTTGAGACATAGCCAAACCATCTTAGTTTCCATTTCTTGACCAGGGTCAGGAGTTCATTAACTCTCCAATGGCTGCTTGAATCTTTCTGCGAACCTTCTCATTGGTTATATGGACTTTGTACGAAATGTTAGTAACCTTTGGTAGCATCTTATCTCAAAGGTCTGCATTCTTTTCTCTAGCCCTGCTGTCAAGGTCCACAATTCACAGGCAAACCGAAATATGGAAATGACAAGGGAGCGCATAAGTTTCACCATTAATCCAAGAGATATGTTGCTTTCTCTCCAAATTGGCTGCAGCTTTGTAAGAGCTGAAGTGGCTTGTGCAATTCTTGAGCAGCTGCCCTTTTGTGCACCCTTACTGTTAGTCTTTCTGAAATTTTAATTGATGGGGAATTTCTTTCACCTGTCCGGCTGGGCATCGAGCTGGAAAAAGTACTTGTCTGGCGTGATTTGGAGCTTGTCACAGGTGTCTGGGCAATGGATTTGTCAGCCCCTGCAGTAAACCAGAGTTCACTCACTCGGTCTGAAATTTAATCTTATTTTCCTTCGACTACTGTTATCATGAAATGGAAATTTGAGAGACAGGCATGTTAAGTTAAATAGTGTTTATTTTCACATCCGTTTTTAAACCATGTTAAAAAGATAATATGGACAAATCAGTCTGTCAAAGTTAGGGTCATTTTCAAAAATTGATGGCTGACATTGTAGACCCTGATCAGTAAGCCTGATCTGGGTCAGCATTGTTAGTGTTTGTATTTCAGTTGAGTTATATGGGTAAATACAATATTTAAGGAATGAATTTCATTTTTCTGAGGTTTATCAAAGTTTAGGCTACATTGGGTTGTGTGCAAAGTGAATGGACTCCAAAGGGGTTCATGTAAACTTTGCTAGTGACCCAGTGTAGTTGGCAGTGCAAAAGCTTCTCACATTTGTTCAACAAAATATATTGGCATATTTGAGGTATTAATGTTTGAAATTTTAACATCTCATGATGTAACGACATCATTAATTTCGAATGATTGTGTCAGATCTGTATCTAAACTGTGTGCTCAGACATTTCTGTCTAATGTTGTACTTATTTTCCCAGTTGTGACAAAACCACCATATGAGGTAACTGAGACTGGCTGGGGAGAGTTTGAAGTTATCATTAAAATATACTTCAATGATCCACAAGAAAGACCAGTAAGTAACGCAGCCACTAGCTATAGAAGTTCTATCATAAGTACACTAGGGTAGAGTTGGGTAACTTCGGACATACCATTGCAAACAGTGAGAATCCAGATGAGACGGCTCATCAGGATTTTAACTATTTTCCCAGTTAATTTTGTTTAATTGCAAACAACTGACACTGTTATCATGAGCCGTCTCATCAGGATTTTAACTGTTTGCCCAGTTAATTTTGTTTTAATTGCAAACAACTGACATATAAAGGAAACAATGTCACTGTCCGAATTCACCCCTATCCGAATTTACCCAACTTTACCCTATTTGTTATACCTGAAAGTCCATAAAGATGGGGAAATCCCAACCTGATGGCCTACTGTTCCGGTAGGATCCTGCGCTTGCTGTATTTTCCGCTTGATCGGCAGACTTGAGGGTTAGAATTTCCCAGTTTTGAAGAAACAGCTGGTTTTTTTTTTTTTTTTTTCACCTAGTCTAGTGAAGATCTACCAAGTTAAAAAAGGAACAAGTTCAAACATGTGGTGCATCACTGTATCAGAAAACTGTAATTAGATCACCATTTAAAATGGCGTTAGTGATGTTATTTATGACAGCAAAGCTTTTATTTAAGGAGTTTAGTTTTTGTCATCAGACATCCTACAAGTTACATGTAAATTCAAAATTTATTTTGATCACATTTTATGGTAAGATGGCAAGGAAACATGAAAATATGATAATGAGTTACCCAGTGTTCCAGATAAGAAGGGGTAACATGGATAATTTAAAGTGATATGGGCTGCAACTTTTAACAATTTATTTTGGCAATACTTGTTTATAATTTTCACAAATACAATAATTGAGCCCAGATGGCCAGGAAACACTCATAAAAATAACAAACCTAGGCCAGTTACTGCTACAAAAACAACAATAATTTAGGTAAACTATTAGCTGTCTAGAATTTCATTCGGTCCGAACTAAATTATTTGAAAGCTAAAGGCTCCTGTTTACCCAAAGGTTATCATAGTTTTCATGCATTTTCAGGGAGAATGAATAGGTTTATGATAAAAACTTACCTTTACTCAGCTTTTAAAATAGGTAAAAATAATTGTGTAAAAGTTGTCAAAATGATTAACAGTTGCAGACAATATCACTTTAAAGATAATGTTTCTTATTTCTCAGCGAAGACATGTTGTGACTCCTCATTAGAACCGTCTAATCAAGACGGTTCTTATGTGAGGTCACAACATATGCTTTCACTGAGAAATTAGGAAAATCATTCTTAAATCATCCCTGTTCACCTTATATGGAGCGCTTAACTTATTACCTTGAGCTGTTGAATGGAATATTTAGAGCTGAAGATACAGTTCTGCAGCACTTTCAAATGTTAATTTTACTGGTATATGAATTCTATGTCTTGACCTATTGACATGCTTTATTAAGTGAAAAAAGGCAACTGTAAATGAGTCAAAACCTAAGTGAACAACAACAACTTACTGTAAAGGAGTCAAAACCTATCTATATAGCTGACTTATAGGCAGAAGCTAAAAAGCTCAAATAAAATACTCAGTTCCGAGAATAGCCACTAAGCTCCGCCTACTTAGTTACTGTTACTACCTCTCACAAGCTTTACACAAAGATGACAGGAAAACAAATGACAAATGCAAGTGTCTGCTAAATGTTAGCGATTCATAGCGAAGAATCAGCCGCCTCATGAAGAAGTTGGAAGTTGGAGCATCATGCATTTCAGATGCATTCTGTTCTTGCAAAGCAGTGTAAGTTTATTAAAAGTGGTGTTAGTTTGTTTTCTCTAAACAGGTATACATCCCTCCATTGACTGTAAGGCATAATCACGGATTTATGTAAAATATTGACCACATGCGATTTGTTTGTGAGACTATGTTAAGCTGTCGTTGCATTGGCCAGGTAGACATTATCACGTGATTTTGAGTGACTTTCTGGTTGTGGCTCGGAACTGTGTATTGTGGTAGCTCATTACACATGGGTTGCGCATGTGGGATAAGAATTGCCATCACTGCGAAAATATGGGGATAGCTATGTCTGATATCATTGGTATCTAAGAAAAACAGAACTCTCACACGAGAAAACCAACAAAGTGGTTGTGCGCCCAGCGCAGATTCAGATCAGCCTGGGTATCCACCTATTCTGATCAGAGTCTTTCTTGTCCGCATGAAGCTAACTTAGACCATTAGCTACCCTTTAAGTGCTTGGCAAAGAGAGTGATCAGACTGGGTGAATGCCCAGGCTGATCTGAGTCTGCACTGGGTGCACAACCACTTTGTTGGTTTTCTCATGACACATCTCAAATAAAACTTCCTGAGAGTATCTATTAGGGCAGTAGGTAACAACTCCAGCATATGCCATTTCAGCATCATTTTTTTAAAAATACAGTGCTGGAAATGGTCAGTGGCCTGGTGGCCAAATGCACCTAATTTTGTCTGAGGCCAACAGAAATCTCCAAAATATGACCTTTACTGGCCCATACATGTATTTATCTTTCTGGCAATACTAAATAAATGTGAACTATAGGTAGGGGATAATTTGGGCCACTGAAAGTTAGGCTTGTTTAACTTTTGGGCCACCACATTAATTCTGCCAGTTTCCAGCACTGAAATCTGCAGATAGTAAAAGTTCCTCATTAAAATTTTAGAATAAATAAATGGTTAAGATGTCCAGTATTTACTGTAATAATTTGGCTACAAGACAGGTTTCTAGGATGCCCTTAAATTCCTGAAACAGTCATGTGTAAGTATGCTATAAGATGGGTTTTTCTCCTTTCAAAAAGAACCACTAAAACCTAAACTGTTGTTAAAACCTAGACCCATACAAGCAGGCACATGACGTCAATATGACATCACATTGACGTCGCTGCGACATGTTGACGTCGCATCGACATCAGTATGACTTCATTTTGACATCATGTGCCTTCTGGGGTATAAGGCAGATCTACATTATGGGGTTGTCTTTGATGAGAAATCTCACTACTTATACCTAAATAAACACATTAGGTAAATTATGGCATGTAATATTTACAGGTTACCATATATCACCTGCTGAAACTCTTCCAAACAGAAACAGACATCATGTTGGGGAAAAAATCTCTTGTGGTTGAATTCTATGATGAACTGGTATGTTCAGTAAATATTTCTCTTGGGTAATATTCTTGGGGATATATATATTTGGTATTTTCCCATTCTTTATGAAATAAGAATCTCTAGCATGCACATGCCTATGATTTCAATATTTTTGAATTATTTTCAAGGTAGTGATTTAAAGCTCTTGTCAGATTTACAAAAATATTCTGTTGTCACTCACATAATGACATTGTTAAATTTTGATTTCAATAAAGTTAAGAATCCTTAATTTGAATACACAATTCAGAGTTATTCTCCTTTATAAAGGAGAATAACTCTCTGAATTGCATATTCAAATTAATTTTAATTTCTGTCTGAGATATTCTTCCATCCATTGATATGCTGATGTTAATTTTCTTAGCAGAGATTCCACAGGCAGCACATAATAGATAGAGAATCTTACATGAGTGCTTATGTATTATTGAATTTATTAAACAAGTTGGGTAAAAAGATTAGATGCCAGGCTATGCCGAGCATCTAATCAGTTTTCCCCGAGTTTAACAAATTCAATAATATAGGAGCACGAATGCAAGATTCTATATACCATATAACACTAGAATTGCATTTTATTAGCAAATTTTGCACTAAAATGTCATGATTTTGCCCTTAAAAAATGCTACGTTTTTACGGGCGTCAACATGTAACATTTCAACAAAATTTGCATATTTAATCCACTAGTTGATTATCGTTTTTAATGCACGGATTTATTATACTCTCAGATGTGACTTCATATGATAAATGATTATCGTTTTTAATGCATGGATTTATTATACTCTCAGATGCGACTTCATATGATAAATCAATTTCTTCAAGCATCCACCCCAAGCGTGCCTTGAGCTGGAAAAAGTGGTATCAGAATAGCAGAGTATTACCTTTCTGTGTCCATTTCAGGTGTTCAATGAACCCACACTGATGATGCAGCATTTGCTTAACAATACAAGAGCTCTTACTCTAGGCACTTACAAGCATGATACAGATTGTAAGTAGGACTTACTTCCTTTGAGACAGCCTTGTCACAGCTTTATTTCCCTTTAGTCTGTTTTGTCACAGATTTACTTCCCTTAAGTACACTTTGTCACAGATATACTTTCAGTTAGTCAGTTTGTCAAAGATTTGTTTCCCTTTAGTCAGTTTTGTCACAGATTTACTTCCAATTAGTCAGTTTGTCACTTCCTTTAGTCAATTTTGTTGCAGATTACTTCCCTTTAGTCAGTTTTGTCACAGAATATGAGGTATATGGATACATCTCCAAGTTTCCCCCCACCAATTTTATAGAGGAAATGATTTATTGTAGCTTCAAGTAACTCTGAAAAGAATGATCCAACCTGGCCCAAATTCAAACTAGTTCGAGATGTTTTGGCTGTCCTGGATACATGCAATGTACAAGACCAACATCAGTGTTATAAACTATTTCCGTAATTTACCAAACTTCCTAATATACAAATACCATGTGCAGCATGATCATTATCAACAAAATGATCCTCTTTGCTTCCCTGGATGCCCTTCCAAATGGGGTCAACTCTAAATGGGAGCAAACTCTTTCCTTTAAGAGTTGACCCCAATTGAGAAAGGAGGCAAAAGAATGGTAATCCCCATTGAAAAGGGAGGCAAGAAATGGTTGAGTTGCTTGCCTTTAAGGCATACCTGTTGGTTCTAATGCAGTCTTCAAATTCATCCAAGCATTCCACCAGGGAGCAAAGGGAGCAAATATTCCTTTCAGGGGTTTTGTCAGATAGAAAGGACATGACTGTCATTACAAATTTTGGAAACTGTATGATTCATAGCCTCACATGCTTCAAAACTGCGATTTGTTGCATATTAAAACACTGTTATTTTCTATTGCATATTTAGAAAAAATACCAAAAAAAATATGGTTACTCTCATTGAAAAGGGAGGCAATTAAACAGCTGTCTGTAGTTTTGATTAAACAGCTGTCTGAAAATTTGATTACCCTAATGTGCTGAAGTATTGGGACACCTAAAACCATTAATTTTCCATTTGGGACAAATGGAACATTAATGGTTTTTACGTGTCCCAATGCTTAAATAATGGGACATCTAAAAACCATTAATTTTCCATTTGAACAAATAGAAAATGAATGATTTTAGGTGTTCCAATACTTCAGCGCATTAGGGTACCTAATTCTAAATAACCTGTTGGTTTGTTTCAGTTGAAGAGAAGAAAGAAAAGACATTAAACAAGATTTTAAATGCTAAGAATAAGATTCGTTACGAGATCTCAGAACTGAACGAAAGACTTAAACAGAAGAAACAGACTATTCAGAAACTGAAAGATGATATTTCTAAATTAGAAACGACGCGAGTGCCAGTTACAGATATCGAAACCTTGACTTGAAATTTATAGCTGGTTTGGTACTCGGCAAATGTTGGGAGGCCCTTACTGAGATGGGAACCCAAAGCTCCATATCACTGGGACAGTCCAATTTTACAATTTGCCTCAAATTCTACAACCCTGCTGATTCTATTGATAGACGGATAGATGACTTGCAATTTTACATCCTTTTCACCGTATTATAGTCATATCAGGACAATGAGAAGACGGTTATGAAAGGTTATGTATAAAAGAATCCAACCCAGAACTGCTGTTGTACTAATTGTGCCATATTGTAAAACTAGACTAGGTGCTATGCTCCAGATAAGGTGGGGTTTTGATGATGGTTCTGGGATATTTTGGGTTTCTTCATGAAACCTATATTGTGGCCTTTTAGAACCACTTTATAGAGGTGGTTCTAATAAATGGCTACAATATAGTTGTTGACTCCTAATTCCAGACACCGATTACTCAAAATGCTCTTATGTCAAGCTACATATGTGAAAAGCTTGGGACACATTTACTGTAATTGGGCCGCAACACAACAAAACCAACAAAGTGGCATGTGCACCCAGTGCAAATACTCAGATCAACCCGGCATCCGCTCAGTCTGATCAAGAGTCTTTGCTTCCACATGGAGGAAGCTTAGACCCTTATATATAGAGGATCTTACATGAGTGCTCGTTTATTATTGAATTTATTAAACGAGTTGGGGAAAATGATAAGATGCGAGGCTCTGCTGAGCATCTTATTGTTTTCCCCAACGAGTTTAATAAATTCAATAATACAGGAGCACGAATGCAAGATTCTGTTTATCATCTGACACTAAAATCGCATTTCATTAGCAATTTGTGCACTAAAACGTCACGATTTTGCCATTAGAAAACGCGACGTGTTATGGACGTCAACGCATAACGTTACGACGTAATTTGCATATTTAATCCACTAGTTGATTATCGTTTTTAATGCATGGCTTTATTACACTCTCAGATGCGAGGTCATATGATAAACACTTTTAGTGCACAGCAAAGACTCTGTACAGAGGATCAGATTCCCAGGCTGATCGGAGTCTTTTTTCGGTGCACATGCCACTTTGTTGATTTTGTCGGGTCGCAGCTCAATATTCTGTTTTAACTCCTGTTATATCAAACAACTGATACAGCAGAGTAAAATTGCAAGTCCGTTGGACTTTGAGATAACAAGAATCAACTGTATTTTCATGGTCAATTGACAGAAAGGGTTTTCTGTAGGTTTATGTCAAATCGACAATCCACACCATATGTAGGGTTAGGGTAAATAACACTGTGACTTCAGAGTGATATCATATCCAGAGCTCTAGATAAGAGGGGTATTTGATGATAATTGACGGATAATTTTTTTTATTTTTCACTGAAACCATATGTTGTGACCCCTCATCTGAACCGACGGTTCAGATGAGGGGTCACAACATATGATTTTATGCAGAATTAACAAAAATTATCCCTAATTATCTCTAAATACCCCCTCTTATCTAGAGCTCTGAATTATCACACCAAGAAAAAGAGTGATAGTTACAGTTGGAATGTATATAAATGGGTTTTGCGTACAGAAACAAATATTCCGCTACCAATGAAAATAAGTGTTTCAGTTTGCATAGACTAGTTGATCGTGAAAATTATGAACATTAATGGTACATTGTGAGACTTTTGTACAACTGAAGTTTATATGAATGACTATTTACATTGTGCAATATTAGGGTCTTTAACCCTTTTTTGACCAGTGGACTCAATCCTTATCATTTGGGTAAGTCCATTTCTAGTTTTAGGGTGTTTCAGGTGGATTTTTTCATTTTTATTGCATTTTGCTTAGAAATTCCAGTAAGCAAACAGTGTAGACCCTGTTCAGATGCTGCATTCTGTGGAGTCTGAGCCGAGTCTGCACTATTTGCATATGTCCCGAAAAAGAGTTTCCAGACTAATAAGGCATATGGATACACCTCCATGCTTCTGCAGCCGTTTTTATTACAGGAAATATCTTTTCTGACTTAGTTTACTTCCCTCCATTCCCCTGAAAATTATACCATTTACCTGAAGTACAAGAGTGCAGAGAGATTCCTGCTTATGCTAATCTGGAGGTGAAATTTTTTACATACAAGGAAGTCCGAATAAGATCTACAATACCTGAATGACCCTAAAATATTGGACACCCAAAAGTTGGACAATTATTGTTGGAATATTCTCTCAAAGTGGATTTTACATGTTAATGCATCCAAATGATACTTAGTGAATGGTAACATTGTAGACACTAATCAAACTGCTCCTTCAGGAGTAGTCTGATCTGGGTCCACAATGTTTGTTCAGACCTGTCTGTCTGTTAGCTATTGCTCTTGCAAAAGCATTTGCTTCAACTACTGGATGCTTTAATGGATGGAAGGATTACTTGAGATTTTACTTCAACAATATTTCAGTCATACCAGGATGATGGGAGGGTGATATTTAAAGGCTGTGTGCAGTGGAACCCCATTTACAGTTGAAGAGATTTCCACCTCCAGGGGGGCTCGAACCCGGGACCACTAGATTGTTTTAAGGTATATGTGATACAGTCCCTGTTTTTCACCATTTTCACAATAGAATCTGTGACTTCTTGTTTGCTTCCTCGGTGAAATAGCCCTTCAAAAATCGAGTCTACTTTTAAAGAAAAGAATTTGCTCCTAAAGGATCATTGTTTTCCTTTAAGAGATGACACCCATCAATATCTTCAACCAGGGTCCAAGATCTAGATGTGCATCAGGAGAGAGGAGGAAAACAAAAGCAAATACATGTAATGGTTTTATTTCAGTTTTACTCAAAATACATTATTGCCATACATGACTAAGAGGCTATTTCATACAAAAACATAGTCACCACCAAGAAAGCACTTTGTAATAGACTATTATAATGTGTATGGGTACACCTCTATGCTTTTTTTCCATTTCTATAAAGGGGGAAACAACTTTTGTGATATCATGTAAGGGAGGAAACAACTCTTGTGACCTCCTGGGGCTGTATTTATAAGACGACTTAAGTGGTTGCTATGCTGTTGCTAAGGCCATATTTCTATGAAGGAGATTCCCTACAACTATGAAATTTGCTCTGGAGGAACAGTCTTTTTAGACTGTTCCTCCAGAGCAAATTTCATAATTGTAGGGAATCTCCAACGAAGAAATTTAGCCTTGGCAACAGCATAGCAACGACTTAAGTGGTTTTATAAATACGGCCCCTGTTTGCTTCCCTGGACAACCTAACCCTTCTAAAATGGGGTCTTCTCTTAAACAAAAAAAAAGAATTTCATTGAAGATTTGACTCTATTGAGATGGGATACCAAAAAT
The DNA here is from genome assembly GCA_963989385.1 of Ctena decussata. Taxonomy (NCBI): domain Eukaryota; kingdom Metazoa; phylum Mollusca; class Bivalvia; order Lucinida; family Lucinidae; genus Ctena; species Ctena decussata. The sequence continues at coordinate 37,359,468 of OZ022510.1, read as the reverse complement.
TGCAGTTATTTCGCCTTACAGTGTACCCATTTACCCTAAGCATACTGTGTACTGATCTTCACCTCAGAATTATCACAATACTGGAAGCATGCTGCTCAGTTTTGCAGTTAAGTAGTTTTATTTGAAAAGGGCTTTCTTAGTTTTGTACTGTTGAAACACTTCTACATGTAAAATGGGCTGGTCAAATTTGAAAGTCTTCTTGCGTTGGTATCTATGTTTTTATCAGAACAGCCTGTTCGGTTTCATAAAACTCATTTATGGATGCGTGAGTTTCAAATTCATTTGTAAGGAAACATCAATTTTTTTTTGTACACGTACATAAAAGATTTGGTTACTTTGAATGCAAAAGGCCAGATTTCCTCTTTACATCATGGTATATTTTATGGTTTATACAGAATATAAATAAAAATGCAATACATTAGATTTACTGAAAGGGAAAAAATCCTACACATGTACATGTCTATTAAGGGAATCTTGCTTTGCCTGACATTGCACATTAAGGCGCTTGACATCAGCAACATTTTCAAAATGGCTTGCAGTCACAAAAACTTCTAGCACTAAAAATTCTGTATATTACTTTTTGTACACATAAAGTATTGTGTGATTTTCCGATGAATGGGGAGCCCCAGTGGCCCAGTAGGTTAAGGGCTGGCCTGCTGATCTAGCAGTCCCTTTTTGAGACCCACGGGAGGCAGAAATCTTTCCAATAATAGATGGGGTTCTGTTGCACACAGCCTTTCATTAAGTAAAAATTAACATAATGCTGTTTTCTGTTGATAAGCAACAATAAAGCTATGCAATGAACACAGTACAACTAACATTTGAGCAGCGACAAAACAAAACCAACAAAGTGGCATGTGTGCCCAGCAAAGACTCAGAGCAGCCTTGGCATTCACCTGGTCTGATCAGTGGTTTTGCTGTGCCTTTAAAGGGTACTAAGAGTCTATTCTTGCTTCATGCTGACAGTGAAGACTCTGATCAGACTGGGCAGATGCCCAGGCTGATCTGAGTCTTTGCAATGGGCGTATGCACTTTGTTCTTTGTTTTGTCATGTTGTGGCTCATTTGTTGTTCCCCTTTGTAAAGCTGCAGAAAAACTAGGCGGTGTATCCATTCGCCTTAAATGAATGATGTACAAACATTTCCATGGTATCATTAGCGAATGAGGGCATTCCAGTAATGTACATGTAATTTGATAGTGTAATGGTAAATGAATGAGGTACAAACAGTTTTCAAGGCATCAGCGGTAAAAAAAAGTATGCTAAAACATCTCTGAAATTAAATACAAAAAAATAGCTCTGAAAGGCATGGAAGAGCATGAATGGTGAAATGCATGAAAATGAATATTTTTCCATAGTAATTTAAACAGAACTGCATGGACACACATTGTAGATCTAGATCAGAACACCCTTTACTGTGATTAGATACACTTTCAGGGTATGAAATCTGCAATCCCTAGTCAATGTGGGCCAATTCTTTAAGAATAACAAGAGTTGTCAGACGACAACGAAGCACGCCTAATGGGTGCCTGACTCTCAAGGTTACAAAGTATCCTGACTCAAAACATTGTTAACCTAGTTAACCAGGGGTGAATGTAGTAGCTAGTGCACAAATGAAGTTTGCACCACAAGCTAGACTAAGTCAGTTGTTCCCTTTGGCATACAGGGCCGACTTGTATGCCACTATGTGGACTCTTTGTGGACATTGAGGGTCGGGTCCTCGTGCACCAGACGGAGAGATACCAACTCAGTCTAACTTATAATGCCTCATGGTGACAAAGGGTGGTTCCTAGTATGGGTTTTCACACCACCTTTACCCAGTCCTAAGTTGGCCTGATGACACCTCCTTACCCTTTGCAGACTTCTCATGTTTCCTTTGGCCCCACCCCATAATTTCATCCCTAGCCTGAACCAGTTGTCAAAGCCTGGTCTCCGTATAAACTATTCCATCTGTGATCATTATGTCCAGTTTCTAACTTTCCAGGGCAAGTAATGGTACCAGACTCATGATTTTATTCCCATTTTGCAAGTGTTTAACATGACCTGTTATACATTCTGACCCCTGGCCCCACCCAGGCGAACTCTACCACAAAGTCAAAGATGTTGGTCTGGGTAAGTATCATACTACATCTAAACTTTGTAGCATATAAGGTATCGAAGTTATGAGCTTGAAGAGAAATGCATATTCATATTGCATATTTATTAAATAGTGTTAAAGGTATAAGGCTATAGAACATATTGTACATGTAAAAAATTGGTTTAATCAATTCTTTATTATTGCTATATAATACAAAATAAAATCCCATAGAATATTTGCTATCTTTATATAGAAATTTCAGGCAAACTGAGCCTAAGTTTGTGTTACAACTTTATAATGTAAAAGTCATTTCATAAATCTTATGGTGTAAATTCAGCTTTAACAGCTAATAACTACAAACATGAAAACAACAATTAAACAACACAATACAGCCATTGCCCTATTTCACAAAACAATCCTTAATGTCATTATCAAAATAACATTTTAATGCTATACCTCAGACATCAATATCTAATTTTATCTATATTATTGATGGTAGACATCTGTTTATAAATGTATATAATTGAACAAGCAGATCTTGGACTCCTATCCAAAACTGAAGTTTGTGCACATGGTCTTTCTCAAATTATATAAGGACTTCTATGCTTAAGGCGTGAATTTCCCCCATGATTTAAAAGTTATACGAATCACTGACTTTTGCTCTGCATTTATGACTATGACTTGTAACTTGCATGACAAATGAATTTTCAAGTGTTTGTGTCTATGTAAAGTACGTTAAACATACGTTGACGTCATTAATGAGATAAATTGTAAATTATCCTCAAACTGATCGTTGAAATAATGATTTATTGTATACATTTCACCCTTTTTTTACTTACATTACTTACATAACAGACAACACTGGATAGTTTTGACTATATGTATGTGACCTTGACCTCATTTCAAGGTCATGGTACAAAATATAATCCTTGAAGATCACAGTGCTACTGTTGACGATTCTTCTTCTTTGGCTTATTGAGTATCGTTCCCCCCCGTGACCCAGCTTCCCACTCATATATATTGCGTACTTGCATCGCATAAGTCTGCTGCATGAAGGAAATGCTGGGTCACGGGGGGGAAAGTACTTGTATTTTAGTTATAGTGAAGCGTTCTCTTTTGGCCTCTTTGACCGGAAGTATAACTGTGGGTTTGCATGTTTAAATGCCAGTCAGGCGTAACAAGAAGAAAATCATTGCTTTGTATTGTGATATGCGTGTATTTAGCATGCATTTATGACAAAAATGTATGGAATGAACGACTGATTTCAATATTTTTATTACCTCAAAAATTGAGGTATGCGAAAACCTTGAATTAAGGGTAGGTACGGTCAGACTGGATTATCTCCCCATGTCTTTGGGTCTGAATCAAAAATGATCTGATTTCATACGGCTTACATATTTATGGAAGCTCCGGTAAGAAAAATTTGCACACTTTATACTTTTGAAAATTTGGACCTGTCGCACCCGGTCTAATGGGGAAAATCCTCGCCTTAATCGAAGAAGTCCTTTATTGCTCTCAAAAGTTTGAAAGAAAAATATGTTTCCAGCATACTTCAAGCATGCCATATGCATGCTATCTGGTGTAGAGTTCATGTATATGTTCTTGCTGTCCCTTATATTAAGGTAAAATTGACCTGTTACTGGCATACAAACAGACAGCATGGCTTACAGGGCTGACAAATGCAAATGAACTTATCTGTCAAGCCATCCTTAAAATGCTCTTTTTTTTGCGCCACTTTGAACAACTCTCAATTTCTATTTTCTTTCTTCAATATAAAGTGCCTGATCAGACTAGACTAATATTGCTGGTCTGGGAAGTCATTAGTCATATTAATTTTCTTCTGCCATATGTAAGACATTTAATATCTGCAGTATCAAGATTTTGCGGCTTAATGAAAATGACATATTGGTGAAGATTATTTTGGCATTCATGATTACCACTCCTCCAGATAATACAGGAAATAAATTGAATGTAAATTTGTAACAATTTTTCTTACTTTCCTATTAAACTATACATAGTGGCATCCGCTTTTCTCACTTTCCTATTTAACTATACATTGTGGCATCCATTAGAATCGCCTCATTGAGGCGATTCTAATGGGATGCCACAGTGTATAGTTTAATGTAATGGTATATAAATATCTCAAATACTGATTACTCAACAAATGCTCCTTTTTGTGCAAACCTCTATAATACTGTCTGTATGTAAATGTACTGGAAATCAAATACTGGCAGACATATATTTTAGCATTTTTTGCCTTAACCTCCAATATCACCAAAATTCAGTAAACACTACCTGTCTTAAGGGGTCAGTCAAGGGAATGACAAAAACTGGCTGCTTAAGACAGGTGACCCCTTAATACAGGTTCATTTGCACTGTATTTTGGTCTGAGGGACTCAGAAAAGGTGGCTGCTTAAGACAGGTGATCCTTAATAGAGGGGACCACATAAGCAGGTCTGACTGTAGACATGTTTTACAGTAGCCCATGCAGATTCTCTAATGAGCAACAACACACATAAAGAGCCCTTATCACATAATGCAAAATGTGGTAATGCAAATAAACCCTATTGCACTCAGGACAGCCAAAACTCCATAGAGTTTTGGCCATTCTGAGTGCAATAGGGTTAATGTAATCTAATTAGGTGACCAAATATTAAAGCACATTACAGGTACATTAAGCATATTGAGCAAAGCAATTTTATCCTGAATAATTAACTTGAGCTTTTCATTCAGTCTCGCATAAAACTGCAAATCTTCACGTATCTACTATTTTATTAATTAATACACCTTATTCATTAACAAACACATTTAATATGATGGGCAAATAAGTAATATGTTAAGCTGCATACATATACATATACTAATTGCTGTTTTGTCCCAGTACTGCATTTAATACTCCAGGCTGAGTCTGGAAGTGTTGACTTGCTGGTTGGATAACCGTCTTCCTTGGCTCAGTGTGGGGTATTTAGGGGATGTAGTGCTGGTGCAGGACACAAGAACAGACACATTTTAGAGCGATCGTCTCTCATAGCTCAATATTGAGTCGCAATTTTACATCTTATATCGATTTTTTAACTGTGTTTATGTACATGTAAAATTGGTGAGACGTTAATAAAATTATCTTATCTTATCTTATACAATTAATACACAGCAACTAATATGACCTGACTGTTGGATCAAAATACAAATACAAATAATCAGCCACTGGCATTTACACAGTGATTCAAAATGACATCGAAATTATCTTGGACATTCATGACCCTGACAAACAGATATTCTGATAACAAAAATATGAGCACATGTATTTGACTTATGTAATTACTCTATGGGGTCAAACATGAACAATCTCCAAAAACATTTTATTTTTGGCATACAGAGACTTGACATAATATACATCATTTTGAAGAGCTAAAGGAAACAGTAAAAGATAAAAAAAGTTCTACAACTTTTAACTAACAAAAGAAAAAAAAATGACAAGAAAGAAAGAAGCACTTTCAATTAGAAAGACTAACTTATTGACCAGAAAAGTATCACTGCAGTTGTACAATACTGTATTAATCTTAATAAATGCTCCTGTCTAATAAACTCCCCCTGCCTCTTTTTGGAAAGTAATGTTATATTAACTTGCATGAATTCTTGTTTGCTTCTCTTGATAAGGTAGCTCTTTCAGGAAAGAATTTGCTCCTGCAGGAGCAAATCCTTTCCTTTAAGAGTTGACCCCTACTGGAAATGGCGGCAAAATAATACAGTTACTTCCTCTGAAAGTATACCCATCAGCTTTGTATTGCTTATTAGAGGTATTTCGGCAGTGGCTGATTCACTACACTTAAGACTCTAAGTAATGCTCCCCTTTTGCAAAGTGCAAAGCCTCTGGGGCTTGCATTTAATAGGATAAATATGGTATACAGATTACTGCACAACAGTTTGACTGAGTAAAACTGCCCCAGTGAGATCACTCTTTACAGAATCTCACAGCTCAGTTTTTTAGCTCACCTGAGCCGAAGGCTCAGAGGTGAGCTTATAGGATGGGAGTCGAGCCGTCGTCCGTCCGTCCGTGCGTGCGTCAACACTTTCAAACATGAATATCTCAGAAACCAGTGGGCCGATTGCAATCAAATTTTATCTGAAGCATCATTGGGGTGGGGGAAAGGCTGCATTAGGTTTTGGTGCAGATCAGCTCAGAACTCTGGTTTCCATGGCAACAGATAGCCCCCATAGGGTTATAATGGGGAAAACGGCGTCATCACGTTTTCTCCACTGTTTTTGATTAGATCCTTATCATACTTGCAGGTAATGGTGACATACATAAGAGCTTGGATGAGTTCGAAATTTGGCCGGATTCGAGCACAGACTACGGAGTTAGCTGCCCTTGAGCGTTTGAAAAAAATCCCATAGGGTTATAATGGGGAAAACGGCGTCATCACGTTTTCTCAACTGTTTTTGCTAAGATCCTTATCATACTTGCAGGTAATGATGACATACATAAAAGCTTGGATGAGTTCAAAATTTGGCCGGATTTGAGCACAGACTACGGAGAAAGGTGCCCTTGAGCGTTTGAAAAAAATCCCATAGTGTTATAATGGAGAAAACAATGTCATCACATATTTTTAGAAAAACTTTGTCATCGCTCTATTGCCTACATTTCTCAACGGATTTTAAAATAACTTCACACAAATGTAGGGCATGACAATATCTCGAGCAAGTTCGACTTTCAGGATGCTGCGCCCAAGGTCAAGGTCACTGTGGCTATTTTTAGAAAAAGCTTTGTCAGCGCTCTAGCACCTACATTTCTCAATGGATTTTGAAATGACTTCACACAAATGTAGGGCATGACAATATCTCGAGCAAGTTTGACTTTCAGGATGCTGCGCCCAAGGTCAAGGTCATTGTGGCTATTTTTAGAAAATCTTTGTCATCGCTCTAGCACCTACATTTCTCCATGGATTTTAAAATAACTTCACACAAATGTAGGGCATGACAATATCTCGAGCAAGTTCGACTTTCAGGGTGCTGCACCCAAGGTCAAGGTCACTGTTGCTATTTTTAGAAAAACTTTGTCATCACTCTAGTGCCTACATTTCTCAACCAATTTTAAATCAAATTCACACAAATGTAGGGCATGACAATATCTCGAACAAAATTGACCTACAGGGTGCTGCGCCCAAGGTCAAGGTCACTGTGGCTATTTTTAGAAAAACTTTGTCAGCACTCTAGCACCTACATTTCTCAATGGATTTTAAAATAACTTCACACAAATGTAGGGCATGACAATATCTGGAGCAAGTTCGACTTTCAGGGTGCTGTGCCCAAGGTCAAGGTCACTGTGGCTATTTTTAGAAAAACTTTGTCATCGCCCTAGCACCTTCATTTCTCCATGGATTTTGAAATAACTTGACACAAATGTAGGGTATGACAATATCTCAAGCAAGTTCGACTTTCAGGATGCTGTGCCCAAGGTCAAGGTCACTGTGGCTATTTTTAGAAAAACTTTGTCATCGCTCTAGCACCTACATTTCTCAACAGATTCTAAAATAAATTCAACACAATTGTAGGGCATGACAATATCTCAAGAAAGTTTGACTTTCAGGGTGCTGCAATCAAGGTTTTTGATTAGATCCTTATCATACTTGCAGGTAATGATGACATTCATAAGAGCTTGGATGAGTTCGAAATTTGGCCGGATTAGAGCACAGACTACGGAGTTAGCTGCCCTTGAGCATTTGAAAAAAATCCCATAGTCTTATGATGGAGAGAACAACGTCATCGCTTTTTCATTTTTCATCGGATCTTCTTCATACTTGCAGGTAATGAGGATATGCATAAAAGCTTGGATTAGTTAGCATTTCGGCTAGATCCATACCACTGACAGACTATGGAGTACCTGCCCTGAGCATCCAAAAAATCAATGTCGCTACTTTTTCTTGGTTTCTACTGATCCGATCCTTTTCAAACTTGCAGGTAATGAGGAAATTCATAATATCTTGAACAAGTTCAAATTTTGGCCAGATCAGGCCAACCACTACGAAGTTAGCTGCCCTTGACAGCTCTGTCTATTGTGCTCTTGATCGGATACTTTTTAAACTTGCATATATTAAATGAGGGCATACATAATGTTTTGGATGAATTTAATTTTCAGCCTGATTGGACCACTGACTGTGGAGTTAGCTGCCCTTGAGCATCTTAAATATCCCTATAGGTTTACAATGTCTCTCAGGTGAGCAATTGTTGCCCTTTGGGCTACTTGTTTGTTGTTGTTTTCCCCCTCTTTAAGATGTAAAGCTACACCTCCAAGGGAGATAACTGATCTTGAAAAGTCTCCCTCCTAGCCCCCAAAGGGGGGACTACTTTTAAAGGAAAGAATTTACTCTCTCAGGGAGTGTGAGTGACCACTCTTAAAGGAAAGAATTTATTCTCTGAAGAGAGAAAACTCTTCCCTTTCTTAAAGGAAAGAATTTACTCTCTTTAAAAAGTAAATACTTAAAGGAAAGTATTACCTCTTTAAACAGAGTAAAGTCTTTCCTTTAAAAGTAGTTATTTCCTACAGAGGGCAAGTCCTTCACCTCAAGATAGCCCCAATCAGAGTATCGGCACAAACCCTATCTTTTTGTCTCCAGCACAGAGCTCCAGATAAGAAGGGGTAACAAGGATAATGAAAGGTAATTTTTATTTCTCCTTATGAAAAAATTAAGGAAAATTAACCATGAATTATCCCAATTACCCCTCTGAAAAGGCAATTAAATGAGAGACCATTGGAGATGTATCCTATCATCTAAAAAAAATAAAAGTATCACACTAGTTTTGTGCCAAAATATTTGGCCTATCCTAAGGTTTGTCACCTTTATTTGCCAAAACCCGCTGATAACAAGATAAATCTTTAAAAGAAACAATAAAAACAAAATAACAGAACAAGGACAAGTAACATCAAAGCTATAGAAATGAATATGAAAATGCTACCCTTAATTTTGTCATAGACATGATCCTTAAATAGTGTGAAACATGCAGAAGTTGAGATGAACCTATGATTTTCAACAATGATTAACAATTATTGATCTTAATTCAGGTGAATAACCAGCATTATGGACCTACCATCTACTGACCAACATGATTACATTAATATTCAGGTGAAAGAAACTAGATACATGTAAGTGTGCGTTTGTAAGACATAAATGATGACCCCATGCGGTACCTGTCATAGGGCTGTGTACATCACTAAATTGTCTATCAATAACAGACACTATTAGGTAACATGCATATTAATTAACATAATGTTAATACAAATGCTACAAAAATTAATTGAAATATGTTAAAGTAGTGAACACACAAGATCCATATCTTAAAGGGCAAAAAAGTTGCCCCTAATGCCTAAGTTCAAATGGCTATAATTTTCTCTCATACTCTTTTACAAAGTTGCATGCATATTCCCATTATGTCCCACACATGAACAAAGTTTAAAAAAAAGAATCCATTGAAAACTGCAAAGGAGTTGATGACATAAAACTCAATATCCTTTAGAGGAAAAAGCTACCCACAATAAAGTTCATAAGGCTGTAATTCTATCAAATTTAATATCTTTCCAAAGGCCACACGCACGTCTGCATTATGTCCCACAAAACAAATAGCCTACAAGACAGAAAAGCTGTCCAAAAATGACTAAATTCAGCAGGTCCTAATTCTGCCAAACTTAATTTTTTTCTCCATCAAAATGCCACTTGCATGTCTTTATTATGTTTTGGACGGACACTCGGCGCCATGTGTGTGCAACTATGGTTACGTACCGCTGAGCCACTAATGGTAAAAGGTAAAAAAAAATCCACTGAAAACTATAAGAGGAGCTGATTACACAAACTTCAAACCCTGTTGTGCAAAACAGCTGCCAAAAATGACGGGGTTCATAAGGTTGTAATTCTGGAAGAATAAATTTCACCTCCATTAAATAGCAACATGCACATCTTCATTATGTTTTCAACATAAGTACTATGTTTGTAAAAGATCCAACAGAAACTGTGGGAAGAGTTGATTATACAATCTCCATACCCTATAGTGCCACAAAAAAGTTGTCCAAAAATGACTACAAAAAGTTGTAATTCTGTCAAAATTATTTGCACTTCCATCAAAAATCCCCATGCACAAAAGATGCATTGAAAACTGTGAGAGAAGTGTGACACAAACTCTATACCCACAGTGTGATGGGTGGACAGACACAAGCATATCTTAGTTCCCCCAGTCAGGGGGCATAGAAATAATACAGTAGAACTTCAGTGGCTCAGACACGCTTCGGGCCATGAAAATTAGTTCCAGCCATCCAGGGCTAGTTTCAATATAAATTGAGCTCTGGGAACCCAAGAAAGAGTTCTAGCCTGCACGCAGGGTAAACTAGCCCTCAGGGTTCAGGCCATTGAAGTTCTACTGTATTGACAAACTAGTCAAAATTGCAAAATACTATCCTGCATGTGACATTGATTGTGCATTTCATCATGCACAAATAAAATTGTTTTATTTCACTGAGATACCCAGTATTTCTCAAATACAATATTTATTTCATACACTTTTGTGAACAATGGATTTCACTAGTATTCATAACTATGAAACTGTCATAAACAACACATACTGTTTTATGCAAGTACTCTCCCAACCGATAGGTGATATTTTAACTACCACAAAAAATCTGTAAATTGGGACAATTAGGTCTGAGAAAACAGCACAGACCCTGATCAGGCTAGTACTGCTCTAAAAGGGGAAATTTTTATGAAGGTCTTCACTGTTTGCCATTCTATCTGCATCTTCTTGAACACATTACTGCATTGTAAAGCCAGACTTGTCCATTGTAGGACAATTATGGAAATTATTTTAGGTGTCCCAATTTTTTAGAGATTAAATACGGTAGTCCAACTATCATGGCAGCCGAAAATAAAACAAAAGACAAATTGAGCCATATCAAGTGATTGCCAACAAAGTGGTATTGGTGACAAGCAAAGGCTCAGATCAGACTGCACGGAAGTGCAGTCTGATCAGAGCCTTTACTTGTCATGTCAGCCTTCCGTGGAAGTGGTCCAAGCCATAGAGCCAATGATGAGTACTCAGATTACCCTATGTACATGAGAAGAATGATCTGAAAATCACATGACAACACTGCCACATTGTTGGAAGCCACATGATGTGGCTCAGTCATAATTCCAAAGCTGTTAATGCTCTACTCACTAAGTCACAGGAGTCAGTCTTATTTTACAATATACCAATAATAATTCAAAGCCCCAGATTAGGCCGGGTTTTGAGGTTACATACATGTGATGAACTCTTGAGGACCATGTGGGAGATCTGGATTTCATTTCAGGGAGATTGAGTTCCCCATCAGGGAGACTTTTTGACGGCAACTTTGATGCGTTGTTTCGAGTACTTCACTGTTTTTTTTTTTTGTTGTTGTTTTTTTTTGGAGGTGGGGATGGGGTTGGGGGGTCTTGTTTCATGAACTAAAGTACAGTTGTATAGTTTGTTTAACTTCTTTTATACTTTTGAGTTACCAAATACTTCAAATATAACCTCAAAAGTATGCCATTTCAGTGCAGTAACACTACCATCCTAAGTTTAATTTACAGTGTAATGCAACAGTATCTAGAGATGTAAAAAGACAAGAAACACATGTATCTATTTATCATTAAACTCTTACAGTATAACAATCTTGTAACATGAACGTAAAAAATGGCAGCTAGAAGTCACTGTCAATTCTCTGTGTTCATCCAAACAGTACTAGACAAAAAGCATAGACCCAGATCAAACTGCCCTTCAAATATAACCTCAAAAGTATGTCATTTCAGTGCAGTAACACTACCATCCTAAGTTTAATATTTAGTGTAATTCAACAGTACTGTTCATAGTGTTAGTGCTGACCATTCCATTGCTAAATTGCAAAAACAAACAAAACAATCTGATAATCTGGCATTCTCAAACCATCACCCCTCCCCACTTTTCCCTAACCCTCAATATAAACATCCAAATTGCATCTTGGATGATGGGTCCGATTTGCTCCAGTTATTTTGACGAAAGCTGATACTTGTTGAAAACTCAAAATCTGTTTATCTCAAAACCGAGTTATATTCTACACTTTAATGAACATACCTGTCATTAGAGCAGTCTATTTTTGTTGAATATTAGATTAAGAACAAATATAGCTGCATATTTGGGTCAGTAAACTATTTCTGTCTCAGTCAGATGCTGAAGATCGCGGATTTCCCATATTTATTTATAAATTCACACTGGTTCTCATTTCACATACGATGCGTCTGAATCGGCGGGAACTGGATAGAAAAACACGGGAAACTATTCATAGAGTGAACGAACCGACTTATTATAAAATGAAACAAAAAAAATTGCTGGCACCCGTGATGGTATAGATCTAGATCAGCCAGCGCAAATTTTGCATGATCGATATTTCTAATGACTAGATCTATATATTACGTATCTGACATGTTTATTGAACAACATTCTGCACCCGTGATGGTATCTGATCAGCCTGCGCAAATTTTGCAAGATCGATATTAATAATGACTAGATCTATACATTACGTATCTGACATGTTTACTGAAAAAAAAATCGATATCGAATCATGAATCATTGTCGATTGGCGGCACTTGCATCTATTGCATTCGTGCAAATCAAAGACATAAACAATGACCGATGCAAAAAGCCGTGACGCAATAAAAGTCATTTGCTCTCGGTAAAAGTTACCTGCTATTGTAGTTAGCACAGGTACCTTTACTGGTGCGCTAGCCAATTTAACACCTCGCTGCGTCTGATCAGCGAATACCCCTCGGAATGACACGTCCTATATTGCACCCTGTTAGGTAATTAGGTCACGGACAGTTAATCCTTTTGACAGCCGCCGGGTAAGTAGTTACCGCAAAATGAACGGTTCCGAAAAAATTATGACAGGAAAATTCAGCATCCGGGAGATTCTGAATACTTTCCGGGAGCGCGGGAGATGGGCTCATTTCCGGGAGACTCCCGGATGATCCGGGAGACATCACATGTATGAGGTTAATTTGGAGATAAGTTTTCTTATTTCTCAAGGAATACGTATGCTGGGACCCCTCCTTAGAACCATCTCAGCGCATGGTCACAATGTATGCTTTTATGGAGAAATAAGGTTAAACTATCCCTTAATTGTCCCTCTTATCCCTTCTTAACTGGAGTCCTGAATTATTAAATTTAATTGTACCTCCCTAACCAATTCTAAAAACATTGTTAGAACTGGCAGGGGAGATATAATTATGGTACAGAGTAAAACATGACTGGTTCCTATGTACTATGCTAAAAATATATATGGATAAGCACCAATTGGAGTTGATGATAATTCTATGATAATTTCTGGTTATTTTTCCATAAAACACATGTTGTGGCCCCTAATTAGAACTGCCTCATTGAGGCAGTTCTAATAGAGAGCCACAACATGAGTCTGTGTGGGGAAAAAAAGCAAATTTACCTCAGCATTATCATAAAATCTCAATAATAACTGGATATCTGATTAATATACATACATGTATACATGTCACATAAAATATTACAAAGCACTGCAATGCAGCACTTTGCACATGTGACTCAGTGCTTGATTTCAACAACTATATTAAGCCATGATTATGAAACCCAGTGCATTTATTCATATACTGATTAAGCACATTAAGCCTGGGTAAGAGCACTGTAATAATTTAAGCCATTACAGACTTACACAAGATTAACAATTGTTTTTTGTGTTGTTGTTTTTTGCAATCAGACATCCACAACAAAATTCAGCAACTTTTTCCAAGCCATGCCATGGCAACCACTAGAATTCATTATAAACTGTATAGCCTGGAATTCTGTACATGTTTTAAGCCCAGAGCTCTAGATAAGAGGGAGTATTTGGTGATAATTAGGGATAATTTTTGTTAATTCTACATAAAAACATATGTTGTGACCCCTCATCTGAACCATCTCATTGAGACGGTTCAGATGAGGGGTCACAACATATGGTTTCAATCAGAAATACATGTAACAAAAATTATCATCAAATATCCCTCTTATCTAGAGCTCTGTAAGCCATATCAGGGCAAAAGCTTCAATTCAGCAACTCCTTTAGATCATATGAGTCATGATACAACATTACCAACAAAGTGACATGCGCCCAGTGGGACTCAGATCAGCCTAGGCATCTGCCCAGTCTGATCAGAGTCTTTGCTGCATGCTTAAGGGTAGCTAAGGATCAGATTGGGTGGATGCCCAGGCTGATCTGAGTCTCGCTGGATGCACATGCCACTTTGTTGGTTTTGTCATGGCTCAATTATTATATGCTAGATGATCCAATTCAGCAACAATATAATGCCATAAACTGTCAAACAAGATCACTAAAGGCTCACTACTCTTGTCATACTATAGCCATGCCCAGTTTGAATCTTACAACTTGACATGAAAATTATTCACATACATGTACTTCAATTCTGGATCACTTCACCATAGTTTTATTTCCAAGGCAAAATGGTTTTGACTTTTACAAATGCAAAGAACCAGTATGACAATCATATATCCAAAACAAAGTGAACACCTCCTGAAGTTCCAGTGAGCAATTTCCACTCCTATTATTGCAACTATGGTTGACTTCACTTCGAACTACTGCTCATCCCGACAGTACCTTCATTTGCAAATGAGCACCATCAGTATGGACTACTGTCACCTGACCGTGCTAAAGTTACGATGCCTTGAAACGCAGTAACTGTAGCTCTAGCTGATTTCCAGCTACTCATTTAAGTGCATAATGGCCAACAACCAGAATTGAATCTGATTGGTCAGTTCTTTATACGAGGAGGAATGGCCGTTTAAGGTAACAGCTACCATAGAAGCAATAATTCCAAGTGAAGTCCTTCTATTTCACCTCAAATCAAGACTCTGTTGATGTAGAATTTGAATTAGAAACTGAGGACCACTTCATGCTAGTTACAGGAATTTTTCCGTTACTATGGCTACTGAGAGCTTTTTGAAATGCCTTTGCATGATGCATTAACTCTTTTAGATGAACTGTAACCTGAAATGTAAAAAAAAAACATACATAAGTACAAGAATTCTGTGGAAACAGTGTGAACAAGAAACTCTTCAAAATTTTATGCCACAGCCCCTTCTGCTGAGAAAGAAATAACTATGTGAGCCACGACATGACAAAACCAACAATGTGGTCGTGCGTCCAGCGCAGACTCAGATCAGCCTGGGCATCCGCCCAGTCTGATCAGAGACTTCGCTTTCCGCATGAAGGTACCTTAGTCCCTCAGCTACCCTTTAAGCGCTTAGCAAAGAGTCTGATCAGACTGGGTGAATGCCCAGGCTGATCTGAGTCTGCGGTGGGCGGACGACCACATTGTCGGTTTTCTCGTGTCGCGGCTCATGTCTTCTTGCTTTTTGCTTTATACTAGTTTCAGGCAAGTCAATCAAGTGAGCAAACTTACAGATGTCATAAAAAATAATCAGCATATTTTAAAGACAGGATTTCTCTGTTGTGAGTTTGGGGTGGGGTGGGGTTGGGGGGGAGGTTCTGATTCATAGCAAATGCTACCTGTTCAGGTAAAGTTGTTAAGATTTATTCAACCAATCAATGGGCTAGAATTATCAAATGTGATAATTTCTTTGGCTGACTGGAGGTGCTTACACTATTTGACCAAGAGACATTATGATATACTTGTCATTCTGTCGTGGACATGGAAAACACCAGAGGCCGTATTTATAAAACGACTTAAGTGGTTGCTATGCTGTTGCTAAGGCTGAATTTCTATTCAGGAGATTCCCTACAACCATGAAATTTGCTCTGGAGGAACAGTCTGAAAAAGACTGTTCCTCCAGAGCAAATTTCATAGTTGTAGGAAACCTCCTACATAGAAATTTAGCCTTAGCAACAGCATAGCAAAGACTTAAGTAGTTTTATAAAGACGGCCCCAGAACTCAAAGAAGTTACAATATTAATTTTGTTATGGACACATTTGGTGCTAGGAGGTGCAACTTGGGACATGTTCCGCTGAGCTTGCTGGAGAGTATCATCATGAGAAGTAGAACAGCATCAACTACTGATGTTGTTGCCGTTGTTTCAATTCCCGTAATGACAGTCTCCAAGAGACTCAGAGGAATAAATCCATGGCTGGACCTCCTTGCACCAAGTCTTTCCACGAATGACACTGTGGAAATTAATCCTCAGTATACCACCACCCTCTCCTTTAATACATTTTTTTCCCATAAGCTTCCACTGATTTAATGTGTTTCTTGTGTCAGACAGACATGTGTGGGTGAGGCTACATATCTAGTGCATTGACAGATCTTGTTTATTAAACCCTGGTAAATGAAGTGTGTTGTAGGGTATGGCACTGATCTTTCTGCCTGTTTACCCGCCTGTGTGTTCATCTGTCCATTTGTTTGCCTGTCTGTCATTCCTTTTTCTGGTCACACTTGTGATAAGGTTTTATAATTGCACTGCAACACAACAAAACAATGTGGTGTGCCCAGTGAAGATTCAGATAAGCCTGAGCAGCCACATCCAGTCTGATCAACATCTTTGCTGTCATCATGGAGTTAGCTTAGACCCTTAGCTAGCCTTTAAGCACACAGCAAAGACTCTGATCAGACTGGGCAGATGCCCAAGCTGATCGGAGTCTTCCCTGGGTGCACATGCCAGAATGTTGTTTTTGTCCTGTCATGGCTCTTTTTTTTCAGTTCCCATGATTTTCTTCTGTTTAGAGATTATTTTTAATGTGAAAGGCAGTGTGAGTTAGGCTACCTATCTAAGACATGGACAGGTCTTCTTTATCAAATGCTGGTAAATGGAGTACATGTACGTTGTTGGGTATATCACTCGTCTTTCTGTCCGTACATCCAACTGTCTGTACATGTGCTTCCCTGTCCATGCATTTGCCTTCTGTTAACATTTGTGGTAATGTTTCAAATGAGTTACTTTAGTGATGACAGCTGAGTGTTATACCTGTTTAAAGTTTGGTCTATCCTCAGGCTTATTTTTCCAACAGTGTTCCATGAGGTCACCATATAATGGCATCATTTTGTCGTACTGAGGAATCTCTGGTCGGCCTCCTGATATTACAAAGTCCATCACCTAGAATGTAACATACCAAACTCATTCAGTTATAAGATGGGGTTTTCGAAACCTTCCAAAGCAATCCAAAAGATCTAGATCTGTCTTTCAAGAAACAATCTCTTTTTTAACAATACCAAAGATTTAGATCTGTCTTTCAAGAAACAATCTCTTTTTTAACAATACCTAAGATTTAGATCTGTCTTTTAAGAAACAATCTCTTTTAAAACAATACCAAAGATTTAGATCTGTCTTTTAAGAAACAATCTCTTTTAAAACAATACCAAAGATTTAGATCTGTCTTTCAAGAAACAATCTCTTTTAAAACAATACCAAAGATTTAGATCTGTCTTTCAAGAAACAATCTCTTTTAAAACAATACCAAAGATCTAGATCTGTCTTAGACAGATCTAGATCTTTGGTATTGTTTTCGAAGGGAAAACTTCATCTTATACCTGAATTACACAACTTATTTACAAATTTAGAGTAATTTTGGAGGTGGAAATCTAATTTTGGAAGTCTGAATCCCCATCTTAAAGCCAAATAAATAGGGTAACATACATACTATTCAAGCAAGAAATGTTACAGCTGGTAACAAAGGCCTCCTAGAACTGACCTTTTGTGACCTACAACAATCTTGGTAGGGGGAATCTAAAACGCTTTCTTGTTAAGTTTTTTCTTTCTGTGATGTTTGACTGAACTTGCTAAAGCAAATTTTGAGCCCCCCTCCCCCACCCCCGGACTCTTATTCTGATTGTACTTGTGCTTCATCCTTCTGTGAAGTTGGATCATAATTTGCTTCAGTAGAATTAGAGCAATCAAGGACTCTTTTTGACCCTTTGACTGTGACCTTGACCTTGGGCAAAGCAACAAGCACCATCTCAATATGTTTGCAAACCGTGAAAACTACTCATGCAGAGATATGATTACATCTTTGACCTTTGACAGTGACCTTGCATCAGGTATGGGAATCTAACTTTTGTATGCATTTTAGGTCCACTCACTCTCTTCATCACATTACAAACACTGAAAAATTAAATTTTAATTTTATAGGTATATCAGTACATCTTCATGTTTTTTCTGCCATTTTAAGGAAGGGGAACAATTTTGATGACTCCTCTTTGCTTCAATGGACAACAAAACTCTTCTTTAAAGGGGTCTACTCTTTAAGGAAAGAATTTGCTCTTACAGGAGCAAAATTCTTACCTTTAAGAGTTGACCACAATTGAGAAGGGAGGCAAACATTAGAAAATGCAGAGTTGCTTCCCCTGAAAGTGTGTCCATTCACCTTAAATAACTGTAAGAAAAAGTTCTTACCTCTTGCAGAGTACTCATTTCTTCAAAAGGATCATCACACATCACTAACTCCCACATTACAATGCTAAAGGAATACACATCACAAGCTTTAGAAGTGACACTCTCGTCAGACTCTAGTGTGTTTGGATTCTGCAGCACCTCTGGAGCAGTCCAAGCTATAGAAGGGGGACATGCACTGAAACGACCTTGACCTGTTCAAAGAAATAATATGTATAACTAATTGAAATATTCTTTATCCATAAGTGTGAGTATTATCACAAACTTTTTATACTGCAATAAGTCTAAATTTTTGGACATCTAAAAATAATTGAGTTTACAATTAGGACAAATGTAAACTAGAAAATTGCGTCTGTAAGACAATAATGATGCCCCCGTGCAGCGCCTGTCACATGACGTGTATATTCATAAAGCACCTACAAAGAATGCATTGAAGACATACCCTACCATGTAAAAAATTGCCCAAAATGACTTAAGGTTGGAAAAAGATCCATTGAAAACTGTGGAGCAAGTTGATAACACAAACTCCATACCCTACAATGCAAAAATTTCCCTAGAATGACTAAGTTCAAAAGGCTGTAATCTGTCAAAATTAATTCTAGGTCCAACAAAAACACACACGCATATCTTCAATACATTCACAGCATGTATGTAAGGTTTGAAAAAGATCCAATGAAAATTGTAAGAGGAGTTGATTACACAAACTCCATACCCTACAATGCAAAAATTTGCCTAAAAATGACTAAGTTCAAAAGGCCGTAATTCTGTCAAAATTATTTCTAGGTCAAACAAAAATCCACATGCACATCTTCAATATGTCCCAACATGTGTGCAAAGTTTAAAAAAGATCCAATACAAAATTGTGGGAGGAGTTGATTACACAAACTCTATACCCTACAATACAAAAATTTGCCTAAAATGACTAAGTTCAAATGGCCATAATTCTGTCAAAATTAATTTTTGCTCCATCAAAAATCCAAATGCACATCTTCAATATGTCCACAACATGTATGCAAAGTTTGAAAAAGTTCCACTGAAAACTGTGGGAGGAGTTGATTACACAAACTCTATACCATATAGCGTGACTAACAGACAAATGGACAGACAGACAGACAGACAGACAGGGGCAAATCTTAATGCCCCCTGACTATCGTCACGGGGGGCATAAAAAAAGTATTTTAGGTGTCCTATGACTTAAGCACATTACAGTATCCCGTGCATTTTATACTTTCCTACTGCTTTCACACTTCAACACAAGGGTAAATATTAATTTTCTCACCTATGCTATGGACCGATCTGGTACTGTGCTAAGTGACTGTCAAATATCTAGTCCTGATACCAACAACTGTAAACGATACTTTTTTAAGGGCCACCAACTGTCAGAGCTGATACTACTTTCAACTGTCTCAGCCAACAGACACTTTTGCAAGTGTCATATCTGCCTGACTTGGTCTGGCAGCACAATCAGCACAATCAGACAAATTGGTATTACCCCCATCGATCTTCTAAGATAGTTAATCTACAATGACTTTCGCCTGCATTTTAAGAGCTAATAATTTTTCACATATTTGTTTATGTAAGAAGTTGCACTTTCAAGTTCTGTTTCTCCACCATGGTCAAGAATTTGTCATCGTCTTTCATGTCTGCTTGGATCTTATTTGCATAATCTTCTTAAGTTACCCGTATATGATCTTTGTATAATATAGAAGATGATCAGAAACGTTTGGTGGCATCTCATCTTGAAGGACTAGATTCTTCTGTTTAAGACTTGAAAAACCAAAAATGGAAGTAGTTGAATTTGCAAACAGTGAAGATCCAGATGAGGTGGCTCATAATTAGCCACCTCATCTTGATCTACATTGTTTGACCTCTGGTCTTTGAACTCCCAGTATGACATAGCTTAGATGAAATATTTTTGAAATTTTGCAGACAAAAATTTTGTCTTATAATGAGCCACCTTCTCTAGATCTACACTATTTGACCTCAGACTTTGAGTTCTGCAGCTTGGGCCAAACATTTTTTGAAATTTTGAAGACAAAGATTGTTGTTTTTGTGGCACTTTAAAGGTTGACCTATCAAGCAAAATTGTGTCTAAATGATAAGACTTCTGAAGTAATCTGATCTTTCAATTAACCAAATCTAATATTAATCTCCGTACAAAGACATCCTGCCTTGTCATAAATTGATGTAAATTATTGTTTTTTTCTTAAACAGTAGGCATTACGTGATGTTTCTCGAATCTCACTAGCAATCAGTCTAGAGTTCAAAGAAAATATCTAGTCCTGAGCAGTGCTCCAGATAAGAAGGGGTAACAGAGATAATTTAGGTATAATTTTCCATATTTCTCCATAAAAACATATTTTGTGACCCATCATTAGAACCGTCTCGACAAGACGGTTCTAATGAGGGGTCACAACATATGTTTTCGTTGAGAAATAAGAAAAATTATCTTTGAATTATCCCTGTTACCCCTTCTTATCTAGAGCTCTGCTGAGACTCATGACGTTTCGTTCCCCTATGCTACACTAAGAGTTCTACAAGAGTACATAACATCCATCTGAAAGGGGTCTAAGAAAATATCATACTTGCCATGTCATGAAACAAGAGTTGTCATAAAAAGAGCTATCAGCAGAAAGCACAGCTTGCCTGGAAAGGTGTCTGTTCAAAAGTTAATTGTTGGGTTTGGGGGTGGGGGGGGGGGTCATAAATTGATGCCATTAAACTGTTTGTCTTATCCACTAAGCACTGAATGATCTTTTTCACAAGAAATAATACAAAAGGTCAATGACCATATCATCTAAGACAATCAAACTACTCAAGTTTATTGCTTAAAATTACCTGATTTTTGAAGACGGCAAAAAATTACTGGAAACATCTTTATATAACCAGGGTCGCTTATTAGAATTAACATGGCATGCAAACAACCTGCACTGTAAGATCAGTGCGTGAGCACTGCCCCAATATTATGCCAAGGTCTGTTTGGAACTGTGACACCGTGGCTTATATTGAATCCATTTTTTATATCCACCTCTTGAAACTGTCATCATATTGCATTGAAGATACAGCTTAGTTCTTAAAATATCAAGTGCCAGACAAATCCATTAGTCTAAACATTTCAACCAATAAAAACCAGACTACTTTACACCAGAGCTCTAGATAAGAGGGGTATTTGATGATATTTGAGGGATAATTTTCTTTATTTCTCATTGAAACCATATGTTGTGACCCCTCATCTGAACCGTCTCGTCGAGACGGTTCAAATGAGGGGTCACAACATATGTTTTTATCCAGAAATAACAAAAATTATCCCTAATTATCACCAAATACTCCCTTTTATCTAGGGCTCTGCTTTACACAATCAATAAAACAAATTATCCATCATATGAAAACAAAATGAGCCACGACACAACAAAACCAACAATGTGGTTGTGCACCCAGTGCAGACTCAGATCAGCCTGGGCATCCACCCAGTTCGACCAAACGCTTCGTTAAGTGCTCAAAGGATAGCTAATGGTCTAAGCTACCTCCATGCGGACAGCGAAGACTCTGATCAGACTGGGCGGATGCCCAGGCTGATCTGAGTCTGCGCTGGGCGCACAACCACATTGTTGGTTTTGTCGTGTCGCGGCTCAAATATTGTAGTGGCTACATCATTTAAAGCACAGTCAACTCTTCATATTTCAAAGTCAAAGTTCATCCCAAAGTACTGATATCTCAAAGTAAATTTTCTGTTCATCCCAAACTACTGATACCGCAAAGTAATTTTCTGGTCCAGAAAATTTATTTTGCAGTGTCAGTAGTTTGAGATAATTGGAGTAGAAATGTAAATATAAATAGCCAACATGTCCAAACTATATTCTTTGATATAAGAGGGTACTTTGCTTGTGATATCGAGAGTAATAAGAGGGTACTTTGAGATATCAGTATTCAAAACACAAAGAGTTGACAACATTAAAATGACCCAAAATACTAGGGTGTCATAAGTATATCAGTACACTTTAAGGAGAAGCAACTCTGCCATTTTCATTTCTGCCTCCCATCTCAGTGGGGGTCCTATCTTAAAGGGACCTTGTTGAAAATAACCTAGCTATGGAAATTTAGCTAATATCATTCAATGGATTATTTGTTCATTTAGCGAGTGAGTGAACTTGGGTTTAACGTCCCACCAGCAACCAGGTCATACGGAGATGGGACCTCCGTTTAAAGTCTTGTCCGAAAGACCGGAATAGTGAGGGATCAATCTTGTGATCCCTGGATTAGTAATCCAGCATGTTATCCACTACATTACCACCGTTCCTATATTTGTTCATTTAAAGGGCAAGAAAACAATCAAAAGCATTGGGACAAAACACGGAAATCACAGATCTTTTTCAGGTTCTTTTATTCTCATGATGAGACTAAAATATTCTACAAACAAGCTTAAGATGTCTTATCTCAGTCTCAACTGTATTATGGATTTGGCATAGTTTAAAACCTGGAATGGAATGGAGTGGAATGGAATGGATGAGATAATCTACATCCCACTGACCACAATTTGCTTCAAGAGCCTGGCATTGTTCTCTAACAGAAAGGAATTTACTCCCTCATACACAGTAAGAATACTATCCCAAATCAATCGAGAGAGAAGATTATCCCTGCCAATCCATTCCACTACCAATTCATTCCACTCTAGTCCTTTCATATTTTAAACTCTTCCTATAGACTCTATTGGTCTGCATGGACATCTTGCCACAATTCATTGTTAGAAGGAGCTATTTCAAAATTGAACTTACAACAGCAGTCATCTTTCTGACAAGCAGATCTTAGAGGTTGGGTTAACTTCACAACACCAAAATCACATATCTGAAATCACAAAATAAGCCGTATTACGTTGAAGGCGGATGCCATTCTTTCAACATATCATTTAGCAGTAAATCAGGGTATAATTTAGGTGGATTTGTGGTTTACACACTTTGTGACATTGCTATCAGTAGATCAAGGTATCATATAGGAAGGTTTCTGAAATTACATACATCATGTCATTATCAGTAAATCAGGGTGTAATTTTGTAAAGTTTACTTACTTTATGACATCACAAGCAGCAAAAACAGGGTGTAATATTGGTGGATTTATGGAGTTTACATACTTTATGACATCACTATCAGCAAATCAGGGTGAAATATATGTGTATATATGGAGTTTACATACTTTTTGACATCACTACCAGTAAATCAAGATATAATATTGGTGGATTTACGTAGTTTACATACTTTGTGCCATCACTATCAGCAAATCAGGGTGAAATATTGGTGTATTTATGGAGTTTACATACTCTGTGACATCACTACCAGTAAATCAAAGTGCAATATCTGTGGATTTATGGAGTTTACATACTTTATGACATCACTATCAGCAAATCAGGGTGTAACACAGGTGGATTTGTGCAGTTTACTTCCTTGTATGATCTTTATCAGTATCAAAAATAAATTGAAACATCATAATTTCCAGGAAATACTGAAGTTAGACACTGTGTGAGGGTGAGTCTAAATACCACAGACCACCACAGACAGACTACCACAGACCACTGCAGACCCTACCATTGACTACCATAGACAATAATGCAGATTATCATACACCCTCTAAAATAACATTTTAAAGAACAAAATGTAAAAAAAATGCCAAATGGAAAGCATCCAAAAGAAGGTTTAAGGACAGGGAAAATCATGTTATTGTTAATCTTGTCTACTTACTCATTATACATATGTACATAAAATATAACACAAAATTTTCAAAAAAACAAAACAAAAAAAAACAACAGAAAATTGTGTCTGTAAGACACTAATGATGCCCCCGTGCAGCGCCTGTCACATGATGTGTATATCCATAAAGCACCTACAAAGAATCCATTGAAAATATACCCTACCATGTAAAAAATTGCCCAAAATGACTAAGTTAAAAAGGCTGTGATTCTGTCAAAATTAATTCTAGATCTATCAAAATGCCTCATGCATATTTTCAAATATGTCCACAATATGTAGACAAGGTTTGAAAAAGATCCACTGAAAACTGTGGAGCAATTTGATAACACAAGCTCCATACTCTACAATGCAAAATTTTCCCTAGAATGACTAAGTTCAAAAGGCCGTAATTCTGTCAAAATTAATTCTAGGGCCAACAAAAACCCACATGCACATCTTCAATACACTCACTGCATGTATGCAAGGTTTGAAAAAGATACATTGAAAACTGTGAGAGAAGTTGATTACACAAACTCAATACCCTACAATGCAAAAATTTGCCTAAAATGACTAAGTTCAAAAGGCCTTATTTTGTCAAAATTAATTCTAGGGCCAACAAAAACCCACATGCACATCTTCAATACACTCACAGCATGTATGCAAGTTTTGAAAAAGACCCAATGAAAACTGTGAGAGGAGTTGATTACACAAACTCTATACCCTACAATTCAAAAATTTGCCTAAAATGATTAAGTTCAAAAGGCTGTAATTCTGTCAAAATTAATTTTAGCTCCATCAAAAATCCACATGCACATCTTCAATATGTCCACAACATGCATTAAGCTCCATACTCTACGATGCAAAATTTTCCCTAGAATGACTATGTTCAAAAGGCTGTAATTCTGTCAAAATTAATTCTATACAATACACTCACTGCATGTATGCAAGGTTTGAAAAAGATACATTGAAAACTGTGAGAAGAGTTGATTACACAAACTCTATACCCTACAATGCAAAAATTTGCCTAAAATGACTATTATTAGTTCAAAAGGCCGTAATTTGTCAAAATTAATTCTAGGGCTAACAAAAACCCACATGCACATCTTCAATACATTCACAGCATGTATGCAAGTTTTGAAAAAGATACATTGAAAACTGTGAGAGGAGTTGATTACACAAACTCTATACCCTACAATGCAAAAATTTGCCTAAAATGACTATTATTAGTTCAAAAGGCCGTAATTTGTCAAAATTAATTCTAGGGCCAACAAAAACCCACATGCACATCTTCAATACATTCACAGCATGTATGCAAGTTTTGAAAAAGATCCATTGAAAACTGTGAGAGGAGCTGATTACACAAACTCTATACCCTACAATGCAAAAATTTGCCTAAAATGACACATGCACATCTTCAATATTTCCACAACATGTATGCAAAGTTTGAAAAAGATCCATTGAAAACTGTGGGAGGAGTTGATTACACAAACTCTATACTATAAAGCGTGACGAACAGACAGGCGGATGGATAGACGGACAGACAGGGGCAAATCTTAATGCCCCCTGACTATCGTCATGGGGGCATAAAAAAAAAGTCAAATTTTATACTTTTTTATATTCTGTTCTTTACAATGTTTCTTTTTTTTTGAAGATATTTGATAATCTGTATTGAGGTCTGTGGTGAGGTCTGTGGTGAAGTCTGTGGTGGTCTGTGGTACATAAAATATAACACCAAATTATAGCATAAAACTTTCTAAAATTTGGTCAAATTTTGTATTTTTTTATATTCTACTCTGTAAAATGTTATTTTTGAGGATGTATGATAATCTGTATTGAGGTCTGTGGTAGTCCCTGGTGAGGTCTGTGGTGGTCTGTAGTGGTCTGTAGTGGTCTGTGGTGGTCTGTGGTAATTAGACTCACCCCTTTGTGACATCATCAGTAACAAATTACCTTACCATATCACAGTTCACCGTGTAATAGAAATGATTTGCAAATGTGTTACAAAATAAAATATGATGTTAATAACGGTGAATTCCTGGAGTTAAATACTTACCTTTATTACATCATTATCAGTAACAAATAAATTACCACATCGTAAATCACGGTGCAATATTGGTGGATTTGTGGAGTGAAGATATGCCATGCCATCAGCCACTTGAGATAACTGAATACAAATAAACAGTTAAAGATTAACTCTTTAAGCCCCAGTGACGCAATTAGCAAAATTTGCAAACAGCGTAGATCCTGATGAGGCGGCTCATAATGAGCCGCCTCATCTAGATCTACACTGTTTGCCCTCTAGTCTTTGAATTCTCAATATAAAAAGTCTTGGACCAGGCATTTTTTTAATTTTTGCAGACGCAACTTTTGTCGTCTGCTTTTTGGTAGTGAAAGAGTTAATGGGTATTGCATTTCTTTGGTTATAATATTGATGTTTTTTCTTTCCTCCCAACACATTCCAATAAATCTAGATCTGTCTTACAAGACAGATCTATATTTTTTGGGATGCTTTTGGAAGAAAAATTGCATCTAAAAGCAAAACTTTATTAAATGGTTCAATCTATGGAGGAGAAAACCCCATTTTACAGTGGAATGAAACCTGTTTACTTTTAGGGGAAGCAACTCTGTCATTTACCTTTTTGCCTCCCTTCTCAGTGGCAATCAACTCTTTTAAGAGCAGATCCTTTTGGTAATGATTTTGTTCTCTAGGGAAGCAAACAGAATTTAGTCACAAAAGTTGCCACACTTTGATAGAAATAGCAGAAACCATTGTTGTGTACCATTACACTGTATTACAATACGTAAAAAGAGTTCACTCCCTTTGCCAATATATCTACAGGCAGTAAGTATTTTGCAAAGGGATGCGTTCTAATTGCCCTTTCTTTGGTTATAAGACTGGATTTTCCCTTCCAAAACAATCCAAAAATTCTAGATCCAGATGATTTTTTTGTGTTGTTTTGGAAAACAGAAATCCCTCTATTAGCTAAATTACACTAGAGTGATTTATATTATATTAATAGGTATTCATGATCCTAAAGTGACTGAAAGTGATTGAGTGCACAATTGTGTGTAATTGAGCGAGCCAATGCAGGCCCGGATCCAGACCACCACATAATGGTGGGGCTCTGGATAACTGGCGGGGCTTGTAGGTTCCGAGATGTATGTGTGTGGGGGATGGGGTAGGGTAAGGGACGGGACAGGGCGTGGCGGGGAGTGGGGCTTTAAAATATATAACATAATTAGGGACCAATTTCGATGAGATTTTTTAATAATGACCCTTTTTCCTTGAAATATATGTTGTGATATCTTATTAGAATCGCCTCGCTGAGGCGATTCTAATAAGATGTCACAACATATATTTTAATCTAACCAGGCCCGGGTGGCGGGGCTGAAGCCCCAAAGCCCACCCTCTGGATCCGGGGTTGCAATAAGTGGGTAGTAGGTGCTAGAGAGCATGGGCAGTGTTGTGACATTATATCACTGCACATGAAACCCAGTCAGCTATCTTCATTTATTTGACTGGTTTTTCGCTTGCAGAGGATCTTGCATAAGAAGTTATTTTACCGTAATGTGCGTATATATTGGGACACCTAAAAATAATGAATTTTCCATTTGGGACAAATAGAAAATTTATTATTTTAGGTGTCCCAATACTTAAGCACATTATGGTAATTTCCCGCAAACGTAAGTCATTCTGAGAAGGATCCTTCATCTTTATACTTACTATCTAAAGTCTTCAAGCAGCTGTTCCATGCTTTTCTTTATTTACATGCTAAAATGAATGCTTTCAGATTCACTTGTGGTATTTGTTTGCTCCTATATTTCAGTAGTGTTGCTTGACACCCCAAGGAGATCTCCAGGGAACACAATACGATACATTGTTTCTGTCGAGTCCTCATCTTTAATTATAAGTTTTACCTGTGACTTTTTGTTTCCAAAAATGATCAATTTTTCTTATTTCTCAACAGAACGTATGTTCTTACCCCTCCACTGAACCTTCTGAGCAAGATGGTTCTAATGAGTGCTAACAACATTTGTTTAGTTAGAATTATATGGAAAATTATTCATACCTGAAGCACTGTAACTTACAATTTTTACTCGATGTGGCCACAGCAACTGGCTCCTGAGTGTTTAATATAATCTTTTTAAGCACTGCCCTTGTATAAACTCGGAGATTATATAAGGATGCTTAGATTCAGAACAGAATCCTAATACTGACACTATGTTTCTGTGACGTTGCGGCTGTAATAGAGGAAAAAAACATGTATTATCATTACTAACACAGATACATATAAATATTTAGTACACTTTATCTGTTTCAACCTGCAACCTGACGTAATGAATTTTAATAATTCAAACTTTTGCAAATAGAGTAGACCTAGAAGACAGCTGATCATGAGCTACTCAGCTGGATCTACTCTATTGTCAGTTTGTTCTTCATCCAACATTCATTTTCCGAATGACTGATTAACTGATAAACTAGCTGTTTGGTCATAACAGATTTTTAAGTCATATATCTTGTCTTGAAGCACCAAACCTGATCTGATAGCAAAGAAATCATGATACCAAGATGTGTATGTAGGAAGCTTTCATTGTTTATGTTATCTGGTGATCAGCTCTCTACCTGAAGTCATTGTCAAGATTTGATTTCTTTTGATCGTTTAGCTAAGGGATGAGTCATTTATTGTCAGCTGGGGGGGGGGGGGGGGGGGGGGGGGGGGGGGGGGGGGGGGGCGGGTACATCTAGGGGGGGTCGGAATTTTTTTTGGTGATGTACTGGGGGGGGGTCGGAAATAAAAAAGCCTTGGAGCAGGGGGGGGGTCATATATTTTATTAGGCATATTGGGGGGGGGGGGGGGGTCAGAATTCTTCCATCAGTCTTCATTTTAAAAAAATGTCTCAGCTTCTGGGGGGCAAAGCCCCCCAAACCCCCCATTACTCATTCAATTTCAGACTCTTTCCTTTCAAACTCACAACTTAGAACTTGAAAGTCTTTGTGGAACTGACTCAAAACTAGACAATCACTAAAGGTGGTGAATGCCCCCGCCATATGCCTCACTAGAAAAGTAATGTGTTAAAACATATTTGTGTGAAGTTACATCAAAATCTGTCAATAAATAAAGGTGCTAGAGGGATGACTGAGTTTTTCTTAAAATAGCAACTGTGACCTTGACATTGGAACTACAACCCTGAAAGGTTTACTTGTCCAAGATATTGTCATACTTAATACATGTGTGAAGTTCTATCAAAATCAGTTAAAAAATAAAAGCGCTAGAACCATGACAAAGATTTACATTTACCTATAATAGCATCTGTGACCTTGACCTTGGACCTACAATGATGAAACGTAAATTTGTCCCAGATATTGTCAAGCTAAATATTTGTGTCAAGTTAAGCCAAAATCATCCAGAGGGATGACAGCATATTTTCTAAGATAGCAAATATGACCTTGACCTTTATCCTGAAATTCTGGATCACGAACTTGTCCAAGATATTGTCACACTAAACATTTGAGTGAAGTTACATCAAAATTGTCAATGAATAGAGGAGTAGAGGAATGATAAAGTTTTTTTCTAAAAATAGCAACTGTGACCTTGACCTTGGACCTGCGGTGCTGAAACAGTAATTTATTCAAGATATTGTTATACTTAACATTTATGTGAAGTTACATCAAAATCGATCTATAAATGAAAGCGCTGGAGCAATGCCCTAGTTTTTCTGAAAATAGCAACTGTAACCTTGACCTTCATCCTACAAACCTGAAACGCAAAGTTGTTCGAGGTTCTGTCATACCCAATAAAGCTGTGATGTAATATCAAAATCTGTTAATAAATGAGGCCGCTATGGCCGATAAAGGTGAGATTGTATTTAAGCTATGGAAATATGGTCAAAATATGTATGTTATTCAAGGGGACATAATTCTGCAATAAAGACCTGACTGAAAGTTATGCACATGTTCAATGCATGTCTGAACTGTGTTGCAAGTTTCAAATCCCTACATCAAATACTATTGGAGGAGTTGCAGAGACAAGAACAGTACTACAAAGTGTGAAATATGGTCAAAATATGCATGCCATTCAAGGGGATGTAATTCTGCCATAATGACCTGGATCAAAGTTTTGTTTCCTTAATGCACATGTTCAATGCATGTCTGAACTGTGTTACAAGTTTCAAATCCCTACATCAAATACAATTGGAGGAGTTGCAGAGACAAGAACAGTACTACAAATGTGAAATATGGTCAAAATATTTATGTTATTCAAGGGGACATAATTCTGCAATCAAGACCTTAATCAAAGTTCTGTTTCCTTTATGCCCATGTTCAATGCATGTCTGAATTGTGTTGCAAGTTTCAACTCCCTACATTAAATACTGTAGGAGGAGTTGCGGAGACAAGAACAGTACTCAAATGTGAAATATGGTTATAATATGTATATTATTCAAGGGGACATAATTCTGCAATAAAGATCTTAATCAAAGTTCTGTTTCCTTTATGCACATGTTCAATGCATGTCTGAACTGTGTTCCAAGTTTCAGCTCCCTGCATCGAATACTGTAGGAGGAGTTGCGGAGACAAGAACAGTACTACAAAGTGTGACGGACGTACGTACGTACGGATGGACAAGGGCAAAACTATATGCCCCTCCCCACTTCGTGGCGGGGCATAAAAATTGGGCAGCTTCATATCCAAAAACAAAACTTTTCATTGCTTTGCTAGAACCGTATGAAAGTGTCTATAAAATCACATCAAGTAGATGATTTTGTGCTCAATTAAATTTAATGCCTGCATTTGTGATATCAGCTCTCCACGTGCCTTTTCATCAGCAAAAACACAGCCCCCAGACCCCCACCACCCAGAGGCCCAATTAATATTATTTACAGTTATAATTATTTAATTATTAAGCATTCGATAAAAGATTTCCGGATGGCCATTAGCAGAAGAAAAAGTGCAAGAAATGCAGACAAAGTTTAAACAGACCATGATTACATGTAATAAACCTGTTACAATAAGAAATGTTCTTTGTGTTTCATACAGCTAGGTTTTGATTGAGGGCAGTCTGACATAAAATAGGTAATATGGTATGTGTGTGAAGGGTAGCTGGCACTGAGGATAGGGGGGGTCATAAAAAATTTTGTCACCTATCTGGGGGGGGGGGGGGGGGGGGGGGGGGGGGGGGGGGTCGGGAAAAAAAATTTTGGTGAGACTGGGGGGGTCGGAAAATTTTTTTTTGGTGAACCATATGAAAATGTATCCGGCCCCCCCACCTGATAATAAATGACTCGTCCCTAACCCAAGAAAGCAGACATCATCCTGAAACTAAGTTCTAACAACAAAATTTACATTACCTGGAAAATGGCATACTGTAAAATATGGTATGGTATGATGGGTTGGTATGTGGTATGGTATGAAAATTCTATACCATACCACATACCATACCAAACGGCCATACCTAAAACTATTATTTGGGCATTATGCCCATCATTATCAAATGCATGACGACAATGTTAACAAGATCACCCAGAGCTGATCTTGTTAACATTGTTGTCATGCATTTGATAACGATGGGTATAATCCATAGGCGCGATCTTGTTAACATTGTTGTCATGTATTTGATAATGATGGGTATAATCCTTATATGAAGATGTGACTGCTATTGACTTTCAGAGACTACAGATCTAGATTTAACTACAGGTCAATACTAATTTGGTATGGCCGTTTGGTATGGTATGTAGTATGGTATGGGATTTTCATACCATACCACATACCAAGCCACCATACCATACCATATTTTACAGTACATTTATCTTCCAGAAAAATATGACTTTATATTGAAGCAATTCATTTTGTCCTGGTTTAATAGGTTTTCAAAGTTTATCTTTACCTGACAGACAATACAGTCTGGATCTATTTTATATTGTTTTCAGTCTGGATTCATTTTTCATTGTGTTTGTTTACCTTATCTAAGATCTCTATCATATTTTGAACTATTTAAATGTTTTTTTAAGGTTTATCTTACCTTAAAAACCAGACCTCATCTTGAAGCCATTTCATGTTGTCAAGATTCAACTGGTTTTCATGAACACTAAGGGTGATTCTCTTTATAGCAACAGGAAGGCCTGTCCATTCCCCAATGTATGTGTCTCCAAATATACTGCCTCCAAGTCTGAAAGTAAATTGTTTTCATTACTGTTGTGTCCATGAACACCCTCAATATTCAGTGCTAACAGATCTGGGGCCATATTCATAAAACGACTTAAGTGGTTGCTATGCTGTTGCTAAGGCCAAATTCCTATGAAGGAGATTCCCTACAACTATGAAATTTGGTCTGGAGGAACAGTCTTA
The DNA here is from genome assembly GCA_963989385.1 of Ctena decussata. Taxonomy (NCBI): domain Eukaryota; kingdom Metazoa; phylum Mollusca; class Bivalvia; order Lucinida; family Lucinidae; genus Ctena; species Ctena decussata. Next base: position 37,326,930 of record OZ022510.1, on the reverse strand, counting down.
CAAAGACTGTTCCTAAGGAGATTCCCTACAACTATGAAATTTGGTCTGGAGGAACAGTCTTACAAAGACTGTTCCTAAGGAGATTCCCTACAACTATGAAATTTGGTCTGGAGGAACAGTCTTACAAAGACTGTTCCTAAGGAGATTCCCTACAACTATGAAATTTGGTCTGGAGGAACAGTCTTACAAAGACTGTTCCTCCAGACCAAATTTCATAGTTGTAGGGAATCTCCTTTATAGATATTTAGCCTTAGCAACCGCATAGCAACGACTTAAGTGGCTTTATGAATACGGCCCCTGGTTCTCACTGATCAAGCTGCAATCCATATCAATCCAATCTGCAATTGGACATAGCAGGGCATTTGCAATGTCGTGCTGATGCATTGTTGAGTATCCACTGAACTGTACAAACATTACACAGGGTTGCCATTAAAATATCCTCAACATCAAAATTCCCTGACTTTTTCCCGACCTTTCCCTCACATTTTACACAGTTTTTCATAGTTAATTTCACTCTTTACTTCAACAGGGCTAATTGTATCACTTAGAAATTGGGCATTACTCTTAAAGGAAAGACTTTGCTCCCCGAGGGACCAAATTCTTTTCCTTAAGAGTAGCCCAAAATGAGGGGAGATGTGCCTTGACTGTCTCCCTACATTAACTCCCTAGAGTTTTGGCCGTTCTGAGTGCAATAGGGTGAATGTCAATCTGATGTTACGACTGTAATAATGCTTTTTTATACTTTGGACCATAATAAAGTTTCAAAAAATTTGTTTTGAAATGGGACTGGCATGACACACATGAAGACGGGCATTGACCAGATCTCTTTATCTTTGATTTTTTTTAATAATAGGATATTAAGACAAAATGTCTGATAATACAAACACTGACTCTGGTCAGATTGCTCCTAAAAAGGAACAGTCTGACAAGACTCTTCACTGTTTGCTATTCAACTAAGAAATTTGAATCACATTCAAAGCCAATCACAGCCAGTTAGTAAAATTAACTTCTTCAAATTAAATGGATGTAAGAGAAACTGATAAAAGTATCCAATATGTAGGTAGACTGGTCTGAGTTATAAAGTTTCATTTTTATCAGCACAACAGACATCAAGGTGACTTCTACACTTAGACACATGCAAGGACAATGGCACTGACATGCTGATGCACTGTCAAGTCTCTACTGTACCATACAAACTGCAACAGATGCCTTATTAAAGCTGTAATTAATGAGATGTACAATGTCATGTATAATATTATGGAATAAAGTCTGAGTATGTTATCATTTTTAACTGCCTAACAGTAATGTCTTACAGTACACCAAGGTGAATCCTACAATTAAGACACATAAAAGGGCACTGGTAGTGACATGCTGACACACTGTCAAGTCTCCCCTGAACCATTTGAACTGCAGTCTTTTTCAAAATCACAAGACATGAACAGATACCATATCAAAGCCATAATTCAAGGTGATATCATAAAGTCTGAGTATGTTTCAATTTTTAACAGCCTAAAAGACACGTTTTAGTGCATCAAGGTGAAGTTAGACACATATAAGGGCACTGGCACTGGGACACTGATGTACTCTCTAGTTTCCAATGAACCATTCCAGCTGCTGTCTTTTTAAAATCACATCACATAAACTAGAGCCTTATCAAAAAAACATTTGGAAATATGAAGTACACAAACACATGCCAATGGACATCTATCTCTAGATACAACTACATTTTATTACATCATTCCGCATCATGACTGCAGAAATTTAACCTCTAATGAACATGAGACTGCTCATCATTTCTTCCTGATGAGTGCCCAGTTAGAACATCAAATGGTAATATGAAGATCAGTTAATAAATATTTGAACAGTAGAACCTAAGTAAACACTGTAGACCCAGACAGATCAGACTGCTCCTAAGGAGCAGTCTGATTATGGTCTACACTGTTTGTCATTCCACGCACATTTTTTATAGATTGTCATCATAAAATCAGCTTGTTTAATTTTCAGGAAAATTACAGTAATGTATTATTGTAGCTTAATATTTATGGGAATTATATGTAACCTTTGATACAAGTTAGTGACATCTCTACTGAAGTTGGAGAAGAAGTGATTAAAGAAATCTCAAATATCAATCATAAACTTAATGAACTGAAAGGCAGGCTAAAAACATCATAATTACCCTTAACACTGAGACAGTGACCTCAAACAGTTACAGTAATTATATGGAAATTGGAAAAAAGTTGATTTTACTATCACTTTAGGATGAAGTGTCCAAAAAGTTCTAAGCCCATACCCTGAGTTCCAGAAGCAGTAGTATAGCAGTACCCCTTTAATTACAGATCTGGGTCTACACTCTTAGTCTAGGAACTTCTTTCATCTTATAGAGGACCATTGCAATATACTGAAGGACAAAAGGCTCAGATCATACCCAGGACTAAGCCCTGGGTATGATCTGAGCCTTTTGTCCTTTCTAAGGGCGCGTTTACACCAGCAAAGTTTCTATGTCACAGAAACTTTAACAAAGAAAGTATGACAAACATTTTGCGTTTACACGGAGCAAATTATTTGTTAAAGAAAATGTGCCATAGAATCTTTGTCACATAAACTTTGGCAATGAAATATTTGCTGCAGTGTTCACACGACCAAATATTATTCGTCAAAGTTACCTGCAGTAATGAAACAAAATCTTTGTCACAGTTTCCACGCTTATAGCAAAGTTCGTTGTTACATAATCTTTAACAAAGTTCTCCGTTTACACGGACAAATTTAATTTATCGAAGTAACTTTAACATATATATTTGTCAAAGAAAACATTGTCATATTTTGGCATTTACATGAGCAAATTTTTCTGTGACAAACATACTTTGTCATAGAAACTTTGCTCGTTTAAACGCGCCCTAAGTTGAGCATGTCTGATGAGTAAACTGCACAAACACATACAGCCTGCACCCTCAGATATGAAACTACTGTAGGGATTAGCATTTTCACAACCAAAGGGCAAGTCACAGATCTTGTTGTTGTTGAGTTTAACATCCCATTGCACAATATTTCAGTCAGGTCGAGATGTTACCTCGGAATTTGTAGGACTTTTACCTGACTTGAGATAACTGACACCCAGGGGCCGTATTCATAAAATGTTTTAAGTGGTTGCTATGCTGTTGCTAAGGCTAAATTTCTTTGAAGGAGATTCCCTACAACTATGAAATTTGCTCTGGAGGAACAGTCTTACAAAGACTGTTCCTCCAGAGCAAATTTCATAGTTGTAGGGAATCTCCTTTATAGATATTTAGCCTTAGCAACAGCATAGCAACGACTTAAGTCGTTTTATGAATACGGCCCCAGGTCCTGCTACAGCTACAAGCAGCTCTTGGGCAGGCACCATGTAGCCCATGTTTTTTGTGGGCCTGAAAGGAGGGGCTAGGTGTGCTTAGATTATGTCTCAAGCAATACTGTCAGGTGAAAGTCTATAGTCTACAGATTTTCTGACAACAAAGAGGACTTTGACAAGACTGTTAGGTCTACAGACTGGTCTGGCAGTTTACCTGAGAAAAAGTTAAGACTGCAACATACAAGACTTTATCATATGACGTCGCATCTGAGAGTGTAATAAAGCCATGCATTAAAAACGATAATCCACTAGTGGATTAAATATGCAAATTACGTCGTAACGTTATACGTTGACGTCCATTAAAATGTCGCGTTTTCTAATGACGAAATCGTGACTTTTTAGTGCAAATTTTGCTAATAAAATGCGATTTTAGTGTCATATGATAAATAGAATCTTGCATTCGTGCTCCTGTAATATTGAATTTATTAAACTCGTTGGGGAAAACCGATAAGATGCTCGGCAAAGCCTCGCATCTTATCTTTTTCCCCAACTCGTTTAATAAATTCAATAATACATGAGCACTCATGTAAGATCCTCTATGTCATCTAGACATACTGACTGAGGATCCTTTGAGATAGCATGCACTTGCTCCTCCTTAATCTAAAATCAGAGGAACATTCCAATGGGAAGTTCCACTGCTTCTTTTCCCCACCCTACCACTCCTGAATATCAAAGGGAAACAGTTTGTCTGAGTTTTCCCTGTTCAACACAGAGCTCTATGGCTACTTTTCCCTTTAGACAATGAAAAAACATCAATGCATATTTTACCGCTTCATAATGTGAGTGCAGTTGCAATGTGCCATTAATAGAAATCACCCTGATCCTTGTACATTTACCTTTCTGAGCAAATTGTGCAGATCCCGATCAGACTGCCTGCACTGTTTTTCCAAATTTGATCAGTATCAAAACAGTCCAAGATACAACATAACAGAGTTGTCTAATCCGATATGACAAATTTACTGACTAGTGCAAATCATGATGAACTGTCTGTTCAGATGTCCTGAGCTGTTACGGCAAATATGAAAGTCTGTAATTATAGAACTTCAAAAAGGAAATCAAGTGAAAACTGGTGATCAGATGATCGTAAATAGTTATGCAACATTTTCTTGACAACAAACAAGCTCCTAATTATTAAGATGGATGATAACTGCATGACAGTTTCACATCATTCTCCTCAAAAAGATATCATTTTAATCCTCATTAGAGCTGCCTGCTCGAGGTCATTCCACTGAGGAGTCACAACACATGTGGTTAAACAAGGTTCAAGCATCAAAGCAGCAGACAACAAAATCTACATCTGCAAAATTTAAAAACAATGTTTTGTCCTAGAATATCATGCTGAGAATCCTATGACTTAACCCTTAATGTGCCAAAAAGCAGACGACAAAATTTACGTCTGCAGAATTTCAAAAAATGTTTCGTCCAAGTGATATCTTATTAAAAATTCGAACACTAGAGGGCAAACAGTGTAGATTCAGATGAGGTGGCTCATTATGAGCCACCTCATCTGGATCTACACTGTTTGCCAATTCACCAAATCTTATTTTTGGCACTTTAAGGGTTAATTGTGAGCAGTGTACCAGAACATCCAGATGAGACGGCTCAATATGAGCCACCCAATGCCTCATCTACATTATTTTTGCAAATTCAACTTTTTTTCATTTTTATCAGATAAAGGTTTTATCCCTTTTTTAGACTAGGAATTCGATTTGGGGTCATATGCAAACAGTGCAAACCTAGATCAGACACCATATAATGCTGTGTCTGATCAGGGTCTTCACAGGTTGCTTACAGGAATTTCTTAGCAAAATGCAATCAAAATGAAAATATTCACCAGAAAACCCAAACAGTAATAATGGAGCCGGGCTGCATAGCACAATCGGTAGGGCACCTGACTCATAAGTCAGAGGTCCTGGGTTCGAAACCCGGTCTGGCCACATACTTTCGTTTCTCCTTCCGCTGATTTAAGAAGGGCAGTTGTCAGTTACTGGCGATAGTATGTGCACTTAGTACTAGTTAACTGCTTAGGAGGTCTAAGCCTGCCCAGGAATAGTGTGGTTAGGTTAAGCAATAAATCAATCAATAATAATGGGCTCATTCAAATGATAAGACTGGACACTAGTCCACTGGTCAAAGAAAGGACAATGGCAAAATAAAGAAAGCTGAATCTGGTCTTAGCACTTTAAGTCTGGAACTCTGTCCAAATAATGAATGTTTTACAGTAGAACTTCAATGGCTCGAACCCTGATGGCTCGTTTACCCTGCCTGGCTGGAACTCTTTCCTTGGTCCCTAGACGTCACTTTGTATAGAATTTAACCCTGGATGGCTAGAACTTCCCTTGGCTGGAACTAATTTTTCTGGTCCCAAGCCTGTTCGAGCCAATGAAGTTCTACTGTATTTATGTATTTCCTTTTTTTCTTCAAAAATCAAATTGATTTCGGCATACTGTAAAATATGGTATGGTATGATGGATTGGTATGTGGTATGGTATGAAGATCTTATACCATACCACATACCATACCAAAATTATTAGTGACCTGTTGTTTAATCTAGATCTGTAGTCTCTGAAAGTCAATAGCAGTCAGACCTTGATATAAGGATTATACCCATCATTATCAAATGCATGTCAACGATGTTAACAAGATCACCTCTATATAAGCATTATATCCATCATCATCAATATCCATCATCATCAAATGAATGACAACAATGTTAACAAGATCACCTCTCTAGGTGATCTTGTTAACATTGTTGTCATGCATTTGATCATGATGGGTATAATGCCCAAATAATACTTTTGGTATGGTCGTTTTGGTATGGCATGTGGTATGGTATGGGATTTTCATACCATACCACATACCAATCCATCATACCATACCATATTTTACAGTATGCCGTTAGAACTGTCTGCACTCAATACATCAATGTCCGGGGTTTCCGACAATATACTCAAACCAAACTGCTCATCTACAAAGACCAGCCAATGATTTGAAATTTTGAATGGAAACTTAGATTATACTTTCTAAACAAAGAACAACAAATATACTGATCAGACTACGTGGATGCACCGGCCTACATGTGTTTTTTTGCTGGCATACTAGTATGCAAAAAAAGATTGTTTCATGACGGGGCTCATTTGTTCAACTGTTGAGCCATATCATTTGAAAACCAGAGCCACTGTGACCAGAGCACCTGAACTCTGCGTTCAGTCGAGATCTGTGATCACCAAGGCCTTCCGTCCATTTTCCGTTTGTTTTTGTTGAGGTGCTAGGTCTTTCATGCTCACATTTGGAGTCTGTTCTGACTGCGTGGAGCACATGCCAATCTAAGTCCTCGATAGGCATCCGATTTATTTAACTTATTTTGTCATGCAGTTGTTTAAATGCAACTTACACATCCATTGAGACCAAAATAATACAGTGTATCAAAGCAACAGCTGAAAGAGTCAGCTCTATAGTATTTTAAATCTTCCTTTAAAGTACCGGTTAATAATTAATTTGGTAAGGTCGTTTGGTATGGTATGTGGTATGGTATGGGATTTTCATACCATACCACATACCAAGCCATCATACCATACCATATTTTACAGTATGCCATTGATTTCGGGGGGGGGGGGGGGGGGGGGGGGGGGGGGGGGGGGGGGGGTGGATCTCCCTTGAAATGACAAACTGAGGGAGATACCTAATCTGCAAAGATTTTCAGCTTGAAGTTGAGATGTTAAAATTATCTCATAATGCAGCTTTTCAGATCAATTATCACCTCAGGGAATGCATCTCTAACAGGCATCTTATCATGTCTGAATCTGTACCTAATCACTGGCATGCACTTTTGACAGCAAATATTGCTAGCCAATGCTGACACCAGGGGTAGTGCAATAGCTCTTCCTGAACTTTGTTCAGGCAAGCTAAAAATTGAATCTTAACAGTTTCCCTACTTGTTTTTGCTGTCTACACAATAGCAAAAAAAATTAAGCTACTCTTATTACTTTCTTGTTATGTAAACCAAACAAATTGTCACTCATTTTGATATTCGATATTTTATTATGTTTCAAGCAATAATATTTTATTGCTGGCAATATCTAGCTACCATAAATATTTTACATGTTAGGACAGACAGGTCTGAACAAACAGTGCAGATCCAGGTCAAAAAGAGCAGTCTGCTCAGGGTCTTCAATGCTTGCTATTCCTTCTGCTTCTTTTTTTATACAGTACAATGTATGTAACTGCATTGTAAAACCAAACTGTAAGTGCAATTCATCACAACACTCTTGATTTTAATATGCTAATTATTTTAGGGGTCCCAATATTTAGAATTTCTGTGAAACATCAACTTCAACAACATCTGATAATAAACCTAAGACCATCTGAAGACTAGAGGGCAAACTGAGGTAGCTAATTATGAGCTGCCTCATCTGGATCTACACTGTTTGCAATTTAACTATATTTTGTGTTCGGCCCTTTAAGAGTTAAGTCAATTTCACCAAAATGCAATAAAAATGTTTTTCAATTTCAGTTTACAAGGATTCAAAACTCACAGCCAAAATAATATTTATCTAGATGTTGCGTGCACTTTCAATGGGCAAATAAAAGTATGGTAAACAAAATGACCTAAAATTTCAAATAGTCTAACAAGAATTTCATGTGTATAGTATGTTTGAAAATTTAACGTCTCTTTAACTAATGACATCGTCAACCGGGCCAAGAGCTATAACAGAGCTCCAGATAAGAAGGGGTACTGAGGATAATTCGAAGATAATTTTTCTTATTTCTCAACAAAAACATATGTTGTGACCCCTCGAGGAGACGGTTCTAATGATGGGTCACAAAATATGTTTTTATGGAGAAATATTGATAATTATCCCTAAATTATCTTTGTTACCCCTTCTTATCTGGAGCACTGGAGCCTATAACCTCATGATGCAGCTAATCTGCCAGCTCTTCAAATATCTGCAACCTCACAGGATGATATATAGCCTTACACTTCGCTTCCTTTGTTTCCTTCGGGTTAGTAACCAACTTGAACACCCGAAAATTGCGTAACCGTGATATGTTTTCTCCATAGACTCCCATACAAAAATGCTCGTGCCCAGGTGGTTCCTCAAAGAAACACCTGGGTCCGTGCAAATTATATAACACATTATAAGCCGATATCAAATGATTAATGCCGTGTGAAAATGTACCGTTTGATTGTTGCAAACACGTAACTCTGATCAGAATGCGCATAATGCCAGTCTGATCAGAGTATCTTGTTTGCAAAACAATCTACGGACCCTGGGAAGTATATTTGGCAGCAGACAGACACTTCGAACAGTCTGCTCGGCTGCGCAGATTGGTTAGAGTATTTACAGTAACAACCTTCTTGAGAGAAACTATTCAAAAACAAATCGTACATCACATGTACTTTTTTAACAAAGAGAACGGGATATTAAGAAAATATGTGTGAAAATCATCACATGCCATATGTCAGTTACTCTTTATTGTGGCCAGACTCTTTCAACGGCAGCGCGACGTCATACTGTCGCACAGACGTTAATACGACGTTGTTGAAACTTTTTAATACTGAAATTGAAGCCGGACACGTTCATTTCTTTCAGAACGCCACAACTGAAAATGGCAGTGTCTGGCGTAATGGGTCGCACTGTCTCCTAGTTGAGAGCGCCAGACTAGACGGCATCTTTCTGCACAATCGAACAGCACACGGTAGCCACAGATCATCCGACGGCGCAAACGTTGCCGAACAGATAGCGAATTCTATAATTTCACACACACATGCACACAGACGCACACACACATCATTTATTATCAACAATTGCGCAGATTATTTACCTGCAACACGGCTGATCTGGGTTTATACAATATATACATCTTCGAAGCGTCACATTATAAGAGACCATTTTGACATTTACGAAAAAAAAAAGTGCATAGTAAGCCAAGACTGCGCATCTGCGCTGTATGACCTGAATCCTGCCCTTTTACATATTCCTGAAGATATCCCGTAGTGGCGAGCACTGGAATGTTTACGAGCGGAGGACAGACAGCGCCATGACATAATACGTCCCGTCAAAAAAAACAACAAAAAAACTGGCATATAAAAATTAAAAAATATAAATTTGATTAATAATGGTGATTAAGAGCAAAAAAAAAAAAAATTGAAATACTGCATTATATGATTTTTACCACTTTAATTTATAGGCAAACTTACGATGACATAAAAAATCCAGATACACAGACACGATAAATATTTTACATCTATTTCTGTGCAATGTTAACAGTTACATTTGAAGGACTCATAAACTGCACGAGATGATGGCATTGTTGTGTCGAAGTGTAAGTCAGTTACCGGATTCGTGCTAAAGCCGCTCGGTGTTCCCATTTCCCCGTGCTCAGGTCTTTCCAATTCATACACCCCTTGCACTCATCCGGTAACTATTACATAATTTAATTTAAAAGACAGAAAGCTCTTCAACATGTTTGTCTTAAATCCATAAAAGTGTCTTGCACCAAATCTGTACATTGCAATTAAATGTTAAGATCTTAATGCATTTAATGGCATGTTTAATCTGTAATTGGTATTTAATCCGCAGCCCAGACAAATCTTGAGAAAATCAATTCACAAGCAAACAGGCTTTTGGGCATGTGCAAACTACCGTGACTAACAGTGCAGACTGTGTCCCATAGCAGACTGGTCCCAGACAATTTACTTTCTCCATAAGATTCTCCGGATATCCACAGACTGTGTATGCAAACAGTAAATTCTATGCAGCCTGCATACAAAAGCAGGGTTTGAGGTTATAAAACTTGAGTACATTCTCAAACTCAAAATAAAGCACACAGATTGGCTGCTTCCGAGCATGTGCTCGGAAGCAGCCAATCAGTGTGCTTTATTTTGAATTTGAGATTATTCTCAAGTTTTATAACCTCGAACCCAGACTGAAAAGAGTCTTTCCTGTTAGCACTTTTTCTAATACCACAGCTAAGATCATGAGCTTCAAGGATGGTTTTGTTTATATAAAATACAAGATTTCTACTGATTAAGGTAGCCTTGATACATTTAAAGCTACAACAGAAATTAATGTTGTCATCAGATGCAGTTCAAAGAAGTCTGTCTGAGGGCACACATGTAGGCTCTGCATGTCTCTACTAGTCCAAGCCAATTTGTTTTCAAATCAACTAAGTTAAATTTATATCTTAGCAAACTGAGATTTTGACCAGACTGCTCCTTTGTACATGCTCTGTCCAGGCATGTCCAGTTTGCAAAAGGCGGGTTTTATCATGAAGATATTATGTAATATGATCCTTTGCACTCATATTTCAGATTTGCACATAAATGTGTGTGCAGTTATATCAAAGGTACAAACTTGTATATATTTTTATTTAAATGTTTGAATTGCGTTACAAGCTGTAGATTGCTGTGTCTCACCTGTCTCTGCATTGTCAATAAAAAACAACAACAAAAACAAGAGGTCCATGATGGACCTAAATTGCTCACCTGAGTTATGATGAAATAACATGGAATATCATTTATTTGATGATGGTTCAATTGGAGCAGTTTTGCACTTCCTAATCTATTCATTTAGATTGGACCAAAACTGTGCCCTCTAGAGTGTACACAATGTTTTTCTAAGATCTGACCTGGCAATCTAGTTTTTGATCAGACATTATTCAGTTTCATACTTTGCCTACACTTCATGAAGATACACATTCTGACAAAGTTTCATGAAGATTCAAGGCAAAATAAAGCCACAATTGTGTACACAAGGTTTTTCTATGATTTGACCGAGTGACCTACCGGTAGTTTTTGACCCTACAATACCCAGTTCCAAACTTGGCCTAGATTTCATTAAGATAATCATTCTGACAAAGTTTCATGAATACTGAACCAATACTGTGCCCTCTAGAATATACACAATGTTTTTCTAAGGTTTAACCTTGTGATCTAGTTTTTGATCCAACATGACCCAGTTGCACCCTTGGTCTAGATTTAATAGAGATAATCATTTTGACAAAGTTTCATGAAGACTGGAACAAAATTGTGCCCTCTAGAGCATTCACATGGTTTTCTAAGATCTGACCTAGTGACCTAGTTTTTGACCTGACATGGTCCAGTTTCAAATTTGGTGTAGATTTCATAAAGATAAGCATTCTGACAAAGTTCTATGAAGATTGAATCATAACTGTGCCCTCTAGAGTGTACACATGGTTTTTCTAAGATTTGATCAAGTGACCTAGTTTTTGACCCTACATGACTCAGTTTCAATCTTGGCCTAGATTGTATATGAATAAACATTCTGACAAAGTTTCATGAAGATTGGATCATAACTGTGCCCTCTAGAGTGTAATCAAGGTTTTTCTAAGATTTGACCTAGTGACCTAGTTTTTGACCCCACATGACTAAGTTTCAATCCTGGCCTAGATTGTGTAAGGATAAACATTTAGACAAAGTTTCATGAAGACTGGATCAAAACTGTGCCCTCTAGAGTGTACACAAAGTTTTTTAAAGATATGACCTAGTGACCTAGTTTTTGATCCCACATGACCCAGTTTCAAAATTTGGTCTAGATTTTATTAAGATAAACATTCTGACAAAGTTTCATGATGATTGGGTCAAAACTGTGCCCTCTGTGTCATTCTAAGATTTATTTCTATTTTTAGCTCTGGCGGCCATTTTGTTCAACGGAGTGAAGCCGTTTTATCAATTTTGGTTCAGGGTCATGAGTCAAACATTTCTGTGAAATTATTTTGAAATCGAGCAACTGGCTTCAGAGGAGATGTCGTTTAAAGGTTTTTCTATTTTTAGATTTCTATTTTAAGCTCTGGTGGCCATTTTGTTCAGCGGAGTGGAACCGTTTTAGCAATTTTGGTTCAGGGCCTTGAGTCAAACATTTCTGTGAATTTTTTTTTTGAAATCGAGCCATTGGCTTCAGAGAAGATGTCGTTTAAAGTTTTTCTATTTTTAGCTATGGCGGCCATTTTGTTCAGGGCAGCGGAACCATTTTAGCAATTTTGGTTCAGGGCTATATCAGAAACATTTGTGTGAAATTATTTTGAAATTGGCTTACTGGTCTAGGAGGAGATGTCGTTTGAAGAAATTGTTGACGGACAGACGGACGACGGACAAATATCAATCACAATAGCTCACCTTGAGCACTTTGTGCTCAGGTGAGCTAAAAACCAGCTAAACCGGACAGACAGTTAAGGCCCCTAACTCCACAGACCTCACCGACACCACAACTGGAAAAGCAATATCAATATCTAGCTTCTCCTAGTCACTGGCAAGCGAACATAACCACACATAATCACTTTATCTCTAAATACCAGTAACCCAGCAGGCACATGACATCGTAATGACATCACACTAACATCAATGTGATGTAATGACGATGCATCAAAGCCTGCCCAGGAATAGTGTGGTTAGGTTAACTGACCGTCCCGACATGACCTTAGTTGTTTACCGTGGACGTTAAGCATCAAATCAACCAACCAACCAACCAACAATGCATCAAGGTCAGTACAATGTCATTTGACGTCATGTGCCCACTGGGCAGTCTTAACACAATCCGTGTTTAAATTTAGACACATCCATTCTTAACCCTTAATTCAAACACCAGAAACGAAAATAGTTGAATTTGCCCACAACAGGGCAGCTCCAGAAGAGGCAGCTCATGATGAGCCACCTCATCTTTCATTAACACTTTAAATGCCAGTGATGAAAATAGCTGAATTTCCAAACAGCCTAGATCCTGATGAGGTGGCTCATTATGAGCCACCTCAATAGGGTCTATGCTGTTTGCTCTCTAGTCTTTCAATTGTCAATATGATATATTTTGGATAAGGTATTTTTTGAAATTTTGCAGATGTAAATTTTGTCACCTGCTTTTTGGTGCTTAAAGAGTTACACTCTTTGCCTTGTAGGCCTTGAATTCTCGGTCCATTTGTAGTCTACTTTTTAAACCCTTTAAGGGTTAACCTGGATACACTTCCAAGGTTTAATTTGCAGCCATTTTTAGATTGGGTCAAGTTTAACAAAATAAAGTCTGCTCCCCCAATAGTCAAATCCCTTCTCCTAACCCAGACAAATACCAACCACCCCTATTAAAGCTGGCAGTAAATCACACCCAGAAAAACAGCTGATAATTCTGACTGAATCATCATGGTTACTGAATTGCAGCTATAATTTGAATGTTTTTTGCTTGCTTGAGCTCGAAAGGACATATCATACGATTTCTGTTAATTTCAATCAAAAGACATCACAACCATTTAATTTCAATGTTAAAAATAGCCATCAGAGGAGATGGCAAATCCCCCGACCGAAGATCCCCATGGGCCTTGGTAAACAGGGTGCACTTCAAAACACATATTAGTAATATATTGTCGTTCTTTTATGCTTCTGATTGACATTAACTGTTAACAGATGCATGATTATCTAACACTCAGACTAAAACAGTATGCTTGACTGCTAAAAAGAGGTAATATCTCAAACAGCCACCACATACACAAATGTATAGCATACGATACATTCAACTTTCAAAATGTGTGAATAACTTCTAAAGTACAAGCCCTACAAACCTAATTTTGAGCTCTCTAGTAAGTGAATTTGGACAAAGAATCCAAATCTGGAAATTTTTTTTTTTTTTTTGGGGGGGGGGGGGGGGGGTGCAGGAGGGGGCACGGGAATGTGGAGGGGTAAGAGAGAGTTAGGAACACTGATAAGATATCACAGCATGATCATCAATATTCTAAAAGGTTCACGGTTATTCAAATTCTGGAGCTGGCCAGGGTTATACAGTTATGGAGCAGAGACTCAAACAGCAGCTCAAACTACCAAAGGGAAATAATTCACTAGGTCTAAAAGCAAGAGTTATCATTCATGTATGAGACAAATTGTCATGACCTGTTCTGCATATCTGTGAAGTATCATGAAAATATTTCAAAAGGTATTCAAGCTATGGAGGGGACACTTAAAATCATCAAAGGGAAATAACTCCAAAAGTAAGAAAGCAAGAGTTGTCTTTCTAGTATGAGACAAATTGTCATGACCTGTTCTGCATATATGTGAAGTATCATGAAAATATTTCAAAAGGTATTCAAGCTATGGAGGGGACACTTAAAATCATCAAAGGGAAATAACTCCAAAAGTAAGAAAGCAAGAGTTGTCTTTCATGTTCACGACACATCATCATGACCTGTTCTACATATCTGTGAAGCATCATGAAAATATTCCAAAAGGTATTCAAGTTATAGAGCGGACACGAAATCACACCTAAAACCATCAAGGGGTAATAACTCAAAAAGTAAGAAAGCAGGAGTTGTCTTTCTTGTTCGCGACACATCGTCATGACCTGTTCTACATATCTGTGAAGTATCATGAAAATATTCCAAAAGGTATTCAAGTTATAGAGCGGACACGAAATCATACCTAAAATGATCAAGGGGAAATAACTCAAAAAGTAAGAAAGCAAGAGTTGTCATTCTTGTTCGCGACACACCGTCATGACCTGTTCTACATATCTGTGAAGTATCATGAGAATATTCCAAAGGGTATTCTAGTTATAGAGCGGACACGAATCTGCCAAAAAATCACACCTAAAACTATCAAGGGGAAATAACTCAAAAAGTAAGAAAGCAAGAGTTGTCATTCTTGTTCGCGACACATCGTCATGACCTGTTCTACATTTCTGTGAAGTATCATGAAAATATTCCAAAGGGTATTCAAGTTACAGAGCGGACACGAATCTGCCAAAAAATCACCAAAGGGGAGATAATTCAAAAAGTACAATAGCAAGAGTTACCATTCTTGTACGCGACACATCGTCATGACCTGTTCTACATAACTGTGAAGTATCATGAAAATATTCCAAAGGGTATTCAAGATATAGAGCGGACAAGAAAGTGTTTACGGACGGACGGACAGACGGACGGACGGACGGACGGACGGACGCCAGGCTCATCGCTATATCCCCCGAACCTTTCGGTCGGGGGATAAAAATGCAACATCATTTTTGCAAAGAACCAACTCAATTATAACTTTGCTCTGAATTGCAGACAGTGTACTTCACCCCTTAATGCGCCAAAAAGTAGACAACAAAATTTACGTCTGTGGAATTTAAAAAAATGTCTCGTCCAAGCAATATCATATTGAGAATTAAAACATTAAAGGGCAAACAGTGTAGATTCAGATGAGGTGGCTCATTATGAGCCACCTCATCGGGAGCTACACTGTTTGCCAATTCAACAATTTTAATTTATAAGGGCTCTAAGGGTTAATTATGTTTTTAACTTTGCCACAGTCATGTATCACCTTACAGAAAACATATTTAAGGCTTCCGCACTGAACTGCAATCAGATCACCATGCAGAAAAAACTGTTGTTAACCCTTTAAGTGCCAAAAATGAAAATTGTTGAATTTGCAAACTGTGTAGATCCAGATGAGGTTGCTCATCATGAGCCACCTCATCTGGATCTACACTGTTTGCCCTATAGTCTTTGAATTCTCAATATGATACAGCTTGGACAAAACATTTTTAAAAAATTTTGCAGACGTAAATTTTGTCGTCTGCTTTTTGGCACATTAAGGGTTAAATCATAACTCTTTTTCCCTATTTCTTCATGAAACACAATTTTTTCCTTCATCAATATAGGGATAAAGCTTCAGATCTGAATGAAAGAGAAGTTTTTCTGATTATAGGGAGATGTTTCTGCTCGTCTTTCATCTTTAGCTGTAGACTCAATGCATTCTATACATTCAAACATCTCACTCAGCTCAGAACAGGGAGAAGTTTGATACTGTTAGGAGAGACTACTTCCTACTCCCTCTAGTTTGATCATGGGTCGGCTTTAGTAAGGCAATGTTGCTGTGT
The DNA here is from genome assembly GCA_963989385.1 of Ctena decussata. Taxonomy (NCBI): domain Eukaryota; kingdom Metazoa; phylum Mollusca; class Bivalvia; order Lucinida; family Lucinidae; genus Ctena; species Ctena decussata. Next base: position 37,310,688 of record OZ022510.1, on the reverse strand, counting down.
AACTTTCAAAATCAGGGTGTCCTACTAATTTGGAGAACAGCATCGCAAGGTGCAGGATGAGAGTGGTTTCGATTTTTTTTACTCTCGTCTATCATGTCTTTCTTTTTCATGCTCCCCCGGTTAGGAAACAGCTCAATATAGCCATTAACCCCAAGTCAACCAACCAACCTACCTAGTTTGATTTCTGCCATTAGAACAACCTAAAAATGAAGGGCCATAACATGTATTTCCTGGAGAATTAAGAGATGTGGGTATACCTCCATGCTCCCCTTCCATTTTTACAAAGGGAAACAACTTTTGTGACTTTATGATTGCTTCCCTGGATGTCCAAGCCCTTCCAAAACAGTGTCTACTCTTAAAAGAAAGAATTTGCTCCTAGGGGAGCAAATTCTTTCCTTTAAGAGTTGACATCATTCCCACTGGTAAGGGAGGCAAAAATGAGAATAGCAGAGTTGCTCTTCCTGAACCATCCAGAATATTTGGACCAAGTTTGTTCTAAGCAAGCTGCATTTATTACAATAAGAAATTTTTTGCCAAGCTGCGGCTTGCCAAATAGGATGAAACAGCTGTGAAGCTTGTGGATTTTCTCCCTGTAGAGGCCCACAATCTGTGATATAACCTCTGCCTGGTCTACCTCACTCCCTACAACCATCTCCATATGGCAACTGCATGTAATATCAGACGGTCTTATTATACTAACCTTTGACCCAATTCTAAACAGTCTTCTGGTATCATACAATTATCCAGAACCGGGAAACAGAGTGACTTTCTACGAGTTTCCTTCTTCTCATAGTCTCGGAACTGAGCTTTTGAATTGGATGGTGACAACATTCTGGTTTCACTTGTGTCTGCTTGAACAATGGAATTCATTGGATGGTTGACAGTTTTGGTACCTTTGCTCACATCTCTTAGACTGGCCAGATTCCAGACAGTGGGCTCTGACGTTTGTCGTATACCTATAATGACATAAAATGTGTTATGATATTGCCAAAATTACAACTATTGCAACAGAAATCCATGAGTTAAAAGTGTAGATCAAGATCAGACTACTCCTACGGAACTATTTACCGAAATGTCATAGATTATCCCAATATCAGGACATGCTGAAAGATTACTGTTATTGTATTTATGTTCGCAGGGACAAAAGTTCACTGTTTTGCAATTTTAGATATATTCATAGGCATTAAAGTTCGCAAAGTCGTCGTGCTTTCCTATTACTCGTTTGTAAAATCATTAAATGTTCATGAGTATTAAAATTTTAAACATTCATGCCGACCGCAAAAATTGCCAACATTTGTACACCACGAACATATGTACAATTACAGACAGCATAGTCCACCTAATAAGATTAAATGATCCATTACAGAAATTTGTGTCCAAGTACTTGAAACCCAATCTCAACAGTTGAATTCTGATCCTCGATCTCAAAACAAATTTATATCTGAAAGCTGGGTCCCAAATCTTAGAACAAATTGTTTCCATAGCGTAAGGGTACCACCATCGGACACCTAAGATTTGCTTTTTTCAAATAAACTTTAAAATTGTGAAATCAAAAGTATATCGACTTTATGTGACTTGCAAAATACATACCTCATGTATGGATTCAGTAAACATCAGCTGTTGTATGACGTCATACGGAGGATTTGGGGAGTATTCATTATCTCACAGGTAACCGATGTAAAATCTTTGTTAGGGGTACCCCCATCGGACACCTTTATTTCTACACATGTAAACTAACTATGCATAAACAAATTTAATGTAACAATGTAAAGACATATATTTGTTTGAGATAAATAGGAAAACTCAACTCTGAATCAGAACTTATAGTCTGACATGAAAAGTAAACTAACATGAGCTTCCTCAGAATGATGACGTTTGTTTACGTTGAACTATATAGAATTTAGCCGTTTCGAGATGCAGACAAGTGTGCATTTTTCTCTAATTTCTCGAAAACTAGATCGAACTGGAATATAAGCCTATCATTATTTGTTAGGTGACTAAAATCTCCATCCAATGTTGTTGATCAGATCAGTAAACTGCATTTAGGTATGAAGAAATCACTGTGCTAATATTAACAGAAATGTTTCTGACATGTACCCTTGTTCGGTAAAGACTGTCAGTGAAAACTACGTAAACGCTTCCGAGACGAGAAAGAAATGCGACAGTGTCGAGAAAAAGACCACAAAACATTATAATAATTGATATTAAATTGGGCGAGGTACTACACATTTAAAACGAGAAGAGAGCGTGAAGGTGTCCGATGGGGGTACCCTGTCCGATGGGGGTACCCTCACGCTAGTGGAAGTCTGACCCTATAACAAACTCAAGCTCTTAATGACCAGAGGACCATTGGTCCTGTAGCTAACCTGAGTCCATTCATCCTCAGCACTCAAGGGTAAGTTACTCTAAGGCAAACTGTACAATATGGTCGAATTTCGAATGCATCTCAAATTTAATGCTTGTTCTATATATACTGAACGCCAAAAGAAACGCATACAAGTTTAGGTTCAGTTTTCTTCTGTCAGCTGATTTATGGTTTTAAATCATATACAGCAGAAAACACTACTGACGTCTGCCAACAATATAAACTTATCTTCTTGCAAAATTAAACTTGGATAAAAGAGTTATCTCAATTTATCGTGAAACGTTCAAAGTTGTTGTAAGAGTTGTCTTTCCTTTGGCGGCACTACAAATTGTTTCCAAAACACGACTCTGATGTGTGGTTATGAAAAAAAACGTCGGTTTTATTACCATGGTATTCTACTTAGGAACATGACAGCAGTTTGAAGTTGAACACTTGTCAAATTATCTCCCTTGTAATTAAACAAATAGCAAAATGAGAAGTCCAATAACACCAAAAGTTCTGCAGTGCTACGAATAATTTCTTTGCAAATCTTTTTATTTTACTCTTGTTAATTCATTTCACCTCTTCGTATGAATGGTTTCTGCTCTTTTCAAGAAATACAGGCTGTTAAAAGATCTATGGAAATCCAATGGTAAGCCGGTGTTACTGTTATTACTGCCAACTTTCGCCTGATTGTTTCTCTAAAACGCAAGGCTCGACTGCTTTGATTTTTTCGCTGTTTCTTACCCTTGCCGCGGACATTATGTCTAGAGAAAATAATCAGCTGAGCATTATACGGAATTTAAAATTCAGCTTCTAAAATAATGGTGACTTTAAGTTTAACCCCATCACAGAAGCAAGCGTTTTGGTCTCTAAAGTTTATGGAATATCGATGCGTTAAGGTGCCCATTCTGTCGGAATATCATAAACAAAGCTACTCAAAATGTCTAAATAAGAGTACATACCTATACATTCAAATAAATTGGGCGTATACATTGTATGCGTTTCTTTTGACGTTCAGTATATATAGCTAGTTTGGCAATTTTAATGAAGTTGTGGTAAACAAGTAGCCCAATGGGCAACAATTGCTCATCTGATTTCTAGCATGCATTATGCCAAAGAAAAGGTCAAATATTGGCTATTTTAGTGCTCAGGGGAAAGTAACTCTAAGATAAATCATACATTATGGCCAACTTTCAAGCTGGTCTCAAGTTTTATTCCTATTCCAATTATTGACAAGTAGGGACAAAGTCAACTAGAAGGTGTATTTATGCCACACTATGCCCCCAACCAATTGCTTGCCACTAAGGTGTCAAACGTTAGATGTCTAAGCCTGAAAAGGGGCACAGTTCTGTTACTTTTTGTAGAAATTTCTCAATAGGTCAAGGTCAACCCAAGGTCATCATTTATATAAACTTTGTAGTACATGTACTACATTCCCAGAGGCTATATACCAAGTTTCAAGGCGATTGGCCCATTATTTCTGGAGAAAAAGATTTTTTAAAGGTTTTTACCATATATGGGCATGGCAGCCATCTTGTTCACGTGACCTGGACCAAATATATATACTTCCGTTCCCCCGTCCTGTACAAGCTTCAAATTTGGCTTCAGTCGGTCAAAAGGTTTCAGAGGAGAAGAATTTAAAGAGTGTGGACTACTATGAAGGACTGACAACAAAGGCCTGCCTATACTGTGAGCTCATCTTTGAGCCGTCCGCTGAGAATAGCTAAAAATATTGTTTTGAGGGCTAACTTGTCACACTAGTACTTGCTAATCCCAGGGTAAGTTTCATTTTGTGGTTTCTGAGACAACTTTAAGAGTATTGACAGAGTCTAAAACTCTGCCACAGCTCTAGGTAAGAGGGACTATTTGGTGATAACTTAGCATAATTTCTGTCAAATTTGCATACTTTACCCTATGTTGTTGACTCAGGAAAGGAGTTAAATTGAGGGGTCATAACATTTTTTAAGGAGAAATAAGAACAATTATCCAATACTTATCATCAGATATCTCACTTAAGCCGCAACACAACAAAACCAACACAGTGGCATGTGCCCTTACAGGAGACTCTTATCAGACTGGGCAGCCCAGTCTCATACGAGTCTTCCATGTCCACAAGAGCTAACTTATCTTATCTGGTAATACCTGGTACTTTATGATATATTTCCTGGTATGTTCTCTTGTTGTAGCACATCATTCCTATAAGTCCTGCCAGAATAAGAATGCCGATATTAACGCCCACTATTATCATCACCTTGTAACGATCTGCAGTACTGCCCATTTCACTGGCTTCTGTCATCGATACATCTGCAGAGAAAAGCAACATTTAGTTAACATGTTGGAACTTATTGCATGACACAGGCTGAGATGAGTGCCTCTACTGTCACTTGCAACAAGACAGATTTCTTTATTACATGGCCTACTGGTATACAATAATGTATTTGCATGCATTTCATTTTCACTTATATTCACAGTTCTATCAACTCAGGATGATGATGATCGTTAGTTTAACAAAGCCATGTCAAGGATACATTTTTAAAAGTCTTCTAGATCTAGTACACATGATAGCATGTGTGCTTCTATTCTTTAATGAAAAAAATAAAAAGAACTTTTACAAAAGCTCCTCACATTTTTTCCACAAAAAATGGTTGACTTTGACATCCAATATTTTTTTCCACAAAAAATGGCAGTGACTTTTTTCATACAATATGTTTGAAAATGTAACTTGTCATTTATTGATGATGTCATAAGGTGTGAACAACTGGCCCCAGATTGCTGTCTGCCACATAGAAGCCTATGAACTGCAAATGTTGGGGTTTGCTACTCCTAAGAATCCAGTGTCGAGATCATTGTCGATTTTTCTTGTTTTAAGCGCTGCCTTGTGACAAAGTTTACAACCCCAATAACGATATATATTTACACTTGCCACTGACTTCCCATAGATGAACCCTTTAGAAAAACTAGCTTCATACAGCGATGAAGGATAATTGATCATGTGACGTTGTCGTCAAGTGACGTCTTATGTAAACAGACGTCTTGATTGGTTATCGTTACGTTCGATTGATGCCACGTCAGGGGGACGGCTGTTTAACGTTATGGATGATCACGTCGATACTAACATTTCTTCGACCCATACTTTGCCTGTTCTACACCAAATTACCATGAAAATAGCACAGAGAGGTTCACAAATAAAGTGTAAATATAAGAATAAAAATTTGATTTTTCAGTGTTCATCGTGTGATGAAGCCAGTGGTCGTCGCTAAAATTCTACAAGAAGCGCTTTGCGCTTCATGGAATTTTAGCTCCGCCCACTGGCTTCATCACACGATGAACACTGAAAAATCAAATTTCAATTCTTAAATGAAGAGTAATATCTATGTCCCACTTGTGCTAGTGGCAGGACTGGTGAGACAACTATATTAGTCGCAGCGGGACAAAACTATCAAATTGGCAAATTGCCTCCAGCAAAGACTCAGATCAGCCTGGGCATCAGCCCAGTCTTATCAAGAGTCTTTGCTGTCCACCTGGAGCAAGCATAGACGCTTGGCTACCCTTTAAGCACTCAGCAAACAGTCTGATCAGACTGATTTGAGTCTCTGCTGCATGCACATTCCCCTTTGCTGGTTTTGTCGTCACAGTTCATAAGTACCTGTATAATTTCCCTGAGATTCATTGTTATGCTGCCTCATGTTCCTGCTTAGAGAACTATTTAATTTGCCCGGCAACGAAGAACTGCTTGACAATACTGAACTGCTGGTTGGCAACACACTGTTGCCTGGCAACACAGTTTTACCAGGCAACACAGTTTCCCTTGGCAACACAGGACAACCGCCGGGACAGCAACATATATGATACAACTCTGCCTCCTGAAATGTACAAAAAAATCAGTTTGTAGTCATATAATTGTATACAATAATCTGTAAAGAGCAGGTAACTCATGAATAAGTGTCAGTCTTAAAAAGTGCTAGCACCAAAAATGAAAATAGTTGAATTTGTAAACAGGGTCGATCAAAGTGAGGTGACTTATAATGAGCTGCCTCATCGGGATCTACACTGTTTGCCCATTATTTTTTGAATTTCTAATATCATATAGTTTGGACAAATCGTTTTCTGAAATTTTGCAGACATAAATTTTGTCATAATATGATTTTTGTTTAATCTTCGTTGTTGTCAGTCAGTCAGTTCATCATTCATGTAACAGTCAGTCAGTCAGCCAGTCAGTCAGTACGAGGGACAGTCAGTAGGACAGATCAATGATCATCAATATTCATATGCCCTTTTTCTTCTGCCCCATTCCAACTGAGGGCCCACAAAATAGTTGGCTGGTGCCTTTACAGCAGCCTCAGCTGCTAGAAGCTGTACCAGGATCAGTGAGTGTCATTTATCTCAGGTCAAATAAAAGTCCTACAAACCAGGGGTCGTATTCATAAAACAACTTAAGTGGTTGCTATGCTGTTGCTAAGGCTAAATTTCTGTGAAGGTGATTCCCTACAACTATGAAATTTGCTCTGGAGGAACAGTCTTTGTAGGAGATTCCCTACAACTATGAAATTTGCTCTGGAGGAACAGTCTTTGTAGGAGATTCCCTACAACTATGAAATTTGCTCTGGAGGAACAGTCTTTGTAAGACTGTTCCTCCAGAGCAAATTTCATAGTTGTAGGGAATCTCCTTTATAGATATTTAGCCTAAGCAACCGCATAGAAACGACTTAAGTGGCTTTATGAATACGGCCCCTGCAGGCAATGTCTCGACATGACTGAAACCTTAACTACTACAAAACAAACACAGTTCAAAGTGGCATGTGCGCCCAGTGAAGACTCAGAACAGCCTGGGCATCTGCCCAGTCCGTTCAGAGTCTTTGCTGTGTGATTAAAAGGTAGCTAAAGGTCTGAGCTACCTCCATGCGGACAGCCAAGACTCTGATTAGAATAGGCAGATGTCCTGTCACTGCTGAATTATGAAGTCTGAACAGTCAACAAAACTAGAGCAAGTGAGCAGGGGCTCACGTATACCCCCGACCAGCGCCTACGCCTAAGGAAACCACCACCTTAACAAAACAATGCCTTATGAAACCAATCTTATAATGGTCTTAGTCACCTATCAAATGGTTCCATCAAAATATATTACAAATATCAGCAAAGCGTACCAACACAAAACTTTAATGTAAAAATATAAGATTGTGTCCATGACCTTGGTCAGCAGCAGCATCCAGGTGATGTCAACTAATCTGCATGAACATAGAAGTAAACTTAGTCATATATCAAACGGTTTCATCAAAAGATGTTGGAAACATATGCAAAGAATATAAACTCAAAAACACAAAACTTTAACGCAAAAATAATGCAAGTCTGTGACCTTGACCTTTGGTAAGCAGCTATGAACCTAAAAGTATACCTAGTAAAATATCAAAAGGTTCCACCAAAGAATATGGAAGTATAAATGAAGAATATAAACTTAACGCAAAACTTTAATGCAAATGTTTAAGCCTGTGACCTTGACCTTAGGTCAGCAGCAGCATCCAGATGATGTCAACCATTCTGCATGAACACAGAAGTAAACTTAGTCGCATAGAAAAAGGTTTCATCAAAGGATGTTGGGAATATAAGAAAAGTTAATAAACTTAACACAAAACTTTAACGCAAATGTAAAAGTCTGTGACCTTGACTTTTGGTAAGCAGCGGCATCCAGATGATGTGAACTATTCTGTATGAACCTAAAAGCAGACCTTGTCAAATATCAAAAGGTTCCATCAAAGGATATTGGAAATATAGAGAAGAATATAAACTTAACGCAAAACTTTAACGCAAATGTTTATGTCTGTGACCTTGACCTCAGGTCGGCAGCAGCATCCAGATAATGTCAACTATTCTGCATGAACTCAGAAGTATACCTAGTCACATACAAAAAGATTCCATCAAAGGATATTGGAAATATAAGCAAAGAAAAAAACTTAACGCAAAACTTTAACGCAAATGTTAGCGGACGAATGAACTGACAGACGGATGCACGGACGGACAGACGGACGAACGGACGGAATTACGAAAACTATATACCCCTCAACATACTTCGTATTTTGGGGGTATAATCAGCAAAGCGTACCAACACAAAACTTTAATGTAAAAATATAAGATTGTGTCCATGACCTTGGTCAGCAGCAGCATCCAGATGATGTCAACTAATCTGCATGAACATAGAAATAAACTTAGTCATCTATCAAACAGTTTCATCAAAGGATGTTGGAAACATATGCAAAGAATATAAACTCAACAACACAAAACTTTAACGCAAAAATAATGCAAGTCTGTGACCTTGACCTTTGATAAGCAGCTATGAACCTAAAAGCAAACCTAGTAAAATATCTTAAGGTTCCACCAAAGGATAATGGAAGTATAAAAGAAGAATATAATCTTAACGCAAAACTTTAATGCAAATGTTTAAGCCTGTGACCTTGACCTTAGGTCAGCAGCAGCATCCAGATGATGTCAACCATTCTGCATGAACACAGAAGTAAACTTAGTTGCATAGCAAAAGGTTTCATCAAAGGATGTTGGGAATATAAGCAAAGTTAATAAACTTAACACAAAACTTTAACGCAAATGTACAAGTCTGTGACCTTGACTTTTGGTAAGCAGCGGCATCCAGATGATGTGAACTATTCTGTATGAACCTAAAAGCAGACCTAGTCAAATATGAAAAGGTTCCATCAAAGGATATTGGAAATATAGAGAAGAATATAAACTTAACGCAAAACTTTAACGCAAATGTTTATGCCTGTGACCTTGACCTCAGGTCAGCAGCAGCATCCAGATGATGTCAACTATTCTGCATGAACTCAGAAGTATACCTAGTCACATACCAAAAGATTCCATCAAAGGATATTGGAAATATAAGCAAAGAACAAGAGGTCCATGATGGACCTAAATTGCTCACCTGAGTTATGATGAATTAACATGGGAGATCATCTATTTGATGACGGTTAAACTGGAGCAGTTTTGCACTTTCCAATATATTATTCTGACAAAGTTTCATGAAGATTGGATCAAAACTGCGCCCTCTAGAGTGTACACAATGTTTTTCTAAGATCTGACCTGGCTATCTAGTTTTCAATCAGACAGCATTCAGTTTCAAACTTGGCCTAAATTTCATGAAGATAAACATTCTGACAATGTTTCATGAAGATTCGATGCAAAATAAAACGACAATTGTGTACACAAGGTTTTTCTAAGATTTGACCTAGTGACCTAGTTTTTGACCCGACAAGACCCAGTTTCAAAACTGGTCTAGATTTCATAAAGATAAACATTCTGACAAAGTTTCATGAAGATTGAAGAAAAATTGTGCCCTCTAGAGTGTTCACAAGGTTTTACTAAGATTTGACCTAGTGACCTAGTTTTTGACACAACATAATCCTTTTTCGTAATTTGCCTAGATTTTATGAAGATAAACATTCTGACAAAGTTTCAAGAAGATTAGATCAAAACTGTGCCCTCTTGAGTGTTAACAAGGTATTTCTAAGATCTGACCTAGTGACCTAGTTTTTGACCTTATGTAACCCAGTTTTAAAATTCATCTAGACTTTATGAAGATTAATATTCTGACAACGTTTCATGAAAATTGGATCAAAACTGTGCCCTCTAGAGTGTACACAAGGTTTTACTAAGATTTGACCTAGTGACCTAGTTTTTAACCCGACATGACCTCATTTCAAATTTGGCCTGCATTTCATTTAGATAATCATTCTGACAAAGTTTCATGAAGGTTGGATCAAAACTGTGCCCTCTAGAGTGTACCCAAGGTTTTACTAAGATTTGACCTAGTGACCTACTTTTTGACCCGACATGACCTAGTTTCAAATTTGGCCTAAAGTTAATCAAGATAATCATTTTGACAAAGGTTCATGAGGGTTGGATCAAAACTGTGCCCTCTATGTCATTTAAAGATTTATTTCTATTTTTAGCTCTGGCGGCCATCTTGTTCAGTGGAGTGGAACCGTTTTAGCAATTTTGGTTCAGGGCCATGAGTCAAACATTTCTGTGAAATTATTTTGAAATCGGTCCACTGGCTTGGGAGGAGATGTCGTTTAAAGGTTTTTCTATTTTTAGCTCTGGCGGCCATTTTGTTCAGCGGAGCGGAACGGTTTTAGCAATTTTGGTTCAGGGCCATGAGCCAAACATTTCTGTGAAATTATTTTGAAATCGGTCCATTGGCTTGGGAGGAGATGTCGTTTAAAGGTTTTTCTATTTTTAGCTCTGGCGGCCATTTTGTTCAGCGGAGCGGAACCGTTTTAGCAATTTTGGTTCAAGGCCATGAGTCAAACATTTCTGTGAAATTATTTTGAAATCGGCCCACTGGCTTGGGAAGAGATGTCGTTTAAAGGTTTTTCTATTTTTAGCTCTGAAGGCCATTTTGTTCAGCGGAGCGGAACCGTTTTAGCAATTTTGGTTCAGGGCCATGAGTCAAACATTTCTGTGAAATTATTTTGAAATCATATTGTACAATTTGAAATTGTGAAATTATTTTGAAATTGGCCTACTGGTCTAGGAGGAGATGTCGTTTAAAGAAATTGTTGACGACGGACGGACGGACGGACAGACGACGGACGACAGACAAATTTCGATCACAATAGCTCACCTTGAGCACTTCGTGCTCAGGTGAGCTAAAAAAAACTTAACGCAAAACTTTAACGCAAATGTTAATGAACGGATGAACGGACGCACGGACGGACGGATGGACAGACGGACGAACGGACGGAATGACGAAAACCATATACCCCTTGACATACTTCATATGTCAGGGGTATAACTAGACCAAACCAGAGGACCAATGGTCCTGTAGCTCACCTGAGTCCATTCATCTTCAGCACTCTAGGGTAAGTAACTCTAAGGCAAATTGTACAATATGGTCTAATGTTGAATGCATCTGAGATTTTATGCTTGTCGGCAGCATTTCCATATCACAGAGTCTCACAGCAACAGAAAAATGCACTTTTTCAGCTTTTCCCATTCAAAAGCCTAAGAAGGAACCAAATTTGACCTTGCCGTAAAATAGATCAAACTCAATCGAAGGTCATCATTTATATACATTCTGTAGTACTAGAGTCCCTGATACTACATACTGAGTCTCAAAGCGTTCAGCCAAGTGGATCTAGGAAAAACAATTTTTTTAAGTTTCTATCATATATGGGCATGGCAGCCCTCTAGGTCATGTGACCTGGACCAAATATATGAACTTTCTTTCCCCTTTTGCCTGAAGGCTGCATATTTATGAAAATTAATTGAAATTGGCCCAGTTGTTTCAAAGGAAAAGTCCTTTGAAAATGTTGAAACACAACAGACAACTGACCTTTGGCTAAATGACCTTGACCACTAGAATTCTTAGGGGTTAAAGTTGACAGCATTTCCATATCACAGAGCACAACAGCGACAGAAAAATGCACTTTTTCAGCTTTTCCCATTCTAAAGCCTGAGGAACCATATTTGACCTGGCCATATAATAGGTCAAGGTGAACCCAAGGTCATCATTTCTATAAATTTTGTAGTACTAGTGTCTCAGAAGCTACATACCAAGCCTCAAAGCAATCGGCCAAGTAGTTCCGGAATAGAAGACTTTTTTATGCTTTTTGCCATATATGGGCATGGCGGCCTTCTTGGTCATGTGACCTGGATCAACTATATATACTTTTTTCCCGCTTTGCCTGAAGGTCTGGCTTCAACTGGCCCAATAGTTTCCGAGGATAAGTCGTTTCCGAGGATAAGTAAAATGTTGACACACAACAGACAAATGACCTTTGGCCAAGGTCACTAAATGACCTTGACCTCTAGTATTCTTAGAGGTGAAAGCTGACTGCATTTCCATATCACAGAACACAATAGAAACAGAAAAATGCACTTTTTCAGCTTTTCCCATTCAAAAGCCTAAGGGGCCAAATTTAACTCTCGCCACAACATGGGTCAGGGTCAACCCAAGGTCATCATTTATATACACTTTGTAGGACTAGAGTCCAAAATGCTACATACCAAGTTTCAAGGCAATCGACATAGTGGTTCTGGAGAAGAAGATTTTTTAAGGTTTTTGCCATATATGGGCATGGCGGCCTTCTTGGTCATGCGACCTAAACCAAATATATAATCTTGCTTTCCGGCTTTGCCTGAAGGCTGCATATGAAATTTGGCTTCAATTGGCCAAGTAGTTTCCGAGGATAAGTCCTTTGAAAATGTTGACACACAACAGACAAATGACCTTTGGCCAAGGTCACTAAAAAACCTTGACCTCTAGTATTCTTAGGGGTTAAAGCCGACTGCATTTCCATATCACAGAACACAATAGCAACAGAAAAATGCACTTTTTCAGCTTTTCCCATTCAAAAGCCTAAGGGACCAAATTTAACTCTCGCCACAAAATAGGTCAAGGTCAACCCAAGGTCATCATTTATATAATCTTTTTAGGACTAGAGTCCAAGATGCTACATACCAAGTTTCAAGGCAATCAAACTAGTAGTTCCGGAGAAGAAGATTTTTTACGGTTTTTGCCATTTATGGGCATGGCGGCCATCTTGGTCATGTGACCTAGACCAAATGTATAATCTTGCTTTCCCGCTTTGCCTGAATGCTGCATATGAAATTTGGCTTCAATTGGCCCTGTAGTTTCAGAGAAGAAGTCCTTTGAAAATGTTGACACACAACAGACAAATGACCTTTGGCCAAGGTCACTAAAAACCTTGACCTCTAGTATTCTTAGCGGTTAAAGCCGACTGCATTTCCATATCACAGAACACAATAGCAACAGAAAAATGCACTTTTTCAGCTTTTCTCATTCAAAAGACTAAGGGACCAAATTTGACCTTGCCATAAATAGGTCAAGGTCTACCCAAGGTCATCATTTATATAAACTTTGTAGGACAAGAGTCCAAGATGCTACATAACAAGTTTCAAGGCAATTGGCCCTATTGTGGTTCTGGAGAAGAAGATTTTTTAAGGTTTTTACCATATATGGGCATAATGGCCATCTTGGTCATGTGACCTGGGCCAAATATATAAACTTTCGTTCCCCCATCCTATTAGGGCTCCATATGAAATTTGGCTTCGATTGGCCCAATGGTTTCTGAAAAGAAGATGTTTAAAGAGTGTGGACGACGTTGAACGACGGACAACAGAGGCCTGCCTTTACTATAAGCTCACCTTTGAGCCTTCAGCTCAGGTGAGCTAAAAGTCCTTAAAAGGGAAAAATCTGGTGATGCAGTGACTAATTATCATTAGTGGCTGTTCATCAACCATATGTCTTTTTCTGCTACTATTCCTTTTAATTTAATATGTACAACTTTTCAGGTAAAGTACACAACACTTTTTCTGCCAGTTTTGTACTGTAACAATTAACAAATATAATTCAGAAAACAAAAAAAATTAAAAAAAAAACACAAACAATGCTAATAAGAAGCCACTGAATTACCATAGATATCTGCATGCTGACACCAGTTCTTTAACTCTTTAAGCACCAAAAAGCAGACGACAATATTTACATCTGCAAAAATTAAAAATATGTCTTGTCCAAGACATTTCATATTGAGAATTCAAAGACTAGAGGGCAAATAATGTAGATCTAGATGAGGCGGCTCATTGTGAGCCGCCTCATCAGGATCTACACTGTTTGCAAATTTTGCAATTTCGTCACTGAGATTTAAAGAGTTAACCCTTTAGATTTGTTTCCCATTTGATGCTTTAATTCAATGGAAATACACTGCTGACCAAGAAGAGGGACTACTTTTTAGGGAAATGTGTACTCTCATAATCACAGGGTATAATCGATTCCGCTAATTTTCGCTTCCTGCAGAGACTGTATGTCATATTTGGTTTCCACCAAGACTGTCCGCGAACTCTTGCTTCCTGCCGAGACTTTTGTACATGATAAATGGCTTCCTGCAGAGACTGTCCGCGTGATTCTGCTTCCTGCTGAGGCTCTCAGCAGGAAGCAGAGTCACGCGGACAGTCTCGGCAGGAAGCCATTTTTCGAGGACAGTATTCTCTGCAGGAAGCAAGAGTTCGCGGACAGTCTCGGCAGAAGCCAAATATGACGTACAGTCTCTGCAGGAAGCGAGCATTAATCAGTTCACTGGCTCTGGTGAAGATTTATAAGAGTTTTTACCATACTAACATTTGACCTAGTTTTTGACCCGACATGACCCAGTTTCAAACTTGGCCTGGATATTGTAAGAATAAACATTCTGACACAGTTTCATTGAGATTGGATCAAAACTGTGCCCTCTGGAGCGTATACAAGGTCGTTCTTATATTTGACCTAGTGACCAAGTTTTTGACCCGACACGACCCAATTTCAAACTTTACACAGATTTCATTAAGATAAACATTCTGACAGAGTTTCATGAAGATTGGATCAAAACTGTGCCCTCTAGGGTGTACACAAAGTTTTTCTAAGATTTGACCTTGAGCCGACGTGACTCAGTTTCATAGGGGGCTTAGATATATGGACAATAAACATTTTGACATAGTTTCATGAAGATTGGATCAAAACTATGCCTTCTAGTGCTTACACAACGTTTTTCTAAGATTTGACCTAGTGACCTAGTTTTTTATCCGACATGACCTACTTTCAAACTTGGTCGAGAGTTTATGAAGATAAACATTCTGACATAGTTTCATAAAGATTAGATCAAAACTGTGTCCTCTAGAGCGTTGAACGACGTTGAACGACGGACAACAGAGGCCTGCCTTTACTATAAGCTCACCTTTGAGCCTTCAGCAGGAAGCAGAGTCACGCGGACAGTCTCGGCAGGAAGCCATTTTTCGAGGACAGTATTCTCTGCAGGAAGCAAGAGTTCGCGGACAGTCTCGGCAGAAGCCAAATATGACGTACAGTCTCTGCAGGAAGCGAAAATTGGCGGAATCGATTATACCCTGTGATAATTCTCATAATGATGTTCCACGGACCCCACACCTCAGCCGAATTCATAGCCAGGGTTGCCATTTATCGATCACTTCACCTGACTTTTACCTTTTTACACTGACTTGTACCTTTTTTACAGTTTTCCATAATCCACATGTTGTTTTTACTCTTTCTTTTTTTAACAGTGGTAACTGCATCAAAATTGGAGGTTAGTCTTACAAGAAAGCATTTGCTCCCACTGTAGAAGAGTGTGCATGCTTCCAAATACAGTCAACCCTGTTTATAATGTCACTCATTACAACAGTAAAATTTTTTTGCAACATCATTTTGATATGCATGAAATGGCTTTTTTGTTCAAAATACCATAATCGACCCATTTACCGCACCGTGCGCTTAACTGTTTCAAAATTGCAACAAAAAGATGTGATTAAAATGTATTTGATAACCGCACACTCAGAACAATGAAATGCAGGGTGACTGGAAAGAGGCAACATGGGTAGGACTGGAAATACTTTGTTGTTATTCTTTTCATGGGTTCCCTGTTAATTATTGGGTTTTGTGAGAGTTTCAAAGAACAAGAGGGCCATGGTGGCCCTGAATCGCTCACCTGAGCATTAATCAGTTCACTGGCTCTGGTGAAGATTTATAAGAGTTTTTACCATACTAACATTTGACCTAGTTTTTGACCCGACATGACCCAGTTTCAAACTTGGCCTGGATATTGTAAGAATAAACATTCTGACACAGTTTCATTGAGATTGGATCAAAACTGTGCCCTCTGGAGCGTATACAAGGTCGTTCTTATATTTGACCTAGTGACCAAGTTTTTGACCCGACACGACCCAATTTCAAACTTTACACAGATTTCATTAAGATAAACATTCTGACAGAGTTTCATGAAGATTGGATCAAAACTGTGCCCTCTAGGGTGTACACAAAGTTTTTCTAAGATTTGACCTTGAGCCGACGTGACTCAGTTTCATAGGGGGCTTAGATATATGGACAATAAACATTTTGACATAGTTTCATGAAGATTGGATCAAAACTATGCCTTCTAGTGCTTACACAACGTTTTTCTAAGATTTGACCTAGTGACCTAGTTTTTTATCCGACATGACCTACTTTCAAACTTGGTCGAGAGTTTATGAAGATAAACATTCTGACATAGTTTCATAAAGATTAGATCAAAACTGTGTCCTCTAGAGCGTTGAACGACGTTGAACGACGGACAACAGAGGCCTGCCTTTACTATAAGCTCACCTTTGAGCCTTCAGCAGGAAGCAGAGTCACGCGGACAGTCTCGGCAGGAAGCCATTTTTCGAGGACAGTATTCTCTGCAGGAAGCAAGAGTTCGCGGACAGTCTCGGCAGAAGCCAAATATGACGTACAGTCTCTGCAGGAAGCGAAAATTGGCGGAATCGATTATACCCTGTGATAATTCTCATAATGATGTTCCACGGACCCCACACCTCAGCCGAATTCATAGCCAGGGTTGCCATTTATCGATCACTTCACCTGACTTTTACCTTTTTACACTGACTTGTACCTTTTTTACAGTTTTCCATAATCCACATGTTGTTTTTACTCTTTCTTTTTTTAACAGTGGTAACTGCATCAAAATTGGAGGTTAGTCTTACAAGAAAGCATTTGCTCCCACTGTAGAAGAGTGTGCATGCTTCCAAATACAGTCAACCCTGTTTATAATGTCACTCATTACAACAGTAAAATTTTTTTGCAACATCATTTTGATATGCATGAAATGGCTTTTTTGTTCAAAATACCATAATCGACCCATTTACCGCACCGTGCGCTTAACTGTTTCAAAATTGCAACAAAAAGATGTGATTAAAATGTATTTAATAACCGCACACTCAGAACAATGAAATGCAGGGTGACTGGAAAGAGGCAACATGGGTAGGACTGGAAATACTTTGTTGTTATTCTTTTCATGGGTTCCCTGTTAATTATTGGGTTTTGTGAGAGTTTCAAAGAACAAGAGGGCCATGGTGGCCCTGAATCGCTCACCTGAGCATTAATCAGTTCACTGGCTCTGGTGAAGATTTATAAGAGTTTTTACCATACTAACATTTGACCTAGTTTTTGACCCGACATGACCCAGTTTCAAACTTGGCCTGGATATTGTAAGAATAAACATTCTGACACAGTTTCATTGAGATTGGATCAAAACTGTGCCCTCTGGAGCGTATACAAGGTCGTTCTTATATTTGACCTAGTGACCAAGTTTTTGACCCGACACGACCCAATTTCAAACTTTACACAGATTTCATTAAGATAAACATTCTGACAGAGTTTCATGAAGATTGGATCAAAACTGTGCCCTCTAGGGTGTACACAAAGTTTTTCTAAGATTTGACCTTGAGCCGACGTGACTCAGTTTCATAGGGGGCTTAGATATATGGACAATAAACATTTTGACATAGTTTCATGAAGATTGGATCAAAACTATGCCTTCTAGTGCTTACACAACGTTTTTCTAAGATTTGACCTAGTGACCTAGTTTTTTATCCGACATGACCTACTTTCAAACTTGGTCGAGAGTTTATGAAGATAAACATTCTGACATAGTTTCATAAAGATTAGATCAAAACTGTGTCCTCTAGAGCGTACACAAGGTTTTTCTATGATTTGACCTAGTGACCTAGTTTTCGAACCGACATGACCCAGTTTCAAACTTGTCCTACATATTATGAGGATAAACATTCTGACAAAGTTTCATGAACTTGGAGCCTTCTAAAGTGCACACAAGGTTTTTCTAAGATTTGACCTAGTGACCTAGTTTATGACTCGACATGACCCAGTTTTGAACTTGGCCTAGAGTTTATGGAGATAAACATTCTGACAATGTTTCATAAAGATTGGATCAAAACTAGAGCGTACACAAGGTTTTTCTATGATTTGACCTAGTGACCTAGTTTTTGACCTGACGTGACCCAGTTTCGAACTTGTCCTAGATATTATGAGGATAAACATTATGACAAAGTTTCATGAGCTTTGGATGAAAACTGTGCCTTCTAGAGCGTACACAAGGTTTTTCTAAGATTTGACCTAGTGACCTAGTTTTAGACCCGACATGACCCAGTTTCAAACTCATCCTACATATTATGAGGATAAACATTCTGACAAAGTTTCATGAACTTTGGATCAAAACTGTGTCCTCTAGAGTGTACACAAGGTTTTTCTATGATTTGACCTAGTGACCTAGTTTTTCATGATTTGACCTAGTGACCCAGTTTCAAACTTGTCCTACATATTATGAGGATAAACAATCTGACAGTTTCATGAACTTTGGATCAAAACTGTGCCTTCTAGAGCGTACACAAGGCTTTTCTAAGATTTGACCTAGTGACCTAGTTTTTGACCCAACAAGACCCAGTTTCAAACTTGGCCTAGAGTTTATAGAGATAAACATTCTGACAATGTTTCATAAAGATTGGATCAAAACTGTGTCCTCTAGAGCATACACAAGGGTTTTTCTATGATTTGACCTAGTGACATAGTTTTTGACCAGACGTGATCCAGGTTCAAACTTATCCTAGATATTATAAGGATAAACTTTCTGATTAAGTTTCATGAACTTTGGATCAAAACTGTGCCTTCTAGAGCGTACACAAGGTTTTTCTAAGATTTGACCTAGTGACCTAGTTTTTGACCCGACATGACCCAGTTTCAAACTTGGCCTAGAGTTTCATAAAGATTGGATCAAAATTGTGTCCTCTAGAGCGTACACAAGGTTTTTCTATGATTTGACCTAGTGACCTAGTTTTAGACCCGACGTGACCCAGTTTCGAACTTGTCCTAGATACTATGAGGATAAACATTCTGACAAAGTTTCATGAACTTTGGATGAAAACTGTGCCCTCTAGAGCGCACACAAGGTTTTTCTAAGATTTGACCTAGTGACCTAGTTTTTGACCCGACATGACCCAGTTTCGAACTTGTCCTAGATTTCATGGAGATAAACATTCTGACAATGTTTCATAAAGACTGGTCAAAACTGTGTCCTCTAGAGCATACACAAGGTTTTTTCTATGATTTGACCTAGTGACCTAGTTTTTGACCCGACGAGATCCAGTTTCAAACTTATCCTAGATATTATAAGGATAAACTTTCTGATTAAGTTTCATGACATTTGGATCAAAACTGTGCCTTCTAGAGCGTACACAAGGTTTTTCTAAGATTTGACCTAGTGACCTAGATTTTGTCCCGACATGACCCAGTTTCGAACTTGGCCTAGAGTTTATGGAGATAAACATTCTGACAAAGTTTCATAAAGATTGGATCAAAATTGTGTCCTCTAGAGCGTACACAAGGTTTTTCTATGATTTGACCTAGTGACCTAGTTTTAGACCCGACGTGACCCAGTTTCGAACTTGTCCTAGATACTATGAGGATAAACATTCTGACAAAGTTTCATGAACTTTGGATGAAAACTGTGCCCTCTAGAGCGTACACAAGGTTTTTCTAAGATTTGACCTAGTGAACTAGTTTTTGACCCGACATGACCCAGTTTCGAACTTGGCCTAGATTTCATGGAGGTAAACATTCTGACAAAGTTTCATAAAGATTGGATCAAAACTGTGTCCTCTAGAGCGTACACAAGGTTTTTCTATGATTTGACCTAGTGACCTAGTTTTAGACCCGACGTGACCCAGTTTCAAACTTGTCCTAGATACTATGAGGATAAACATTCTGACAAAGTTTCATGAGCTTTGGATGAAAACTGTGCCTTCTAGAGCGTACACAAGGTTTTTCTAAGATTTGACCTAGTGACCTAGTTTTTGACCCGACATGACCCAGTTTCGTTCTTGGCCTAGAGTTTATGGAGATAAACATTCTGACAAAGTTTCATACAGATTGGATCGAAACTGTGCCAGCTAGAGTGTACACAAGCAAAAGTTGACGGACGGACGTCCTGACGTACAACGGACGACGGACATCACGGTATCCCAAAAGCTCACCCTAAGCACTTCGTGCTCAGGTGAGCTAAAAAGCAGTGTGCGCTTGTGCAGTTTGTCCGGAAATGGCCTTGGTGTGCGGTTATAGGGGCATGTGCGGTAAATGGGTTGATTACGGTATGTATTCTTTATAACAGCAAATTCAAATTATAACAAAATTCAAATTATAACATCAAAATATTTGAAAATAAATTGCATTGTTGTGTAGAGGGTCCACTGTTCATGGAAAAAAGAGAAGAATATCTCTACTAGCATATTCCATCTCATTCTACTACCTTCTAGGGGGTGGTGGTTGGATAATGGTGCTGGTATTAATTTTCAGTGCCGAGGCATCCTACTTAATAATATTTTGATAAAAGTAGGGCAATGGCCTACTGTGGTTGCAGTAAGTGCGGGTGGGGGTTGTTGGGATATTTTTTTCTTATCTATATTCTTTCACCCCTCTTTGGGAGATGGCCCGATATAGACTATAAAACTGTCTCAAAGGGCTGTTAAACCCAAAAACAACCAACTAAACAGGCAAATCCACTCCATTCCATGATTTAAACTATGCCTCTGCAATCGCCATCTATAATGTCTTTACATCTGGAGCATTGTCATACTTCTGGAAACAGAACAGACTAAACAGACAACTTAATAGAGAATTCCAATTAAAATTCACATTAAGTTTCTGCAAAAATAATCTATCAAGGCCAAGTGATACCAAAAAAATAATGCTTAAGATCGGAAACAAATCAGCCATTTAATGTGACGCAGTTACAGATTGCCTAGCAACTAATTTTAAGAAGAGAGAAAATTGAGTTGTAGATGGCCTAATCAACCGATCAAGAAGAAACCTATTTGAGAAGAACTTTAACTTAAGACAACATACAAAATCTATAAGGATGGGTACTTTCAGGGGAAGCAACTCTTGCATTTTTCTTGCCCCCCCCCCCTCCCAATCAGGGTCAACTCTCTCAGAAAAAAATTTGCTCCTAGAGGAGCAAAGTCTTTCCTTTAAGAGCAGACCCTATTCCTGAAGGGTCTTGCTACCCAAGAAAGCAAACAGACAGTCGCAAAAGTTGTTTCCCTTTATAAAAATGACAGAAAACCATGGATATATTACCGTATACGTGGTAATTTTCGCGGTAAAGGGTAAAAAACATATACATTATTTTTCAAGATTGTTAATTTTTGCGGTTAGCAACATGCGTGAAAAGCAAAACTACTTTTTTGTCACTTGAGCTAGTTCGTTCATTAACCTGCGGCAGGGCTGCCGCAGGTTAATGAAAGAACAGGCTCAAGTGGAAAGTACCAGCATTTACCAAAGCAAACAGAAACAAAATATAGGAACACTTTGTCTACAGAAGATACTTTCTATGAAACAGGAAATTATTT
The DNA here is from genome assembly GCA_963989385.1 of Ctena decussata. Classification (NCBI taxonomy): domain Eukaryota; kingdom Metazoa; phylum Mollusca; class Bivalvia; order Lucinida; family Lucinidae; genus Ctena; species Ctena decussata. The sequence continues at coordinate 37,289,093 of OZ022510.1, read as the reverse complement.
CGCGATTTTAATATACGCCGTCTCTAAGTGACCGCGAAATACATGTACCGCGAAAAATGGAACACCGGGAAAATTATCTTGTATACGGTAATACTGGGATAATTTCTCTTTATTTTTCACAGAAACAAATGTTGTGACCCCTCATTACACTGGTCTTGACAAAGTAGTCCTACATATATTTTTGCAAGAGACTAAGACCTTTTTATCATCTGTGACCCTCCACTACCAAAATACCTCATTCTGTCTATGATTGCTCAGACAACGTAACTATGGCCATAAACATACTGGGTAAGGTTGGACATGAATGCTCAAAAACTGTAGCACAACATGACTGCTCTGATAATGTAACTGTGGCCTTATGATAAACATGCTGTGTATAACTTTGATCATGATTGCTAAAAAGCCGACCAGCTATAACAGTTTTTGAGCAATCATGACCAACTTTACACTTCGGGTCATATCGTGTTAAAAAGGCAAGTGATCACAGGGTATAATCGATTCCGCTAATTTTCGCTTCTTGCAGAGACTGTCTGTCATATATGGCTGTCCATGAACTCTTGCTTCCTGCCGAGACTTCTGTACATGATAAATGGCTTCCTGCAGAGACTGTCCGTGTATTCTGCTTCCTGCCGAGGCTCTTGGCAGGAAGCAGATTCATGTGGACAGTCTCAGCAGGAAGCCATTTTTCGAGGACAGTAGTCCCTGCAGGAAGCAAGAGTTCGCGGACAGTCTCGGCAGAAGCCAATTATGACGGACAGTCTCTGCAGGAAGCGAAAATTGGCAGAATTGATTACACCCTGTGGTGATGGAAGGATGGATGCCAGACAGACATTGGACAGTGAATACACAATAGTTTACCTATTGCACACTTTGTGCACAGGTGAGCTAAAAACTGTAACTAAACCATTGGCTTGTTCAAACTGCACCAAGTACCGCCTCAGTCAAAATGCCAGTCCTGGTATAAAAGAGGGTTTGAAGCTGCAATAAATGCATTCACTGTCCTTGATCTTTTAGTTTATTTGTGAACTACCATAAAAATTCTGAGTATTGGGGCAGACAGGTCTGAGCAAACAGTGCAGATCCAGATCAGACTGCTCCCATAGGACGCTTTGCAGAATTGCAATACCAAACTGTTCCAGTGTTGGGAAAATCATAGTACCTAAAAGGGCCTGGGGCACTAAGGAAATAAACTTTGATGTCTCAATGTTTAGAATTATTGTGGTAGCATGACAAAGCTTATCAGACAGTCTAGTGAACTATGTCATTGGGTCATAAAACAAATTCAAGTAATGTCTCAAACTGATAACTATTTTTCAACCCATTCTTTTTTTTCTTTTGTAAAAAGAATGCACACAAATACAATACATATCATAACTAACAGTCCAACTCTGACTGGAGGACCTTGAACAAGAGGACCATTGGTCCTGTAGCTCACCTGAGTCCATTCAGCCTCAGTACTCTAGGGTAAGTTATTCAAAGGCAAACTGAACACATAGGTGGTATCATACCTGTGACCCTCAGGGTGGAAAATGAAAAAGACAAGAATCATCCAGTTAACCTGGCCCAAATTTGAACTGGTCCGATATTTTATGGCTGTCCTAGATACTTGCAAGTTTGAAGAAGTTGCAGTCAAAACTAAAGGTGCTATGGCCTGGACAACATTTTCCCCATTATAAGTCTATGGGACCTTTTTGTTGCCAAGGTAGCCCCAGTTTTAAACCAATCTGCCCCAAAACTATATGAAATCAATCTCCCACCCTAACAATGCTACATAGAAAAATTGATCAAGATTGGCCACTTACTTTAGCAAATATTAATGCTTAAAAGTGTGGACGTACGACTGACGACGGACCAAGCCTATACTATAAGCTCACCATGTGAGCCTTTGGCTCAGGTGAGCTAAAAATCAGTTCCAGTTATTAAGGGATGAATTCTGCCTAACCTGATCCTTACATACATACATCGATATCTCAAAGTCGAAGTTCATCCTAAACTTCCTTATATCTCAAAGTAAATTTTCTGGTCCCAGAAAATTTACTTTGAGATATCAGTAGTTTTAGATACAAGAAATTTAAAATAAATAAAAATAGGGAATGTGTTTGAACTATATTCTTTGAAATAAGAGGTTCTAAGAGATATCAGTGTTCAGGATGTTGATGATAATTGCACAACTGATCCATTCCCGCTTGGAAAATAAACAAGAGGGGCATGAGGTCCTGAATTGCTCACCTGAGTATGGTGGCCATGTAGGTCATGTGACCTACACTGCTTGATAAATTTTCATTCCATCAGCCCCTGGAGGCTGTGTTTGAAAGCTTTGGTTACAATTAGCCAAGTGGCTTTTGAGGAGATGTCTTATATTGTCAATATGAGACATGGGTCAGAGGTCGAAGAATGACCTTGCCATCTTGTACCTGCAAATCTTCCATGTACTAACTAAGATGACTGTATATACCAATTTTTAGGCCAAAATCTTATAAACTTGCCATGAAATATTATGTTCTACCATTTTCCCATACTTGACCTTGCCTTAAAAAAGGTCAAGGTCAGCCCAAAGTCATCATTTGATCATCTTGATAGTCCTCAAGTATCTGATGCTATATACAAAGTTTCAAGGCCATCGATCATTTGGTTCTTGAGAAGAAGATTTGTAAAGGTTTTTGCCATATATGGGAATGGTGGCCATGTTGGTCATGTGACCACGACTGTTTGAACAAAATTTCTTTCCCTCAGCCCCTAGATGCTCTATATGAAATTTGGTTACAACTGGCCCAGTGGCTTTTGAGCAGCTGTGTCAAATTGCCATAATACGAGAGACAAGGTTCAAAGGTCAAAGAATGACCTTGACCTCTTGTAGATACAAATTTTCACCTATTCATTAATTTTCAGGTCAAAATCTTCGACAGTTTCCAAAAAATCATATGTTCTAGGGGTTTCCCATATAAAAGCTACAGAAAGCAAATTTGACCTTACTATAAAAAAGGTCAAGGTCAATGCAAGGGGTCATAATTTGAACAATCTTGGTAGTACTTGCGTACCCAACCTTAGACTGATTGATTGATTGATTTGATGCTTACCGGTAATGTCCACGGTAAACAACTATGGTCATGTCGGGACAGTCAGTTAGCCTAACCTTACTATTCCTGGGCAGGCTTAGACCTCCTAAGCGGCTAACCAGTACTAAGTGCATATACTTTCGCCAGTAACTGACAACTGCCCTTCTTGAATCAGCGGAAGGAGAAATGAAAGTATGTGGTCAGACCGGACCCAACCCTAGATATCAAGTTTCAAGGCCATATCGGCCTATTGGTTCTGTAGAAGAAGATTTTTAAAGGTTTTTACCATATATGGACGGACCGTTTGAACAAATTTTCATTCCCTCAACCCCTACTGACTCTATATGAAATTATTTGGTTACAATTTGCCCAGTGGCTTTCAACTGTCAAAATATGAGAGACCAGGGTCAAAGACCAAAGAATGACCTAATAACCTCTTGTACTCATAAATTTTCATGTACTCATTAAGATGACTGTATATACAACTTTTCATGTCAAAATCTTCAACAGTTTCCAAGAAATCTTATGTTCTAGCATTTTCCCATATAAAGGCTACAGAAAACAAATTTGACCTTACCGTAAAAAAGGTCAAAGTCAACCCAAGGTCATAATTTGAACAATCTTGGTAGTACCCGTGTACTTGGTTGTACAACGGACGATGGAGCCTTAGCCTATACTATAAGCTCCCCCGGAGCCTCCGGCTCAGGTGAGCTAAAAATTCAAGCTTCTGTAAATGCATATAGGTCATGGCCCAATATGCATCACTGCATTCAATGGAACTTCCAAGATGTCCCTATGTAGCAACTTTGAAGGCTCTACTCGTTTTGGTTACTTTGAAAAACTAAGCTAAACACATCTGGAAAACCAAAACTTTCTGCGCCGATTACTCAAAGCAAGTTAAGCTGACTTGGAGTTTTATCCATACAAAATGTATGGCTAACCTTTGGGTTAACTTTAAACCAGCATTGTGCAATCGGCCCTCTATGTTCAATGATCCATAAAATATAAATCGTGGCCCAATATGCATCACTGCACTCAGTAAATCTTAACCAGATGTTTCTATGATCAGACAGCCTTTGTTGCTTGCAAACATCATGTAAGGGCCCTGTCAAAGGAATCTACATACAAACAAGAGTTCTGCAGAATGCTGTGGCTTGCCTATCTGCACATTGTCATAAAACTGAGTGAGTGAGTGAACTCTGGTTTAACGTCCAACCAACAACTACGTCATAGGAAGAGGGACCTTGGTTTAAAGTCTCATCGGAAAGACCAGAGAAGCGGGGGATCGATCTTGCAACCCCTGATTGGTATTCATGGGAAATCAATTACACTATCAGCACTCCTGAAATCAGAGTTAAACCAGAAAATCTGATGCGAGTAAAACCGCAAATGCTGACAATTAATGACAGCAATGATTAGACTAAAAAAGAAACCGCAAATGCTGACAATTAATGACAGCAACGATTAGACTAAAAAAGAAACCGCAAATGCTGACAATTAATGACAGCAATGATTAGACTAAAAAAGAAACCGCCAATGCTGACAATTAATGACAGCAACGATTAGACTAAAAAAGAAACTGCTAATGATGACAATTAATGACAGCAACGATTAGACTAAAAAAGAAACCGCCAATGCTGACAATTAATGACAGCAGCGATCAGACTAAAAAAGAAACCGCCAATGCTGATAATTAATGACAGCAAGGATTAGACTAAAAAAAAACACCAATGCTGACAATTAATGACAGCAACAATTAGACTAAAAACGAAACCACCAATGACAATTAATGACAGCAATGATTAGACTAAAAAAGAAACCACCAATGCTGACAATTTAATGACAGCAACGATTAGACTAAAAAAGAAACCGCCAATGCTGACCCGCCAATGCTGACAATTAATGACAGCAATGATTAGACTAAAAAAGAAACCAACAATGCTGACAATTTAATGACAGCAACGATTAGACTAAAAAAGAAACCGCCAATGCTGACAATTAATGACAGCAACAATTAGACTAAAAAAGTAACCGCAAATGCTGACAATTAATGACAGCAACGATTAGACTAAAAAAGAAACTGCAAATGCTGACAATTAATGACAGCAACGATTAGACTAAAAAAGAAACTGCAAATGCTGACAATTAATGACAGCAACGATTAGACTAAAAAAGAAACTGCCAATGCTGACAATTAATGACAGCAACGATTAGACTAAAAAAGAAACTGCCAATGCTGACAATTAATGACAGCAACGATTAGACTAAACAAGAGGGCCATGATGGCCCTGGATTGCTCACCTGAGTATCCTGTGAACTTAACCTCAGAGACATCCATATGACTGACAGAGTTTCACAAAGATTAAATGGAAAATGAACTCTTTATTGTGTACCTAAGGTTTTTATAAGATTTAACCTAATGACCTAGATTTTGACCCTACATGACCCAGTTCCAAACATGGTCTAGATTTCTTGGATATGAACATTCTGGCAAAGTTATCAAAACTGTGCCTTCTAGGGTGTACACAATGTTTTTCTAAGGTTTAACCTAGTGACCTACTTTTTGACCCAACATGACCAAGTTGCACCCTTGGTCCAGATTCGTTGGAGACAAACATTCTGACAAAGTCTCATGAAGATTAGAACAAAACTGTGTCCTCAAAAGCGTTCACACTGTTTTTCTAAGAACTGACCTAGTGACCTAGTTTTTGACCTGACATGGCCCAGTTTCAAATCTGGTATAAATTTCATGAAAGTAAACATTCTGACAATGTTTCACGTAGATAGGATCATAACTGTGCCCTCTAGAGTGTACATGAGGTTTTTCTAATATTTGACCTAGTGACCTAGTTTCTGACCCCACAAGACTCAGATTCAAATTTGGCCTAGATTTTATATAAATAAACATTCTGACAAAGTTTCATGAAGATTGGATCATAACTGTGCCCTCTAGAGTGTGCACAAGGTTTTTCTAAGATTTGACCCAGTGACCTAGTTTTTGACCCCACATGACCCAGTTTCAAAGATGGTCTAGATTTCATTAAGATAAACATTCTGACAAAGTTTCATGATGATTGGATCATAACTGTGCCCTCTGTGTCATTCTAAGATTTATTTCTATTTTTAGCTCTGGCGGCCATTTTGTTCAGCGGAGCGGAACCGTTTGAGCAATTTTTGTTCAGAGCCATGAGTAAAACATTTCTGTGAAATTTTTTTGAAATCGAGCCATTGGCTTGGGAAACGATGATGTTTAAAGCTTTTTTCTATTTTTAGCTCTGGTGGCCATATTGTTCAGCGGGGCAGAACCGTTTGAGCAATTTTGGTAGAAGGTCTCCTAAGGAACATTTCTGTGAAATTATTTCAAAATCGGCCCTGCAGTTTTGGAGGAGAAGTCGTTTAAAGGTTTTTCTATTTTTAGCTCTGGCGGCCATATTGTTCAGCGGAGCGGAACCGTTTGAGCAATTTTGGTAGAGGGTCTCCTAAAGAACATTTCTGTGAAATTATTTTAAAATCGGCCCAGCAGTTTTGGAGGAGAAGTCGTTTAAAGGTTTTTCTATTTTTAGCTCTGGCGGCCATATTGTTCAGCGGAGCGGAACCGTTTGAGCAATTTTGGTAGAGGGCCTCCTAAGGAACATTTCTGTGAAATTATTTCAAAATCTGCCCAGCAGTTTTGGAGGAGAAGTTGTTTAAAGGTTTTTCTATTTTTAGCTCTGGCGGCCATATTGTTCAGCGGAGCGGAACCGTTTGAGCAATTTTGGTAGAGGGTCTCCTAAGGAACATTTCTGTGAAATTATTTCAAAATCGGCCCAGCAGTTTTGGAGGAGAAGTCGTTTAAAGGTTTTTCTATTTTTAGCTCTGGCGGCCATATTGTTCAGCGGAGCGGAACCATTTGAGCAATTTTGGTAGAGAGTCCCCCAAGGAACATTTCTGTGAAACTATTTTTGAAATCCGGCAAGCAGTTTTGGAGAAGAAGTCGTTTAAAGCAAAAGTTGACGCCGGACGACGGACGACGGACGACAGACAAAGACCGATCACAATACCTCACCTTGAGCACTTCGTGCTCAGGTGAGCTAAAAAGTAACCGCAAATGCTGACAATTAATGACAGCAATGATTAGACTAAAAAAGAATCTTCAAATGCTGACAATTAATGACAGCAACGATTAGACTAAAAAAGAAACCGCCAATGCTGACAATTAATGACAGCAACGATTAGACTAAAAAAGAAACCGCCAATGCTGACAATTAATGACAGCAACGATTAGACTAAAAAAAGAAACCGCTAATGCTGACAATTAATGACAGCAACGATTAGACTAAAAAAGAAACCGCCAATGCTGACAATTAATGACAGCAACGATTAGTCTAAAAAAGTAATACCTATGTCTCGCTTCTGCTAGTACCAGGCAAAACAAAAATGAAGGCTCCAGCTAAATTGTCCCTGTTTCAAGATAACTTTTGCAGGAAAATGAGAATAATTAGAAAAGCTGTTACAAATCAACATGGTATTAAATATGCAACTGAAATCAACATATGGACTTGTCATGGATTCTTTTATAAGAGAAATATAACAATGAATAAATACTTGGTCCACTATATTAATTCCACTGGAATTCAGTATTATGTAAATTCAGTGGTATTATGTAACATTATGGAGGACACTGAAAACAGTTCCAATGATTTAAGCCTAAGGCCTAATTTCACGACACAGTTATAACTCATATAAACAAGTCTGTGGTTTATTTTACCGAAAAGCACAATGTAAAATTTTGGTATTCTGACTGCTAATTTTGAGTACTAATTAGTTACACATGAAATCGGGCCCAAAAGTGCAAAGTAGGAGATATCAGAACTAACACCTGTAGAATTTCAAAACATGTTTCATCCAAGCTACAAGTACAGGCCTACCTCGTTATAACTCCCCTCAACATTACGCGTATACCGTTATAACGCGGTACCTGTCTTGGACCCCAAATTTTTCCCAAGGTACCATTTTCAGTGATTTTGAAAAAAAAAAAAAAAAATATTTTCATTTTTTTTTCAGATCGCTGATTCAAAGCTGCTAGGTGAACGAGAAATTATGTTGTTGTTTGTAAAAATAATTATGAATAAAGTACTTACATGATAATTGTTTGATCTTTGTTTGTTTTCGCCCTAATTACCCTTGATCGCCCCACGTGTACAAGCCATTATTATTGTGTTTTGTTTTGAAGGTACGCCGAGCATATTCACACATAATTAGGTAAATTGCAATGACAGCAAAACTTATGTAACACCTGAATAATTACCTTACATGTATTTATTGACTGATGACCGCATGCTTAAAGGAATGAAAACTTTCATAATTATCCGTTAAAAACCTGGAATACACTTCAAACACGCCGAACTCGCAGTTTGAAGGCGCCGCCATTGTTGTCGTTGCATAAAATTAACAATCAGCCAATCAGAGTGAGCGAGAGGGTTCATGGGTAAAAGAATTTTTGTAATTGACTAATTGAGTTAACGTGCGCGATGCAGATAAAAATTGTCCGACTTTGGTCATTCATTTATTCAGTAAATTTGAAACCATACTGCATAATGGAGACTCCAAGAAAGAAACATAAAGCCTTCTTCGTGAAAGACACGGATAATTTTGGTCCGATGAATACACTTCAAACACGCCGAACTCGCAGTCTGAAGGTGCCGCCATTGTTGTCGTTGCATAAAATTAACAATCAGCCAATCAGAGTGAGCGAGAGGGTTCATGGGTAAAAGAATGTGTAATTGACTAATTGAGTTAAAGTGCGTGATGCAGATAAAAATTGTCCGACTTTGGTCATTCATTCATTCAGTAAATTTGAAACCATACTGCATAAGGCAGACACCAAGAAAGAAACGTAAAGCCTTCTCCGTGAAAGACACGGATAATTTTGGTCCGATGATACTGTACCCCAACACCGCAATGTTAAGTTACATGATCACCGGAAATCTGCCAAGATGGCGTCTTGTGGAATTTAAAAACTAAACACATGTGTTACTATGCATATTTTATTGACAAGACAGTTTAATAATATGATTGGAACAATGTGATACATGCTGTAAGTGTTTATCTATCTAGCAATACCACAATACGTATCAAAAACCATTATTTACGTCAAACATTGACTCAAACCACCAACACACACAACCGTTAGGGCAAAATCGAAGTCAGTCGAGCTTGTGTTGGTAGCCCCCTCATCCTAATCGCTATAACGCGTTTCACTTATAACGCGGTCGAGATCTATGGACCCCACCCATCGCGTTATAATGAGGTAGACCTGTATATATTATATTGAGATGGCAAACAATGTAAACCATGATGGAGTTACTTATGACTCCTAATTTAGATCTATGCTGTTTGCAACTTCAACTAGCTAACTCTTTTAACAGCTGACATAAGACAGGGTTTGTATCTGCACATCTGATACATGGGCATTTTCTTGATCAAAGACCCTCTGATCATTGCTGATCAAGACTCTTAGATCAGTTCTGATAATGTATGGGATTATTACCAGTAAATTACTGCCAAATTAATAGCACTCACTATTATTGCATCACAATCCAACCTGATAATCTATATGTATATGTTTATCATTACTGTTTTCTGATATCTTAAACTGCATCCCTGGAGCAGATAATTGTGCACTAAATGAGCCACGACACATGAAAACCAACAATGTGGTTGTGCACCCAGCACAGACTCAGATCAGCCTGGGCATCCGCCCAGTCTGATCAGAGTCTTCGCTGTCCGCATGGAGGTAGCTTAGACCCTTAGCTACTTTTTAAGTGCTTAGCGAAAAGTCTGAGCGGACCAGGGGGATGCCCAGACTGATCTGAGTCAGTGCTGGGCGCACAACCACATTGTTGGTTTTCTCGTGTCGCGGCTAAAATGTCTATGGATCCCCTAAATGACTATGGGTCTACAACTATCACAACAGGAAGGCCACTGCTACACTGATATACCAACTGCTGGTATTTCAGCAGAATTTTATGGATTCAAATGAATTTGCACTGGAATTTTATTTAATTCCACTAGAATACTGAAATATCATTGAATTCCACTAAAATACCACTGAATTCCACTGGAATGGCCATGAATTCCACAGGAATATCACTGAATCAATTCAACTGAAAAATCAGTAATTCCAGTGAAATATCATTGGATTCTGCTGGAGTATCATGAAGTTCCGCTGGAATATCATTTAACTCCACTGATATATCACTGAATTTAACTGGAATATCATTTGACCATCACTGGAATATCATTAAACTTCACTGGGATATCACTGAACTTTCACTGGAATACTATAATATTTAACTTCACTGGAATATCATGGAATTCTACTAGACTATCATGAAATACCACTGGAATATCATCAAATTCCACTGGATTATTTAACTGGAATATTAGCAAACTCTACTGGAGAATCATCAAGCTCCACTGGAGTATCATTAAATGCCACTGGAGTATGATTACTCGACTGGAATATCGCTGAATTCTACTGAAATGTGATTCAACTCTTATGGAAAATCACTGCACTGAAATATCATTGAATTTTGCTGAAATATCATTGAACACTGGAATATCACTGAATTTGACTCAAACATTTAACCTCTCTAGAATAACACTGAACTGCACTGCAGGATCATTAAATTCCACTGTAATATATAATTCCACTGTCTTATATAATTCCACTGGAATATCATTGAATTCCACTAGAATTATAGTACTGAACTACTTGGATTATCAATGAATTCAACTGAAATATCAGTAACTTTGACTGAATATCATTGAATTCCACTAAAATATCACTGAATTTTACCATAATGCCACTGAATTTTATTTGAATATCATTCATATCCACTGGACTACCACTGCATTGAGCATCATTTGGTTTTGCTAAGACTTTCTGCTGAACTAGCATGCTACTCAGTCTTTTTTGACAAAAACTTAAGTGGAATGGCACACTTTCACAGAAGCCCAGGTAGCTCAGTGGGTTAAGTGGCCTGCTGATCAAGCAGACCGAGTTTGAGCCCCGCTAGAGCTGAGAATCTTTCCTTCCGTAAATGGGGTTCCATTGCACACAGCCTTTCATTATCACCGTCCCATCGTCCTGATTATGAATGAAATACTGTTGGAAAGGACTTAAAATTGCAAGTCATCCATCCATCCATTTATTTTCACAATCATAAGGAGGGTTGGGCATTGGTGGTAGGGGGATTTGTAGGATTTGCTAATAAACGTTGGTTTAGCCGACTGTTCATAATTTTGTTGACCCTTAGTAAACTACCGTCAAAGCAGATAATGAACACAGGGTATAATTGATTCCGCCAATTTTCGCTTCCTGCAGAGACTGTCTGTCATATTTGGCTTCTGCCGAGACTGTCTGCGAACTCTTGCTTCCTGCAGAGACTACTGTCCTTGAAAAATGGCTTCCTGCCGAGACTGTCCGCGTGATTCTGCTTCCTGCTGAGAGCCTCAGCAGGAAGCAGAATCATGCGGACAGTCTCTGCAGGAAGCCATTTATCATGTACAGAAGTCTCTGTAGGAAGCAAGAGTTCGCGGACAGTCTTGGCAGAAGCCAAATATGACGTACAGTCTCTGCAGGAAGCGAAAACTAGCGAAATCGATTATACCCTGTGATGAAGTTTACATCTGTAAAATTTCAAAACAGTTTTGTCCACGCTATATCATGTTGAGAATTCAAGGATTAGAGCTTTGTTGTTGTTGTTGTGTTATTGTTTAACGCCCACGGTAAACAGCTAAGGTCATGTACGGATGGTCAGTTAACCTAACCACACAGTATTCCTGGGCAGGCTTAGACCTCCTAAGCGGTTAACCAGTACTATATTAGTGCACTTACTTTCACCAGTAACTGCAGTAACTGACAACTGCCCTTCTTGAATCAGCGGAAGGAGAAATGGAAGTATGTGGCCGGACCGGGTATCAAACCCAGGACCTCGAGAGAGAGATCTGGCTTATAAGTCACGCGGCACGGCAAGATTAGAGAGCTAACAGTGTAGATCCAGCTGAAGCGGCTCACCATGAGCTGTCTCATCATGATCTAAGCTGCTTCCAGTCGTTTTCAGTGCTTCAGGTGTTTTTGGTGCTTCAGATACTAAACGAATGTTGAGGTCCCTCTTTACACCTGCCTTGTAAAGATAGTACTATTCTAATGAGGAGTCACTATATGAAAAGAAATGGTCCAGAAACTTTTTTCAAAATCTCTATATGGGCCATAATGAAAAATGTCATGATATCCCACCAAAGGAGACTGTCACTAATCAATACAACATCACAGTTAGATAGGATCAAGTCAGGTAAATTCGGACAGCAGGTAAATTCGGACAGTGACATTGTTTCCTTTATATGTCAGTTATTTTGAATTAAAACAAAAATAAACAAGAGGACCAATGGTCCTGTAGCTCACCTGCGATCTTACCTTCAACAGACACATTTTGTTACTTCACTCATTTGTGGTTTTAGATGAGTGCAGATTTTGAAGTCAAACAAGTCCAATACAGCTGTGAAGTCATACTGGTAACAAACTGGTTAATAAAGGAGGTCACTAGGGCACCTTGTCCTGAATTACATAGAAATAAATTTTATTGTATCATGGCTTTCTGTATTTTCCTTTGAAGTAGCCCGTTCATTAACTTTATTAACTTGCACTGTAAGACAATTCTGAGGTAGGCGGAGCTAAACTTTGCATTCACTTTACATTGAAGTGTACCTGGATAACTGTGCGGATATCACAGATATACGGCACGGTATAGTTATAGCACGGTTCTGTCAAGTCTGATTTATATTGAACATCTGAGCAGCACTAGGTTATAAGAGTCTTTCTGCATTTGCATACAGCATACATGCATATGAGTCTGCGCGTCTGCTCATTATGGCCAGTGTCTTATTAACAGTTAATGGAACCTGAGGAATCTGTATTGTGCAAATCAAAGACTCTGATCAGACTGCAGACTGATCCGGGCTTGAGCAGTTAGCGCATGCCTGAAGACCCATTTTGTTGTGCACAACTCAGTTTAATTTTGATTAAAATAATCTGAGATTACAGAGACAATTTATCTTGTAGTGCTCAACAAACTCTACCACAGTAACCCTAAATGTTTAACAAACAATATAGACCAAGTTAGGCAGCTGAATGAGCAGAAGATGATATGCTCTTTCACCCTGAACAATTTGTCATCCTTACAAAATCTTTTTTTCTTCAAACTCATCATTTGTATCAATGTAAAATCAGTGCAAAATGTAGACACAATTTTTCATTACTTCCATTGATGCTATGTTTAAGTGATTTATTTGACCTACAGGTCAAGAACAAAAAGCAGCTGAGGTGGATATAATTACACAGATATGCCACTCTTCATTAACAACCTGATAAGAGCTGTTTTGAATTCAAAATAGACAAAGGCTATTGGCTGCCATGATACAAAATACATATAAAATGGTGTCACTCATATTTAGGATACCCTTCTCGGGGGCTACGCCCCCTCGAAGGGTATCCTAAATACTCGTGACACCATTCTATATGTATAACTTGTATCATGGCTTTCTGTGTTTTCCTTTGAAGTCGCCTGTTCATTAACTTTGTTAACTTGCACTGTAAGACAATTCTGGGGTAGGCGGAGCTAAACTTTGCATTCATTTTACACTGAAGTGTACCTGGATAACTGTGCGGATATCAGGATAACTGTGCGGATATCACAGATATACTGCATGGCTTAGTTATTGCACGGTTCTGTCAAGTCTGATTTATATTGAACAACTGAGCAGCACTAGGACGAAAAGGATCTTTGAGCATTTGCAAAGAAAAAATATATTTTGATCATCCTTTGCGTCCGCTCAGTCTGATCAGTGTTCTATCAACAAGGTAGTGAACCTGAGGGATCTGCATTGCCAAAATCAAAGACTGATCAGACTGCAAACTGATCCAAGCGTTTACAGTTTACACATGGCTGAAGACCTATTTTATTGAGCACAGCTTGATTTAATTTTCATTCAAAGAAGGGACAAGGCCATATCTAAGATTACGGAGACAATTTATCTTGTAGCACCAAACTCTACCGTATGGACTCATATTTAGGATACCCTTCTCGGGGGCTACGCCCCCTCGAAGGGTATCCTAAATACTCGTGAAATCATTCTATATGTATAACTGAACAAAGATTGGATCAAAAACTGTGCCCTCTAGAGTGTACTCAAGGTTTTTCTCATATCTGATTTAGTGACCTAGTTTTTGACCTGACAAGACCAACTTACAAACCTGTCCCAGATTTAATAAAACTAAACAGTCTGTTTAAGTTTCATGAATTGTATAAAAACAGTGCCCTATAGAGTGTACACAAGATTTTTCTAAGATTTGACGTAGTGACCTAATTTTCTACCTGCACCGCTTTCATCTGAATAGCACCACTAGGGATTCTACGTGTACACGGATAAAGGGTAACAGTTCGTGTATATGTGGTAACCGTATACAAAATTTACATATTGTTTAACCGAACTTGAACACATGGTAGACCGCCAACATAACCAAATGTCTTAGAGTTGTCGTACTTGACGGCGTCCTCAGAAACATCTAAATCTTTATACTCTAAATTCTGCGTATTCTTATGCAAACTATACGAGAATACTGTTTCATCATAATTGGCAACTACTTTTAGACACTGCTGAAAGGAAACTTTGCGGACAGCACATGCGGTGTAATTGAAAAATTCGGCCTACCTGTTTGTCACAGAATAGGCTTACCGGGAAGGCTAGATAATTGTACTGACAGACAAAATGAAGGCACTAGAGCGATGACAATGTTTTTCTAAAAATAGCCACTGTGACCTTGACCTTGACCTTAGAATGCTGAAAAGCGAACTTGTTTAAGATATTGGCATACTAAACATTTGTGTGAAGTTAAATCAAAATCAGTCCATAAATGAAGTCGCCAGAGCGATGACAAAGTTTTTCGGAAAAAAGCAACTGTGACCTTGACCTTAGAAGCTGAAACACGAACTTGTTCAAGATATTGTCATACTAAACATTTGTGTAGTTGGTCCATAAATGAAGTTGCCAGAGCGATGACAAAGTTTTTCTAAAAATAGCAACTGTGACCTTGACCTTAGAACGCTGAAACGCAAACTTGTTCAATATACTGTCATACTAAACATTTGTGTGAAGTTTAATCAAAATTGGTCCGTAAATGAAGGCGCAAGAGAGATGACAAAGTTTTTCTAAAAATAGCCACTGTGACCTTGGCCTTGACCCAGATAGATGAAACGCAAACTTGCCCAAGATATTGCCATACTTATCACTTGTGTGAAGTTAAATCAAAATTGGTCCATTAATGAAGGCGCTAGAGCGATGACAAAGTTTTTCTAAAAATAGCCACTGTGACCTTGACTTTGACCTTAGGATGCTGAAGCATGAGCTTGTTCAAGATATTGTCATACTTAACATCTGTGTGAAGTTTTAATCAAAATCGGTCCATAAATGAAGGCGCTAGAGGGATGACAAAGTTTTACTAAAAATAGCCACTGTGGCCTTGCCCTTGATCCCAGAAGGCTGAAACTCGAACTTGTCCAAGATATTGTCATACTAATTACTTGTGTGAAATTAAAATGAATTCGGTCCACAAATGAAGGTGCTAGAGCAATGACAAAGTTTTTCTAAAAATAGCCACTGTGACCTTAACCTTGATCTTACGACGCTGAAATGCAAACATATTCAAGATATGAAGTTTTAATCACAATCAGTCATTAAATGAAGGTGCTAGAGTGATGACAAAGTTTTTCTAAAAATAGCCACTGTGACTTTGACCTTGATCCCAGAATGTTGAAATGCAAATTCATCCAAGATATTGTCATTATAATCACTTGTGTGAAATTGTGTCGAATTTGGTCTACAAATCAAGGGGCTAGAGCAATGATAAAGTCTATGGGAAAATATTTTATCGCTCAGTGATTTTTTTACCCCTGCGTCCTAGACGCATAATTTTCCCAGACGATGCAAAATATTTCCTTGGCTGCGTTCCGGGACGCATAAAAATAGCCGATCGGTAGTCCAACTTCCGATTTCGGCTTTGTTTACAAAGCTACTTTCGTTTTAAGAATATAGCAACGGTGCATTAGCAAATTGTTATATTACTGGTAAAAAACAGTACCATAGTCTTTCCTACTCCCGCTAAATACCGAAGTCTACCTAAAATACCAATAATCAATAGTAGTTGTCCAGTACCGGAGGAACATAGTATTATCCACCACGGTGATGTCTTTTACCTAAGTGCAAACTTTTATCAATACACCGGGTCAATAAGTAATCATGCCTCCGAAAAACAAGAAAAAGATCAAACTTGATTCAAAGCAGCAAACATTATTTGATCAGACTGATCCTGGTCTGATCAGGCTCTACACTGAGTGCCATTCCATATCAACCATTTGACAGTATTTATGCAGTCCTTAGGACAGTTATAGAACAATTACAATAATAATTTCACAGCAACTTAAAGTTTGGGATGCAGAGAAAATATTGCTTTTGCATCCCAGTAAAGATGCAAACCCTTGAGCTTGGGATGCAAAGATTTTAGGTCTTGTGAGTCCTGGGACTCAAAGAAGGAGATTTGTAAAAAAATCACTGTCGCTCAAGGGCAAGTAACTCTGAAAAGAATGATCCAACCTGGCCCAAATTCGAACTGGTCCGAGATGTTTTGACTGTCCGAAATACCTGCAAGTTACAAGAAGTTGCGATCAAAAATGAAGAAGCTAGGGCCCGGACAACATTTTCCCCATTATAAGTCTATGGGAAAATATTTCATCCCTCAAGGGCAAGTAATAGACTGGCTCCAGACTCCAGTCAGTAAAACTGAAAAATCTCCAGGCATCACTGGTAATAAATACAGCTATCAGAAAATCCATTCCTGTAGTTTTATATTTGTCGCATTATTTTATGTAAATATAATTTATTAGACTGAAGCCAGTCTAGGGCAAGTAACTCTAAAAAGAATGTTCCAACCTGACCCAAATTCGAACTGGTCCGAGATGTTTTGGCTGTCCTGGATACCTGCAAGTTACAAGAAGTTGCGATCAAAATTGAAGAAGCTAGGACCCGGACAACATTTTCTCCATTATAAGTCTATGGGAAAATATTTTATCGCTCAAGGGCAAGTAACTCTGAAAAGAATAATCCAACCTGGCCCAAATTCGAACTGGTCCGAGATGTTTTGACTGTCCTGGATACCTGCAAGTTACAAGAAGTTGCGATCAAAAATGAAGAAGCTAGAGCCCGGACAACATTTCACCATTATAAGTCTATGGGAAAATATTTCATCGCTCAAGGGCAAGTAACTCTGAAAAGAATGATCCAACCTGGCCCAAATTCGAACTGGTCCGAGATGTTTTGGCTGTCCTGGATACCTGCAAGTTACAAGAAGTTGCAATCAAAATTGAAGAGGCTAGGGCCCGGACATTTTCTCCATTATAAGTCTATGGGACCTTTTTGTTGCCATGGTAACCACAGTTTTAAACCAATCTGTCTCAAAACTATATGCAATCAATCCCCCACCCCAACAATGCTACACATAAAATTTGATCGAGATTGGCCAGCTACTTTAGCAGATATTATTGTTTAAAAGTGTGGACGTACGACGCAGGGACGGACGACGGACGACGGACAACGGACCAAGCCTATACTATAAGCTCACCTTGTGAGCCTTCGGCTCAGGTGAGCTAATAAGCAAACAATGAAAATCCTGATGAGACGGCTCATCATGAGCTGACTCACCTGGATTTTCACTATTTGCAATGGTTTGTCCAAATTTACCTGCTGTCCGAATTTACCTGACTTGACCCTAATGTCAGCAGACAAAATCTAAACATGTAGTACAGTGAACCCTCTTTACAACAACAGCATTTGTTCCCAGACATTTTGACATTAAACTGAATTTGCTGATATGAAGAATGCACATTTAAACATTAATGCCATTCCGTGCATATCAAAATGTTTTTATAAAGAATTTTTCTTTTTTTTCTTTGAGGGGGGGTGGGGGGGGGGGTAGTATATTAGTCTGTAAAATCATACCTGTTGATGTATCTGGCAGATCAAAAAAGTAGGGCTATTCCAGCGACACATATATGCCCTGCTTTATAATGGAAGTCACCCCTGCCCCCCACCCTTCGTGAGTAGCTCAGTTGGTAAAGAGCTGGCAGGCTCAGCTACCTATCTGAGTTCAAGTGAGTGAGTGAAAGATATGGGCATTAAGGCACACCTGAGCACAAAACAGGCTGTTTTTCGCAGATAATGCTAAAAAGGAATATGTTTAATGTGCGTAAAGTCAGAAATGAAAGCACAATATTTAAATGAAGAATGTTGGGTATGTGGTAAAAATAGTCTGGCTTGGAATCCCCTTGGAGGCAGAATTCTTTTTATTTGCTAAAATATAGCCTTTCAGTATCACTTTTTCATTTGCTCAGTATGACTGAAATACTGTTGGAAGGACTGTAAAACCACAACCCTTTCATTACCACATTTCCATCCACTGGATATGTGTGAAATACTACTGAAAGGGCCACTATAATCACAAGTCATTCATTCAGCTATACATGTGGATATGACATCATGATGTGATGTCACATGGACACTGATGATGTCATTCAGACATTGTGGCCCACTGTTGGGGCCACCAGTCTCTGGAGCATCAATTAACAAATAAAAAGTACTTTTGCTTTCTCCGTAAGTAGTACATACTGATTCTGCATAAATTAACTGAATAAGAATAGAGATTATTTTCTGTGACATACTTAATAAATCAGCTTCTTTGCATATATAGTGTAGAAAAACAACTGATAAACCATAATACACTACATAATTGGGACACCTTAACCAATTACTAATAATTATTTAATATTAGTAATTATCCTCAAATTTCAAAAAGATGATTTTGTTGTCAACTATCTGCCAGAATGTGCTATGGAATGCAAACTATGTAGACCCAGATCAGACTGCTGATCTGGGTCTACACAGTTTGCAGTCAGCCTCTACTGTCCCAATATTTTTTATATACAGGCTCTATGCATCATATAAAAACCTGCCTTAACAAAGGAGGTTGCATTATGAAAACCTACCTCTTGCTTAATTCTGTCTTGCCATGTACAATATTGCAGCTGTGAGTAATTGTACTGCCCCAGCAACCTGGGCATACTTTGACCATACTGTGCATTAAGCAGAAGCTGATCAGAATCTGCATGATTGGCATGCACCAGAAGTACAATACCACTTTCTTACTAGCAGTAAAACAGTTACTATCATGTTTTGTAAGACTAAGTCATTGTACTTTTATGTTTACATAATGTACTTTTCCTAAATAACTTGACACCCCTGACCAATTTGTGAAATAAACTCTTCTATCTTGCCATTTGGACAAGTCCACTTAATATATTGGGGGTATACATTTTTATCAAATTTTGGCAAACACTGCAGACCCTGATCAGACTGCTCCTAAGAGAGCAGTCTGATCTGGGTCTATACTGTTTGCATGATCGACTACATGAATATTTTCAGTGACCATGGTAATTGGGGGATCAACACTCTTACTGTACAATATGATGTACACAGACAGTGCTCCAGATAAGAAGGGGTAATAGAGATAATTTTAGGAGAATTATCCATATTTCTCTACAAAAACATATTTTGTGACCCATCATTAGAACCGTCTCGTCGAGACGGTTCTAATGAGGGGTCACAACATATGTTTTCGTTGAGAAATAAGAAAAATTATCTTTGAATTATCCTCAATACCCCCTCTTATCTGGAGCTCTGCACAGATACAAACTTTTGACCCCTCTTTATCTTTCAGCAATAAAGGAATGAAATCAAACAACTTCATTTTGTAGGAAAAGTTTGCAAATGTCTTACCAAATGGGGTATACATATACTTGTGTGCACGATTTACACAAACCAATAATATCTCAGGCCACATGCAGGTGGCATAGAGGGCTAACAAGCTGTGATACTAATGGTCTTCATTCAATTTGCGTTATCTAGTATTGGCTGGCAAAATAAAACAATCACACATATAGAGCAGAGGAAGGTATTATCGACAGGTAGTAGTTATCGACACCCCCTTGTGAAGTTTTCCATTTCTTGGCATTTTAATTTAAATAGGACATGATAGTGTTGCAATTTCATTTACCTTGATGTTTTAGTGCAAAACTGCTAGAAAGTTAGGTGTTTGGAGAAACAATTGACATATTTGTTGATACACTAGTGAAAAACTGTGCCTCTTATGCATTGTTGTAAGGGGAGGTCTCTCAGACACATGCTTATTTTCACTCATATAAAGTGTTTTCATGTGGTTTTATGCCATAAACTAGATCACCATGGAGAATATTAAGAGCAGACCTGGTTACTCTCTTCAAAACCATATATGGTATTGTGACCTCCAGGGTGTCGATAACTACTTCCCTAAATGCAGCATGGAAGTAATTATCAACACCCCAAAATTAAAAGTCTCAAAAATGCACAGTTTTAAAAAAATAGATCAGAAAATTAGTTTATTTTCAAGTAAAATTATCTCAAAAAGCAAACAAAACATCACCAAATGTACAATGTTTAATTTAATCTTTGTAAGAATTTTTTTTATCTTTAAGGTAAAAATTGAAGAAAAATCCATAATTTTTACTGCTACTTTTTCATATTTTTACATATTTTCTGGCCAAGAGCATAAAATTCAGAAATCTTGGGATTTCATGTTTAAATTTTATGCAGATCTTTCAATCATTATCTACACTAAGTGATCATAGCATAATTTTAAGAGAAGTTGTATTAAATCATCATTATTTTTATCATCAGCATTTAGGGGTAAATGGGGTGTTGATAACTGCTTCCGGGTGTTGATAACTGCTACCCTCCGGTACATGGCATTAGGCAAAAAATATTTTTGAAATATAAACAATAATCAAAAGAGTGCCTTCTCATCATCTTGGTAGATAATTGTGTTAGTAAAAACAGGTCATTCCAATATGAATCTTACAAATGTGTCTGTTTAAAACCAAATAGTAGCTTAAGGTGTCGATAATACCTTCCGTTGCTCTATTTGTCTCTGGATGAACTGTACAAGAACCAAGCAAGCTAGCATATATTTATAGATGTTGATAAACTTCAACATTGCAATGCTGTTGTATGAACATCAATGCAAATCTAGATGCTATACTGCCTGATAAATGATGCTTCAACACCTTGTGCTAACTGGGTACTAATTGTGGCACTGTCCTTGATAAAATTTTGGTGCCAACTGTGTGCAAAATGTGCAAGCACTAGATTCTTCAGGGCATCAAATATAAATGAGGAATCCACTCCTCCCCCTCCCCCCTGCTACGGAATGCTGCTGCAAATCCAGCATAAGATATAAGGGAAATCCTCCCCATGCTAAGGAATAGTGCCTTACCTACTAAGGAATATGATGCCATAGATCAAGCATAAGATATACGGGAAGTCCCTGACCCTGCAAAGGAATGCTGCAGTAAATCCAGCATACACTAATACGGAAAGTATCTCCCATGCTAAGGAATACTACTGTAAATCCAGCATGAGATTATAGGGGAAGTCCCTCCCCATGTTAATTCAGTGCCAAAATGCCATTTTTAGGCCTGTAATTTTCAACACCTGAGGAGGTTTATTGAAGAAATATGGTATGCAGGTTCCAGCAGTCTATCCAAATTCTAACAGTAGGCTTGAAGCTCAAACAAAAACCTTCTTACCATATTGCCAAGCCCCTTGAGATCCCTGACCACCCTAAATATTGCATCTTCTGGCCGAGTCCTTTTCTTGTCACACACAAGCTTGACCCGACTGTCCTTCCCCTTCAAGGACCTGAAACAGGGAGTAAAGAGAGATTACATACCAATGGAGAGAGTTTTTACGGTGAATGTGTACATTTTCAGGGGAAGCAACTCCACCATTTTCTTTTTACCTCCCTTTTCAATTAGGGTCAACTCTTAAAGGAAAGAATTTGCTCCTACCAGGAGCAAATTCTTTTCTTTAACAGCAGACCCCGTTCGGGCAAGTTTTGTTGCCCCAGGGAAGCAAACAGGAAGTCACAATAGTTGTTCCCCTTTGTGAAACTAGTGGAGAAACTCAAAGGTGTACCCATGGCAGTCACCTTAATGATAATAATGTGCCATTCTGTCTTCTTTCACAAGGAAAACCTACTTTATGTTGTGGCTACTCATGACAATCACCACACTGATGTGGTTCTAATAAGGTACTGTAATATTTTAGTAATGAGTACCATGATGTTGTTCATGTTTCCATAGAAATATGCTGTAAATATGTCTTTAAACTTTCATTTCAAAATCCTCAGAAACCTCCATACTGTTACTCAGAAATCCTGGCATAAGTGGCATTTACTGAAACATAGCCTGGCCTTACAGGCCTGTCCTGAGTTGACCTAGCCAGAGTGCCAGATAAGAAGGGGTAACAGGAATAATTTAAGGAATTTTTTTTTGATTTTTCCATGAAAATTTAACGTAAGTTGTGATCCCTCATTAGAACTGTCTCAGTGAGACAGTTCTAATGAAGGCACAACATACATTTTCATTGAATAATAAGGAAAAATTATCTCTGAATTATCACTATTAGTCTTCTAAAGTTCTTATCTGGAGTTCATATAACTTGTTCAACTAAGGTCTGTCAGGTTTCAAAGTCAGGCCATCTACTGACATCTACCGACATCTACTGGTACTTCCTCATGTCATAAGGATTCATGTTTATGCATTCATGGCATCTGTATAACTTCACTCATGTGCTCACATTAATGAAATCACATATCTCCCAGCCTGATGTTGCAACAAAATTACTCCAGCAGTTTTAATGATACACCTGTATGTGAAATAGTTCAGAAAGTGCATCGTAAAACACAGAAGTTTTTTGGTCAATGGATAGTTCTGAGATAAATTTTCTTATTTCTCAACAATAAAAACAAAATTCAATGTTGTGACCCCTCATAATAACCATCTTGGCAAGACAGTGCTAATGAGTCTGTCACAATTTGTGTTTAAATGAAGCAATATGGAAAACTATCCCTAAACTTATTATCCCTGTTATCCCTTCTTATCTTGAGCAGTTTATTGTTTAAATGTGATTAACCCATTCCATTCGGAAAACCCCTTTAGGGGTATCTGGGCAAACAGTTTGGAGCCAGATCAGGCCCCACAAACGTGGGGCCTGATCTGAGATCCAAACTGTTTGCTGTCTAGACATCATTTCTATAAGAGTTTGTTAGACCAATACAGTCAAAATATTCTTGATGTTTGATGACGACGATAATTTCAGCAGACCACAAAAAAAAAAAACAGAATGCAATGGGTTAAGCTTTACATCTGCCATGACAACATTTTATATTTTGTTTAACCCTTAATGCGCCAAAAAGCAGACGACAAAATTTACGTCTGCAGAATTTTAAAAAATGTCTCGTCCAAGCGATATCATATTGAAAATTCGAACACTAAATGGCAAACAGTGTAGATTTAGATGAGGTGGCTCATTATGAGCCATCTCAACTGGATCTACACTGTTTGCAAATTCAACAATTTTTCATTTTTGGCACTTTAAGGGTTAAAATGTTCATGCTGCTTTCTTTCATGCCATCAGTATGGATGTTTCATAATAAGTTTCATTCTTTTTGATCAGTCAGTGAGTTGATTTATTTATCATTTCATGACCCTAAAATGACATTTAATCTGCTTACATATATGTTGTGATACGAGAAAACCAAGACAGTGGTTGTGCATTTAATGCAGACTCAGATCAGCCTGGGCATCCACCCAGTCTGATCAGAGTCTTCCGTGTCTGCATGGAGGTATCTTAGACCCTTAGCTATCCTTTAAGCACTTAGCGAAGGGTCTGATCAGACTGGACTGATGCCCAGGCTGATTAGAGTTGACTACGCTGGGCGCACATCCCAGTTTGTTGGTTTTCTAGTGTCGCGCCTCATATATGTGTTGACAGATCAGCTGTTCATCAGTTTGTTGACCCTGACATAACTCCAAAATGACCCTGAGCCAAAAAAACTTGGGCACCAAACCAAATCAGAGCAACTCTTCTGGCATTTGGAGAAGTTGAGCTAAAGGGTCAAAATACTGCTGGCAGAATAGCTAACAGAGTAGATCTTGATCAAACAGATTCTGGCAGAATAGCTAACAGAGCATGGATTCTAAATTGTATGAATCAGACTGATCAGACCAGTCTTTAGGGTAACTATGGTAATACCTTGACCCTAAGCTGTAACAGGCAAAAAGATGGTTAGAAAAGCTGTGAATTTCTTAACACCCAGACCAGCCTGCATTAATTATCCGCAGCATAGTCAGATTACCTATCCACTATTGATAAGCACAAGGCCTCATCCTGCCCCAGTCTAACTGGTTTGCACATGTACTAACTTATCTAAGGTAAGCATTCTTTCTGTATGTCCATACTGACCTTACCTTGTAACTCACCTGATTTGACCTAAATGCACTGTATGTCTTAGATAAGGCAGTGTTTTAACCCTAAATACTCATACAATGACTGAGCACATAGTACAGATCAAGACATAAATCACAGGGTATGAATCAGTCAGCCAATTTTTGCTTCCTGCTGAGACTGTCCATCATATTTGGCTTCTGCCGAGACTGTCTGTGAACTCTTGCATCCTGCAGGGACTACTGTCCTCGAAAAATGGCTTCCTGATGAGACTGTCCGTGTGATGCTGCTTCCTGCCGAGAGCCTCGGCAGGAAGCAGAATCACGAGGACAGTCTCTGCAGGAAGCCATTTATCATGTACAGAAGTCTCGGCAGGAAGCAAGAGATCGTAGACAGTCTCGGTGGAAGCCAAATATGATGTACAGTCTCTGCAGGAAGGGAAAATTAGCGTAATCAATTATACCCTGTGTAAATGCTCTTATGACAACAGTTTAATATTACACACCCAGCCAGACCTCAGAAACGGAACCACATTTTAAATAGTTGAAAAGATTTGTGCCTCCAGCTAGACTGGCATCTGTCTATAAATCCATTCCATTCGGGATACCCCTTTATGGGTATCTGGGCAAACAGTTTGGATCCACAAATGTGGGGCCTGAACTGAGATCCAAACTGTTTGCTACCTAGACATCATTTCTACAAGAGTTAGTTAGACAAATATTGTAATAGTATTCTTGATTTTTGATGCAGATGACAATTTCAGTAGACGACAAAAAATACCCAGAATGCAATGGGTTAAATAGTTGAAAAGATTTGTGCCTCCAGCTAGACTGGCATCAGATACTGTCTATTAAATGATAATGTGACCAAAAATGCGAAATTTTACAAACAATATATGACCAAAAATGCCAAATTTTACAAACTAGATATGACCAAAAATGCGAAATTTTACAAACTATATATGACCAGAAATGCGAAATTTTATGAACTATAATTATATGACCAAAAATGCGAAATTTTACAAACAATATATGCCTTAAAATGCAAAATTTTACATATAATTGACCAAAAATGCAAAATTTTACAAACAATATAGCAATCATACTAATTTTACATCTTCTGAATTTAATATAGTCCACAGCTCCAGATAAGAGGGGGTATTGAGGATAATTCAAAGATAATTTTTCTTATTTCTCAAGGAAAACATATGTTGTGACCCCTCATTAGAACCGTCTCGAAATGATGGGTCACAAAATATGTTTTTGTGGAGAAATTTGGCTAATTATCCCAAAATTATCTCTGTTACCCCTTCTTATCTGGAGCACTGAATATACTGATTGTTTATGTGAACAGAGGAAACTGATGGGACTGCAAATGCACAGGTTGATTTGTCTTCCTAGTTTGCACATGAGCCAACTGTTCCTTTTGACACTCTAGCAGAGCTCCAGATAAGAAGGGGTAACAGGGATAATTGAAAGATAATTTTTCTTATTTCTCAACGAAAACATATGTTGTGACCCCTCATTTGAACCGTCTCGATGAGACGGTCCTAATGATGGCTCACAAAATATGTTTTTATGGAAAAATAGTGATAATTATCCCTAAATTATCTGTTACCCCTTCTTATCTGGAGCACTGCTCTAGAGAATCACTCCTAGTTTAGCCATGATGAACATGTAGCTTTGGAACAATGACTCATTTTCATTTTGGAACAGACTCTTCATCCTTTAAATTTGTAACAGTCTTAGAAACCTATTTATTAAACCAGGTGTGAGAATGAAACTATGTCACCTTTGTATTTGAAGGAATGACCAGCACTGACTGAGCATTGACCTAAAAGCTGACATGACTGTATGTAATTAACAGATGGACAAACTATCATGCAAACTCCAAGAATTCTCTGACCTACTTCCTACATAAGTGCAACAATAATTAACACGTACAGCACTAAAAACAAAAATAGCTGAATTTACAAACAGTGTAGATCCAGACTAGGCAGCTCATAATGAGCAGCCTCACCTGGGTCTACATTGTTTGCCCTTTAGTCTTTCAATTCTTAATATGATATAGCGTCAATAAAACGGTTTTAGAAATTTTGCAGAAGTGAAATCTGTGAAATTGTCATCTACTTCTTTTAGGGCTTTAAGGGTCAGATGTATCAAAGACCTGCCAACTTACAAATATGCCCCATACTCTAAGGCAACTTCCATCTTATTTTTCTTATCCCTGTAAACTTCAACTTCTTCTTGTCCATGAAAGCCAAGTGTGAAGTAATACTTTCGCCTATTCTGCTCAGCATACTTGCAGATCTGAAAGAAATTTACTGTATTAGTAGCAGATCTTACATGAGTGCTCATGTATTATTGAATTTATTAAATGAGTTGGGGAATAAGATAAGATGCGAGGCTATGCTGAGCATCTTATCAGTTTTCCCCAATGAGTTTAGTAAATTCAATAATACAGGTTCACCAGTGCAAGATTCTATTTATCATACAACTTAAATTGCATTTTATTAGCAAATTTTGCACTAAAACATCACGATTTTGCCATTAGAAAACACAACATTTTTATGGACGTCAAAGCATAACGTTTAGAGGCAATTTGCATATCTAATCCACTAGCAGCTGCTGATTATTGTTTTTAATGCATGGCTTTAATACACTCTAAAATGCAACATCATACGATAAATCCTATTTAACTCCTTGGGGCACCAATTCAATTCAAACATATTTTATTGCCTTTGTACAAACAATAAGTACAAACAACGGGGTTGGGCTACAAGTTCTCACAACATTAGTTACAGCCCTCCCCCTAAAACACATATAAAACGTCCAACATGGCATTACAACTAATTCACAATAGTTTAATAATAAGAGAAAAAAAATAGAAGAAAAAGAACAAGAAGAAGAAGAAGAGAAAGAAGAAAAATAATAATAATAGAATAAATAATGATGATAGTAAGTAAATAAATGAATACCGTAATTCTTCGGCTACAAGACGGAGGCCCCCTCACTCCAGAATAATCTCAAAACTCCAGCTCGGTCTTATAAGCCAGATCTGGAGTTTCGGGACCGCTCTAATACGAAAAATTATGGATAAAAACAGGCGCATATAAAACTACTTTAGATTCCTGGAGTCACTACAGTGAGGGGAATCCCCGCCCAACCACCGATCAAATGCGATAAGTATATAAAATGGGGCACCGTATTTTACAAAGGGGTGGGGGCATTATCAAGAGGTAAAAGAGAAGTATTATCAACAAATTCCAAAATAATTTTAACTTTGATCAACTTTATCAAAGTGAACTCATAAAGATAAGTACTGTAATATGCCTAAATTTTGGAACACCTAAAATAATTAATTTTCCATTTGGAACAAATGGAAAATTAATTATTTTAGGTGTCCCAATACCTACGCATATTAAGGTACCTTATATCAACCTTTTCAAAAATACTTTTAACTTTTTATCAACATTTTATGGTGAATTGATAAGTGATACACTTTCAGATGAAGTGAGTCTACTATTTTCTCTTTTTGTCACCCTTCTCAATAGTGGTCAGCCCTTGAAGGACAAAAGTTGCTCTTCTAGGAGTCCATGAAGAGTGGACCCCAACTGAAGAGCTGATTCCTCCAGAGAAACCAACAGGAATTCAGTTCATATTGCTCCTCTCTGTAAAACTGGTGAAAACATTGAGGTTGGCAAGTAGTTTGGAAAAGTAACAAGACCTGTCACAGGGACAGGATAGCTCACCTGACAGCGCCTTGCCCATCATATGGAAAACTTTAATGTAAAACTTTCACATTTTGGTAACGCCGACGCTGACGCTAACGCCAACGCCGGGGGTAGTACAATAGCTCTTTCTGAACTTCGTTCAGGCGAGCTAAAAATAACTTTTTTTTGGTGAAAAGGCATAACATTTATTAGGTTTAATTCGGTATATCTTATCTCTGATACGCGAATTTGGCTAATAATGTTCATGAAAATAATGTTCATGAAAAGGGACATAACACAGTAACATTTATAATCTGCATAAAAAGGGATGCAACTCTGTCATGTTTGTAAAAGTAACTGCATTAACATACAGTGCTTACAGTAAGTATTTTTGGAACCTAAAACCATTTGTTTTCCATTCTGTTCCAAATGGAAAATTAATGGTTTTAGGTGTCCCAATATTTAAGCACATTGGGGTATGTCCATTTTCAGGATGAAAAGAGTAAGTACTAGAAATCATGAACTGTATAATATATGAGCCGCGACACAACAATAATGTGGTTGTGCGCCCAGGGAAGACTCAGATCAGCCTGGGCATCAACCCAGTATGATCAGACTCTTTGTTAAGTGTTTAAATGGTAGATAAGGGTTTAAGCAAACTCCATGGGGACAGTGAAGACTCTGATCAGACTGGGCATCTGTCCCGTCTGATCTGAGTCGCGCTGGTCGCAAAACCACTTTGTTGGTTTTGTCACGTCGCGGCTCATCTTGCAATTTGTTTGCCACAATTTGAGTCAGGGTTTGTTGCAGAATAAATTACAAAAAACAGGTTATTTATACATGAAATATAACTAGAGAGGTGTAACTTTTTAAAAAAAAAATCATTCACCTATAACCTATAACAAGACTATTTCAGAATGAAAAAACCTCTTGACACTTTTATTGTGGAGAAAAGTCAGTTGTAATATAAATTTTGGTAGTGTTATAGCCGAATTACCCCTGCTGAAAATTGCCTAGTATTTGCAAGAGATAAATGTTACTCTTATTTTAATTTAAGGGATTCAAGAGGCTCACAAATATGTTGACCAATTGACATACAAATGACTATAACTTGGGTCACAAATTCAAGAATTCCCCAATAATTTCAATACCAAAACAGAATTCTGCTGAAAGCAGTGTCTTGCCTGTTTAAAAATTGTCACAAAATAGAGCTAACCCATTCCATTCGGGATACCCCTCTAGGGATATCTGGGCAAACAGTTTGGATCCAGATCAGGCCCCACAAACGTGGGGCCTGATCTGAGATCCAAACTGTTTGCTGCCTAGACATCATTTCTACAAGGGTTAGTTAGGCCAATATTGTCAAAATATTCTCGATTTTTGATGCAGACAACAATTTCAGCAGATGACAAAAAATACCCAGAATGCAATGAGCTAAACAAGAAAACCCGACAAAACTTTATACTGTTGCCATCACTGGCAAAGCATCATCTTTGTGTCACTTCTGCTCTAAGTTCCCGGTAAGACAAAACCTGTCCATGCACAGGATAGCTCGCCTGACAGCGCCTTGCCCATCACATAAAAAGTCTTTGTCGTAAAACTTTTTACTTGCTACACTATTTTAATACCAAACACTGAAAACCTCAAAGCTCAGAAGCCTGTAATTTTGTACAAAAATTTGTTTGGCCATCAAAAATCTTCGTGCGTTACTTTTTTTTATTTTTCAAGCTGTGTCTTATATAAAGGACAGTCCCTAAGTAATGTTCTGAGCCTCCTAAAGCACTAAATGACCACAAAAAACTCCTATGCCTGTGAAAAAAATAAAGCGGACAAAATATGTCTGCAAAATCTGTGCATAGTTTCAAATTGATCCACCCTAAGCTGTGGGAAAAGTTGATTACACAAACTTGCTACTAAAATGTGTGACAGACACACAGCTGGACAGGTGGCTGGACACACAGATGGACAGGGGTACAACATAATGTCTGCTGACTATTATCATCATGGGGCATAAAAAAAAACATTTCAAATTTTATGGACAAAACTTTTAATTTTATGGACATAGTGAATATCAAATTTTGAAGACAAAAGTTTCACTCACCGCCACTGATAAACACTTGTCCCCAAATCCATCATTTGGGTCTTCTGGCATAGAAAATGGAGAGCAAGGGTCAAAACTGTAATTCCATATTGCCCCTGGTTTACCAAACGATGTTGTCAGACTGAAAATAGAGTAATACACTACAGCAAGTGAGTAGGGTACGACTCGATCTGGAAGGGGTATTCATAATAGCTCCAGCTATTATGTATACCCCCTTCCAGATCGAGCCGTTGCCTCTTATTAGTCATGCAGTCATAACTTACAATTTTAAAACTGTTAATGTTAAAGAATGGATGAACAAACCTACATAGGAATGGAAGAATGGATGGACAGATGGAAAAAAGAAAACTAGTCTATAATTAACACCTCTTTCACACACCCATTAGCCACAATAAACACAAAAGTGCTGGAGTTTTGCCATCATTGGATCTTAACAGCATCTCACCTGAGACTTGAAACCAAGACCACAATATTTCAAGTAACATCTAGCTGATTTCTTCAGTAAAGAAAAACACACAGGAACCATGGTGTCATTCTTAACTGTCATTCTTAATCTACGTAGCAATCTAAAGGAAATTTTGCAGAGCTCCTGATAAGAGAACTATTTGATAATTATTTAGGGATAAGATTTTTCAAGAAAGATTTGTTTGAAACAAATGTAAATATAAGCAATGAATTTCATTTTTCTGAGGTTCATCGAAGTGCAAACTACATTGGGTCACGTGCAAAGTGAATGAACCCCGAAGGGGCTCATGTAAACTTTACTAGTTTCAAACAAATCTTTCATGAAAAATCTTATATAAGCGCTAAAATTGAAGCAGTAAAACATGTACACACATTTTTTTCTGCTATCAACAGAACGGCACACATGACGTTGCTGACGTCCAATCAGGTTGTAGAAAGCCATTAATTATTTTACTTCACTGACGTCGCGTGTCTCAATGTAATTATTAGAATGTAAGCACCATTACGTTCCAATGCTTTACTGTAGGGCTTTTCATTAAATACACCAAGAATGTAAATATTCTTTCTTACTTCTCATTGAAACCATATTTTGTCACCACTCATCTGAACCGTCTCATCCAGACCGTGAGTTCAGGATGAGACGGTTCAGATGAGTGTCACACCATTTGTTTCTATGCAGAATTAACAAAAATTATCCCTAATTATCACCAAATACTCTCTTCTATCTACAGGACATTCTCTGATCTGGATCTAAACTGTTTTCTCTGAATAAACATGATGCATGGTCATTTTTGTACAATACTATAACAGAGCTCCAGATAAGAAGGGCCGGGTAACAGGGATAATTTAGGGATTCCCTTATTTTGCATACAATGCTGACCACTCATTAGAACTGCCTCACCGAGATGGTTCCAATGAGGGGTCACATTGTATATTTTTGCTTGACTGATTTGTTGCTTTACATCCATATATGGTAAACAGCTATGGTCATGACGGTCAGTTAACCTTAGAACCACACTATTCCTGGGCAGGCTTAGACCTCCTAAGCGGTTAACCAGAACATGTACTAAGTGCACATATTTTCACCAGTAACTGACAATTGCCCTTCTTGAATCAGTGGAAGAAGAAACGAAAGTATGTGGCCAGACCGGGTATCAAACCCAGGATCTCTGACTTATAAGTCAGGTGCCCTACTGACTGCGCTACGCGGCCGGCTTTTTAATGAGAAATAAGAAAAAATATCTCTTGAGTCTCCCGTTGCCCCTAATCCTCTGGAGCTCTGCTATAATGACAGATCTATATAGCTATAGACAGATTATTTTTCATTCCAGTTCTAAATATGGCACTACTGCAGGAAAACACAAGTTTAATTAATATCTTTACTGGCTCTGAAAAAGCATCTGTCAAAAACAGAACTTTTTTCCATTACCAAACATAAACGTTTCTTCTGATTTTGACGAGTCAGCCTGACTTCCCATGTTTGTTGATATTGAAATGTTTCTTTTGTTTCATGTAAATTAAGTGTCAAATGCAGCAAGGATGTTGGTAGTTTCGATGTCCAGTATGATCTGTAGTAGGAGGAGAAAAATCTGTAAAGAAAATTTCGTCGAGCGCCCCGACTGGGAATCGAACCCGCGACCCCATGATTATAAAGCGAGCACACAACCACTAGGCTAAAAGGTCCGGACCAGTTAGACTGGTCAGTTATACACTCTATATACCTATATACATATTTACACATCACTAATTGGCCGTACTACTACACTCCTCCATCCTACCAAAGAACATTTGTATCAAATGTTAAGGGAATGAAACAATTATAATCCAGGTTCTTTTTGACACCGCAGCCATTGCTTCGCCCTTGGGCTCCAACGGTAATCATCCTGGCACCAGGCACCAATGTAGTAGGAGGAGAAAAATCTGTAAAGAAAATTTCGTCGAGCGCCCCGACTGGGAATCGAACCCGCGACCCCATGATTATAAAGCGAGCACACAACCACTAGGCTAAAAGGTCCGGACCAGTTAGACTGGTCAGTTATACACTTTATATACCTATATACATATTTACACATCACTAATTGGCCGTACTACTACAGATCTAACTTCTCATACTGTTTAGTATAATTCTATACAGGAGTCAGCCTAGAGTTTTCATACAGGGAGAAGTTGTGCCACATTTTCAGGACTTTCGGACTTTGGGGGGAGAAGTTTTGGCCTAATTTTGGATCTCCCGAAACATCCTATACACTTTCACTTCTCCCTCATTAGCTCAAAATAGGGATAAGTCAGCCACCTTAGGGAGTGTTTCTCCCAAATCACCCTGTAGGCTGAGCCCTGCTATAACTATCATTTTTTTTTTTTTGCATGATTCATAGTATCATATACACATGCATCTTACCTCTGCAAGCTTTGAATAAGTTTCACTTATTATTTATTTATTTATTATTTTTTCTTTTTGTCAATTCCTCATATTGATGTCCCCAGAAGCCAGGCTCAAGGGAACATTTATCTATAGGGTAAAGTCAGGTAAATTCGGACAGCAGGTAAAATCGGACAGTGACAATGTTTCCTTTATTTGTCAGTTGTTTGGAATTAAAACAAAATTGACTGGGCAAACAGTGAAAATCTGGCTGAGATGGCTCATTATGCGTTGTCTCATCCGCATTTTCACTGTTTGCAATGGTATGTCCGAATTTACCTGCTGTCCGAATTACCACTCACTGACTCATCCCTAACTCACAGTCTCCTGGCACTGAGTCTGTCCGTTGTTTCTCCAATGAGAAGAAAGACGAGATCAACTTCAAAACTGCATTCAATAACTTCCCCCGTTATGCAAGAATTTTATTATAATTTAATAATGCTCAGCCAGCCAATCAAAAGGTCAAACTCAATTTCTGTCACCACAAGAGAGAAAGCTAATCTCACAATGGCTGGTCACACGAAATACATGTAGAAAATTCAAGGGAGATTACTAGTATAATCATTTTACTCTAATCAACTGGTCATCTGTTGGGGGTGTCTTATTTTTGTTGTAGTTGTTGTTTTTTCCCCAGCCAGTAAGAAGACAGTATCATATACCCTGAAGATTCTCACTCTAATTTTAATGTTAGGTAAGTCAGGAAAATTATAATTCACTAGGTCAGCGGGAGAAATGCTAGGTCAAGGGGAAAACTTTATCAGAGCCTCGAAATACATACATGTAGCACTATTGCAGAATTTTTTTTAATCGCATTTAATAGTTTCAACAAAAAACTTGTTTTGGGTGTTCTCATTAGGGATATACTGTAGATTGAATATACCATAGATGGTTGAATGGAAGGATGACTAGTTGTTTTACGGCAGTCTGATCTTGGCCAACATTGTTTTGCCCAAATAATCAAGATTTATTATCAGGTACACTTAGATCTACTAGATGTCAAATCTACAATTGTCAAATATTATCACCTGAAACCTCTTCTATATTAAATTTTCAACTGAAATGAAGTAGGGGAGAGTCGGGTAACTTCGGACAGGCTGGTAAATTCGGACATACCATTGCAAACAGTGAAAATCCAGATGAGACGGCTCATAATGAGCCGTCTCATCAGGATTTTTACTGTTTGGTCAGTTATCATTTTTTTTAGTTCCTAAAGGAAACAATGTCACTGTCCGAAGTTACCTGACTCTCCCCTATGTCTAAACACTGGGACAGAGACAGGAATCAGCTAGAGCCACAGTGTTGATCAATACTGTTTGCAAAGGCCCAGAGGGCTATGTATTAGCCCTGAGGTTCCTCTTACAACTGTTGTAACTATTGAAGGGTTAATGTAACAATTGAAGGATTTATTTAACTATAGTATTAATCCTAATAAACATCCCTGCTCTAATAAACACCCCTGTCTCTTTTCAAAGAAAAAAGTCTGTTTTTCCATCAGCATTTCAAAGGGGAACAACATGAATTCTTGTTTGCCTCTCTGGGGGACATAGCTCTTCTAAATGAGGTTCACTCTTCAAAAAAAGAAGTTGCTCCTACAGGAGAAAATTCTTCACTCTAAGAGCTATTTTTTTTACCCCTATTGAGTTGGGAGGCAAAAACGGGGAAAAAGTTGATTTGCTTCGTCTGACAATATATCCATTCACTTTAATGCTATTCGGCAGTGGTTGACTCTCTCTTTACACTCTATATAACATATCCCCTACCCCCATTTTGTAAATGCAATGTCTCTGGGGCATTTAATAGGATTAATATGGTATTATTAAAGGCACCACAACATCACAGGAACATTATGTTACCATGCTTATACCAAAGAATGTTTAATTTTCGTAATGAAAAGAAAGAAAAAACAAATAACAGCTAGCGATTTAATACAAATCAAAGAAAAACATAAAAAAAGAAGAAATATTTAAAAAACTAAAAATGAAAATGGACACAACATTAGGTAAGTCATTGCGTGCGGGCAATGACTTACAATATAATATTAAGTTTGGGCTCTGGCTGTCATTCGATAACTGTTTGTTAGGTACAACAGAATGTGACCTTGTATTTTAAATTTATATGATACAGGTGCATATGTTATACAATGTATAGGTCAATAAATTTAAAAGCATGTTGCATTTATGATACTGCAAAATGAGCTTCAAATATAGTTGAAGTACGCAAACACACTATGGAAACTTGTGTCCACACCATGTAAACTTGTGACCTAGTTGTACTACAACAATTGCTTTCTTGGTGACCAAACTGCTTGAAATTCTTAGGGAGGAAGATCATGATCACACTCCTCTGTCTAACAGTAAGTTGCTTTTTCTTGTCTTACTATTCCTAAAGTTGACTGATTCATATCGACCAAGTGGTAGAAATGAATGATCTGTTTTGTACTCTGACAACCAGTCTATGCATACACTTTTTAAGTTATAATCTGAAGGAATCTTCATGGACTATCTGCTCCTCAAATATTTTATATTTTCGAATTTCTCTTGCTTTATTATGCCATTTTGAATCATCACAGATGTATTATACTTTATTGATACTGATATTCTGTAAGAGTAATGTCTTTATAACATTAAAAGAACGAAAGGCCCTTTATGCAGACTGTTATTTACTGTACTATTTGTTTTGGAAGTGTCTCCTGCCAGCCGGCTGGCAGGAGACTTTTTGGTCTCCTGCCAGCCGGCTGACACTAGACCTAAAAGTCTCCTGCCAGCCGGCTACTGGAATACTGGTGAAGAAATTCAATTTTTCATGGCATTATGATGAATAACTATATTCTATTGCATTAAACATTTAGTTAACTAATTTAACATTTCATTAATTTAAATTTTCATTTTAGTCTGGCTGTCAATATGTAAAATTGGGACATTAATCTCTTTTTGTTTGGACATTAAACAATCTTCAAATTACCTGGTGACCCTTAATACATCATCATTTGTTTATCATTATACTGCTAATTTTTCTATGAATTTTGTCCTGTATACAGGTAGGTGTGAAAAGCCCCCATTTGATCTTTAAGTTTCAATGTGCACTAAATAAAAAGTTTTACACAAATTTACCAGTTTTCTCAAAAGCTGTTCCCTATAGTTGGATTTTTGCAGTTCAATCAGGCAAATTTATCAACTAATTCTTTCTACCAGTAAAAATATGCTTCAGTTTCATAATATGAAACTACCATTTATCATAAAGGCAATTATGCAAGCAAAATAAGCATATATTAATTTCAGTGAAAATTGTTAAGTAGTAGTTTGAGTTAGTTTCCTTGCAAAGTATAAATTGAGTTACTTCCCTTGGCAAATCTAATTTTAGAAAGTCCACTTATATTTTTTGCTTGTTTGTTAGCATATATTTTGTAAATGTAATTTTAATGTTTATGCCAAATCAACTTTAAAAGATACAGGAATTCTGCGAAATGTGATGTCACTTTGTCTATTTTATTGGCATTCCAATAGCCGGCTGGCAGGAGACTTTTAGGTCTAGTGCCAGCCGGCTGGCAGGAGACCTAAAAGTCTCCTGCCAGCCGGCTGGCAGGAGACCTTGCCATTTGTTTTTGTTCTGATGAACTGCTTTTCAGATATTTCATTCAGTCAACCGTACTGTTTTCTATAAAATGATGTATCACAGCTAAGGGCCTTTAAAGTTTAGACTAGTCCTGAGAATTTAAAACCAGAGGGTCATTGGTCCTGTGGCTTACCTTAGCCTACATGTATTTATAATCAGCAGGCTTATGCTGGCATTATTGGCCCAGAGGACCTTTGGTTCTAAATGGCTGATCTGACTTACCAAGCCTATAACAGTAGCTCCAGCCAGTGAAAAAGGAGTGTTCAAGAGGTCCACCATCCAGGTCAAATGATAATGACAGGCCTCTTCCAGGTTAAACAAAACCTAGGTTTACCTTTTTGTAAAATGGCAAAAGATAAAAAAATCAACCAAGCACATTCGTTTCAAGCAATTTGACGGTAACTCCAGTATCTAATGCTAATTATAATGACTTTCAAGTTCATCAACATTTCATTTCTGGAGCTCACTCAGTCAACCCAAACCATTAACCCAAGTACATGTATAATGCAAATCCAAGGCTCAATGCATAATCCCGTTATGTAAACTTGAACACAAGTAGCTGTCCCCGTGTATATTCATGGCATTATTTTTGACAGCTCAGGTAAACACATCGTTCCTACGAGCTAATAAACTCACTGATCTGTGAAAATACCTCGCTGTTTTGCCTGCCGATTGATGATTAGAAAACGGTACAAAACTTCAAAGGACATACCGACGAATGTGGTGAGGTTGACCATGCGAAAAGGTGATAAAGCCATGTTTCACAATTATACAAATCAACATGTGCAAATGATTTACCCAAGTATAATTCAAATCCATGTAATAGTTTTAGAAATGTGTGATAAAATCACTGAACCATCAAATATAGGTCACACTGACCTTCAAGGAGTATGAGGCCACTAAAAGTGCCAGCCAAAGCATTAACCCAAGTATAATGCAAATCCATGATATAGTGTTAGAAATACAAATGTATGGGGCAAAATCACTGAAATGTAGGTCACAATGACCAACAATTAGTATGAAGACACTTAAAATATCATGTTCATACATCAAATAGTCTTCAAGATATAAGGCAAAATCATGGACCAATATAATGCATCACTACCTTCAGCAGATCTTCCTATGATACTCCAGTGTAGCAATATTGAAGACTCAATCTCTTTTTTTAGAAACTTAGGTCTTAGAAACTGCGGTACATGCAACAGGTGAATATTTTTTTATGTTCAATGACCTGCAAAAAAGAATATAGGTCATGACCCAATATGCTGACTGCATTCATTAGATCTTCCCCAGATGTAAATACAAAGCAAGTTTGAAGACTCTAGTACCCTTTTGGTTACTTAGAAACTAACTTAAACAGAACAGGTGAGTATATTTTTCCATGTTTAATGATACATGAAATATAGCTTAAGGCCTTATATGCATCGCTCCTATCAGTAGATCTTTCCTAGAAGTATCTATGGGGCAAGTTTAAAGACTATCTCTTTCGGTTACTCAAAAATTGAGCTAAATGCAATAGGTGAATATTTTTTTCTAAGTTAAATGATCAGTGAAATATAGTCCATGGACCGATATGCATTGGTGCTTTCAGTAGATGTTCCCGGGCTACCAATCCAGGGGTAGCAAGATCGATCAATTCATGGTGCCTGGGGAGGGGGAGTGGAGCAGGACCTTCCAGATTCTTTGATAAGGGTATGTCACAGAAATCTTTGAAAACACAACCCATTTTGTGATACATGTATGCAGAACTCAGAAAAATTGGACCCATTCAATTATTCGACCCATCTTATTAAAATAGGATGAATCAAAATCAGTGAACTTTGTAATTGTAGTTAGAAACAAATTACAACAATTTCGGCTTTAAATGAAATGATCCTGACATATAGAAAATATGTTTTGCAGGACCAGTTTATATAATGCCAAACAAATGACCATGTGGCAAATTAATGATCCAGAAATTATGATTTTAAGCTCCAACAGGCTTACAAGTGGCTTTTCATGAAAAAGTAGGAAAAAAGTAGGAATCATTTCATGAAAAAAGTAGGAAAAAAGTAGGAAAAAGTAGGAATCTTATGATAAAAAGTAGGAATTATTTATACGAACTTACCAATAAATCTCGTATATATTAACTCACTTAAATGCTGCAAAACAGTTCAGAAAAACTCCAGTCACAAGATATAAGGGCTGTTTAATTTCAGGAGGCTCTGAAATCTTACTGTTCATGCTGCTGTCAACCTGAATTTTTTTTTTCATTTATTAATCAAATAATTGAACATTTAAACAAACAATAAAACATAGTGAAAGAACTGTTCAATGTTGATCCAGAGAGAAAGAGAACCAGGTGGTAAGATGCTTGTATGAAAATGTTGCTTTGAACAAGATATCATGGTAATTTAAATAAAATAGAAGGACCTGAGTGTGATCTGTCAGGGCACAAGGAATGAGAGCAGTCAGAAATTCAATTTCAGAGTATAATGGACAGTGTCCCAATGTCTTTCTGTGGAACATGAATAAGAATGAGTATACGATTAAAAACACCTTACTTTGTAAATTGATTAACAAGCACAAGTACTGCAAGATGAGTAAAAGCAGTCATTTCTACCTCTAGTCAGCCCCCCGGAATGCTAGCATTTGCAAGTCTGAATGCCCATCAGAAGTTGTTTTGGCTTAAAAAGAATGACTAAAATGATATCTATTCATGTATAAATGGG
The DNA here is from genome assembly GCA_963989385.1 of Ctena decussata. Lineage (NCBI taxonomy): Eukaryota > Metazoa > Mollusca > Bivalvia > Lucinida > Lucinidae > Ctena > Ctena decussata. The sequence continues at coordinate 37,249,546 of OZ022510.1, read as the reverse complement.
GGGGTCTGTGGGCGCAGCCCCCCCAGAAGCCCAAAACAATTTAGAAAATCACATCCTGACAGTGCTCCCCAGCGCCTCAAAATTAGGAGCTTGCTTCCTAGCTCCCTGAAAATAATTGCTAGTGCTCCCCAGCTCCCTGAAAAAAAATGGCCATTCTCCCCAGCTACCCAAAACCCTTGGGAGGGCCTCATCCTTCACATTAAGCAACATCGTGTTCAAAATGTTCAACACATTTCCAGAAAGGCACCACTGCATATGAGATCAACAGTTGCATATTCAAAGACTGTAAGAAACTCATCAATAGAATATGCCATCAGTCCTTTTATCATGTAGCATGTTTCATTCTGCAAAGACTAAAATATTTTGAATTATACATTTTTTATTTTCATTTTCATTCAAAAAGTAGGAATAGTAGGAATATTTTTGAAAAAAGTAGGAAAAAAGTAGGAACAGGGCAAAAAAGTAGGAAAAGAAGGAAAAAGTAGGAAAAAGTAGGCCTGCTCCAATATTCATAAGCAAACTTGACACCCTTAGATAATCAAAAACAACAACACCCAACATTTCTGACATATCCATGTTACCTCTCCAGTAGATTGATATAGGTCACTAATATGTAGCTGCTAGGGTAAAGTCGGATAAATTCGGACAGCGGGTAAATTCAGACAGTGACATTGTTTCATTTATTTGTCAGTTGTTTGGAATTAAAACAAAAGTAATTTGGCAAGCAGTGAAAATCCTGATGAGACGGCTCATTATGAGCCGTCTCATCTGGATTTTCACTGTTTGCAATGGTATGTCCGAATTTACCTGCTGTCCGAATATCCCTCTGGTAATTGTCAATAAAACAATAACTTTCTATAAATTTCTCTGAAGAAAATAAACATAACGGAACATATTCTGAAAATACCTTGGTCCATTTCTGCCAGCAAGTGGTTTTAAATTTATAATCCCACCATTCACTTGAACAGTGCAAGAGTCTGTCAGCCTCAAATCAGCTGATACAATGTGCTCAATCAACCATGACGAGAATAGTAAACACTGCACAAATCGCTGTGAAAAACTTTTTCTCAAAGTCCAAAACATTCTGTTTCATGTCCCCGGGCTCATAAGGCCCTCCCTCACATTTTGCAAACTTCTACATAAATGCAATACCAAGCTGCTGCTCATAAACAGAAGTTAAAAACAACTTCTTCACACAAATCTTCGTGCTTGTTATTTTGTGTGTGTAAGATATCGAATTGACACAATTAGCTGGTTACCAGCCGCCACTGAGTGGTATTCGGCTGGCGTTAAAGAGACTGCCTCATATTCATAATGCTATACTCGAAGGGAAATGTAGTTTTTCAGCAGATTGTCATGTTTTTGGCAACTGGTATTGAAATCTTGCCTATTAATAAAATTCAGCGTGCAAATATGCAGATGCGTTTTGAAATTTTGTCAATTTGACAAAATTTCAATACGCACCTGCGTATTTGCGTATAGGTAGAGTTATCCTTTGGTGTTAGTCTACATATGCGAGCAACGCAATCTGATAAGTCTCCTCCGTTCGCATAAACGCTATGAGTCCTGGAGAATTTATAAAAAGAAAAAAACCTCAAGAATCTGCATATCTTGCGCAGCAAATATGCAGGTGCACAATTTGACAAAATTTCAATGCGTACTTGCGTATGGACAGCTTCGCCATTGTGCTAGTCTACATTTGCAAGCAGTGCAATCTGATCAGTCTCCTCCGTTTGCACAAACACTAAGAATCCCGGAGAACTTATAATAAGAAAATTATGAAGAATCTGAACAGCTTGCGCAAATTACTAAATTCACATGGTTAAAGGTCTTTTTCACCGGATTCCCATTTTGTAATTAAAGGAGGACCGTCCAGTCTTGAGACCGGGGTGAATTTGCGGGAAATGAGAGAGGGGTGGGGATGTCAATCGCATGAACGTCTTGTGAAACATGCGACCAGTTATAAACTACAATATCTAAACATTTTTATGCGTGGACTTGTACAATATTGGCTAGCAATATAAGCCTAACATTATTTTCCGATAAAACGAGGGAACGGGTGTTTATTACTGTAAAATTAATACCGTTTTTTTTTTCGGATATCCCAAATATGTTTTTATGATATCCATAATCTGAATTATGGATATTTTAGAAAATCAATCTGATTTTGTATTACCACATTACGCATATGATCTTGTGATATGTAATTCTCCCAATACGGCCATTGATCAAGTTCTGCTCTGTTTGCCTCTATGCATAAATATTCAGGGCAAACTGTGCGTATATATGAGCAGACCCATCCGTCTCAGTTTTTTTCACTATGGAGAGTCCGCATTATTGCAGAGTCACAGTGATAACGCGATCATGAAAGACACTGTGATCAGACTGCATGAGCGTGACTAATTGTCTGTGACTTCTAGATTAGCTGTATACGCTGTAAGGCGCGTTTCTTCGTGACTCGGCGCAGCTCAAGGCATGGAACCGCAGCAGAAAATATCATAAGTAAATTTAGAGTTATTTCCCCTGTATCGCGTTGAATATCCGTATGACGGTATCAGGAGTAATTTAATGTGCATGGGTACACTTAGGCCGTGTTTTCCTGCCATTTCTCTGAAGGGGAATAACTTTCTTTGGCTTCCTACTGCACGCAGCTAATCTGAAAATGTTTTTCTATAGAAGAAAGATGATTTTCTTGGTTGAGGAGCAAATTCTTTAGTCTAAGAATTGACCCCGACAATTAGGTCTGGTGGGAGGCAAAATGAAAACGGAAGAGTTACTTCCTCTGAAACACCAGCTGCATCTCTCAACATGCGCAGTTCGCATATACATTTCAGATAGGAGCACATGTTGATCTTGCCATGCGCACTCTCTTTTTGATGTAAATTCCAACATTAAAAGTATACTGTCTATCTCTTTTATGCTAACATCTTTTTTATGAAGTAGTGTAGTTTTTCGCGTATTTCATTCATATATGTGTGGCCATGAGACTAACTACGTTATAAAGAGGAATTCGGTTTTTGCGCACTTGGTTTTAAAAGTTGTTAACCTGCGCGTTGTCAGCAGAGTGGTGCCTTGCGACAAGACTCAGATATCATCTGTATGGAGTCTTCTTCCCTTGTCTCTTTAATCCAGGGGCGTAACTAGAAGGAGGCCGTGAGGTACAGGCCCCAAAACATATTTCCGTCTGTGCTTAAGTTGAATAGGCACACTATCAAGAGAAGCAACTCTGCATTTTCGCCTCCCTTCTCAACAGCTCAAGGAGGGTCAACTCTTAAAAGAAAGAATTTGCTCCTCCTCTAGGAGCAAATTCTTTCCTTTACGGGTAGACCCTATTTAAGAAAGGTTTCCCATGTAGGGAAACAAAGAGAAAGTTGCAAAAATTGTTTCCCGTTGTAAAAATGGCGAAAAAAAATGGAACTGTACCATCAAACTCAGCTATACTTCTCAAAATTGAAAATGTTTGCTTCAACAAGTATCAGGTCCGGTGACGTCCCTGCAATCTATTGTTTTTGAATACATAAAGGCTGCGGAAAAGTGGAAACGTTTCAATCTGCACTGAGATACCGTATTTCTTCTGTCAATGTTATTAGCAGCAACCGTTGCTGTCCCTCCCCACCCCCTCTTTCCCTCCTCCAGACCCTCAAAAACGTTCCCGCAGTGCGTTCCCGCCACAACCAAACACACACAAGCTTCAAATAAAAGTTACTATTCGTTGTTGATGATATGACAAGACAGACAATTAGAGATGCTTGAGCTACACAAGCTCCCCCAGGTAGGAACAAAGTGGACTTAGTACTCTTGGCTAGAGAAGATGAACCCTTGGCTAGCGAAGATGGAGTTACACACGAGAAAGTAAAAATGTCGGAATGTCCCTTTCTCCATGTGTAACGACATCAAGGGCTAATAACTATGATAAATACTATATACATTATAAAGTATGCGTTATCTCTCTTACACGGGAAAACACATTGTGTGGGTTCATGTGACATTCGGAGACGGGCACTCATCCGAAAGTGGAGTGGGGAATCGAACCTACGACCCCTTGATTGGTAGCATAGCACGTAAACCACTGAATCACCGCCGCTCCAACTTAGGAAACAAATGATTGATAAAGCACTGCAGTGTGTCAGTGTTTTTTTTTTTAAATCATTAATTTAATCTCAATAAAATGATAATAATAATAAAACTTGCCCAGAAAATATCGCTTAAATCGAAGTTTATTTCCATTCACTCAAGGGCAGAATAGGGGCATGTTAGTGGAAGTTAGATAGTAAACGAGCCGTGACATGACAAAACAAACAAAGTGGTCGTGCACCCAGCGCAGACTCAGATCGGCCTCCTGGGCATCAGCCTACTCTGAGCAGAGACTTTCCTAAGCGCTTAAAGAGCAGCTCAGGATCTAAGCTACCTTCATGCGGACGGCGAAGATTCTGATCAGACTGGGCGGATGCCCAGGCTGATCTGAGTCTGCACCGGGCGCACAATCACTTTGTTGGTTTTCTCGTATCGCGGCTCATTTTTTTTATTTTGAACTTGAATCGTGTTGTGAGAAAATCAGGCTGTCTTTGAAGTGCGAGCTGAGCGACGCATTCCAAACCTCCTATATGCCCAGTCTGATCAGGGTATACATGCGTAACCTTGCTTGAAAAAATACCGTAAAAATCTTAAAATTTGGACACCTCAAATATTAACCATAACTGTCCTAAAATGGAACAGTTTAATGCTGCAATGTAGTAATGCATCCAAAAGATGCAGATGGAATGGCAAACAGTGTAGACCCTGATCAGCAGTCTGAGCTTGGACTGCACTTTTTTCTCATGCCCATAAATGGACATAAGTAAGATGTGCTTGATCTGGGCACCTTTCTCAAACGGATCGCCTTGTTTTTCTTTTGTATTTATGTATCTTATTTGTCTACACATTATTTACCAGCACATAATTGATTTTCTATTCCTCAATTCTTGTTATCAAATGCTGTGCATTTTTTTCCTGTGAAAAATGGCATCAGTAGCAGAACAACGGCAAAAGTACAGCGATCCAGTTTGTATTAATTACATATTTTTCAACCCAAGCCATATTATATGTCTTTGCGTTAACGGACACATAGCAAGAGTTTAAGGGTTTTTATTTCTTGTTTTTTTTTTTTTTTTTCAAAATATTTAGACAGGGACAGTAAGTAGTTAGTATCAGTGGGTCGCTTTGAAATAGCAACGACACTTAAGGTGGTGATAATCACTGATTTGGGGCAAAGACAAAAATCTGCATAATACACTCAAAATACCACTGATCTTTCCAAAACTTAGCATATGCCTTCTTTATGTTGTTTCTCACAATTCAGACTCCCAATATGCAGCATTTATTAATGTTAAAAAGTGTTTTTATAAGGAAAGATCAAAGGGTAATTTTGTGCGCAATAATCTGAAAAAATAATATTGTTATTGAAAATATACTTAGTGCTGAGAGTTCCTTGTTGTATAATGGAGAGCGAGCTAGCAATTATTTTTTCTAACTCTTTCACACATTATCAGGCTGAGCAGATGAAAAAAGATGCTGTCTGTGTCCAAATTTTTTTGTCAAAACACACAGGTGAAACAGGTGAGACTATTTTAACAAGGTTGAACAATTTCATCTACACACCAGTGATCATGTAAGTAATGTATTATTTATACTGTAGGTGTTACATAGGTATGCTTGCCTACCCTATATTTAATAAATGCATCCAGTGTACATTACCTTGTATATGGTTAAAAATTTGAGAAAAAGCTACCGTTTTCATCTGGTCTACATTACCATTTGAGAAAGAGTTGGAATAAATAATTGCTAGCTTGCTCTTCATTATGCAACAAGGCATCTTCAGTACTAGGTAAATTTTCAATAACGATGTTAATTTTTTTGATTATTGCGCAGAAAACTACCCTTTGATCTTTCCTTATAAAAACACTTTTTTAAGCAGCATATAGCCTACGTCTATTTTGTATTCTAAACTGTAAAGAACAACAAAAATAAGAAGTCTGCTAACTTTCAGGGAGATACCATAGTTTTTTATGGTTTTATGCAGGTTTTTACATTTACCATAAATCACCACCTTAAAGAATATTTTTTAAGAGATATCGATAAGAGTGGAACAGTAATATATGGAAATAATGTCACAATTTTAGAACAAAGAAAACAAAAAGTTTGCAAATATTTATCAAGTGATCATTTAGCAACAACCACCATATTAACCCTTAATGCGCCAAAAAGCAGACGACAAAATTTACGTCTGCACAATTTCAAAAAATGTTTCGCCCAAGCGATTGAGAAATTCAAACACTAGAGGGCAAACAGTGTAGATTCAGATGAGGTGGCTCATTATGAGCCACCTCATCTGGACCAACACTGTTTGCAAATTCAACAATTTTAATTTTTGGCGCTTTAAGGGTTAAAATTCAAAACCCGGCCGCATACTTTCGAGATAAATTCCATGAATATAGGGCTAAGCTGTATTTCATTATTTCTGTTGCAAGCGAAAAGGAACAGCTTGTTACTTGTCTGAATGATGGGTCATAGTTTAAAGCATGGAATAGATTGGAGCGGAATAGAATGGAATGGGCTGGCAAAGACAATCTCCATTTCATTTTATTGGCTTGGGATGGCACACTTACAAGAAATATAATTTGTTCTGTGTGAGGGAGCAAATTCATTCCTGTAATAGTGCCATCCAAGGTTCTGGGAGCAAATTGTTTCAAATGGAATGTAGATAATCTCGTTCACTCCATTCCATCATGTTTTAAACAATGCCTCTGGATCACTCTGGGGTAATTCCTAAACACAAAAATAAACTCGGAATGTCCTTTTTCCTTTGACCAGATTTATATTCATTAGTTTGTTCTAAGTGGCATATTTACATGATCATAAATTCAGATTTCAATATATGAATATCAAAATCAAATAAAAACATAATTGAAATGAACATAAGAAGTTCGAAACTTATTGACTCTTTTTTCGAGACTTATCAGAGAAGAACTCCTTAAGTAGCCGGGTAAACAATACTCCGCTAGTAAAAGTAATAAAATAAAACAATGTAGAAGATTATGAAGAAATTATTCAGCCCTCGATTGCTCTGTTTGGGCTTGCTTGGATTGTTATTCAGCTCAAGTGGAACAACAATTTCTTGCATGTCAGACAACGTTTCTATTGCACCCGCGGTTTACCGTCCGTGTCTTGCCATACTGCGTCCGCCCGTACCATCCGATTTGTTGGATTTCTACCAAACTTGCGTGGATGGTACATGTAAAAATTATATCCCTTGTAAGTGTTCCCATTTGCTGTTAAATCAAAATAATACATTGATATGCTGTCAAAGGTTTGTGACTGTGCTTGCTTCCCTGGGTTACAAAATTCTTCCAAAAGGGGATCCATTCTTAATAAAGGAAAGAATTTGCACCTAGTGGAGCAGATTCCTACCTTTGATATACAGATGATGAAGGCAGAATCAATCTACAGGTCCCCAAATTTCTCACAAAAGCAGGCAAATTATGATAAGGGACACGAATCAACGAGAAAACAGCATATATCCTACGATATATTGTCGGAAATGCAGGGTCATTACGTAACGTCGCTTCCCATTGGCTGACGTCTGGTTTTATGTCGCTGAAATTGTTTGCTATGGGTGTTTAGCACATTTTTAAAGGTGAAAATATGAGTCGCCGTAAAACGAAATTTGCAACCATAAAACCAACGATTTACCTCCCCAACTGACAATTTTGAGGTCAGTTATCTCCTAATTGATTCATCGTCATACCGTTGAATCAATGTTGAATCAATGTTGTTTCAGCATTGTGTGCCCAGTGGTTTCATAAAAGGCGGATTGCAAAGAATGCGCCTCTTGACATCTTTAAGTGTTTGGGTGACTTTGGGTACATCCATTGTCGCCAGCAGTCGGCATTTTCCGTACCGTTTGTCATGAGAAGCTACCATTTACTTCTCACGAGAATGACACTCTACCATTCATACTAAGTAGACCAGGTCCCGAGGTTATAAAACGTTTTTCACGCTCAACTCAGCTGAGCATGAATTTTTTTCTGCTCATAAATTTTAAAATGCCAGCAATTGTTGGCATTTTATGAGCAGAAAAAATAGCATTCTTGGCTTATCTGAGCCTAAAAATGCTGAATTTCTTGGTATTTTTGTATTAATGGACATTTTAAATTTCATGCTTAGCTGATTTGAGCATGAAAAAAAGTTTTATAACCTTGGGGCCAACTTTCGTGACTTCCCGTTAGCTTCTCTTGACGACGATTGCCTTCCGAAATGGGTAGCAAATTCTTTTCTGTAACAGCTGGCCCCCACTGAGAGGAGAGGCAAAAACGAAAATGGTAGAATTGCTTCCCTTGACAGTGTACACATTTACCTACTTAGAACATGCTGCTCCTCCGCAGATAGACTTACCGAGTCTGCCATTTTCGCTTCTGTGGTGTATTCACTTCCAAAAGAGCTAGAGTCGTGTCGGGTAACTTCGGACAGCGGGTAAATTCGGACATACCATTGCAAACAGTAAAAATCCGGATGAGACGGCTCAGCCGTCTCATCAGGATTTTCACCGTTTGCCCAGTAAAATTTGTTTAAATTCTAAACAACTGACATATAAAGGAAAAAATGTCACTGTCCGAATTTACCCGCTGTCCGAAGTTACCCGACTTTCCTCTAAGCTTTCAGAATCAGAACAACATATCTCATCTTTGACAAAACATAGACACAGTAGGCTACATATACATTATAGAAATTGGTACATTTTTAAAATCATGATTCCATATAGCATGACTCAAATTGGAAATGCTACGTGGAATCATGATTTTAAATATGTACCAATTTATATACTGTATATGTACTGTGTATATGTTTTGTCAAAGATGAGATGTGTTGTTTTCAAAAAAAAAAAAAAAAAAGCTTGCAGAATTTGTTATAGATAGTTATGGAAGAAGCATTCCAGCAATCTCTTGTTTACATATACTCATATGAAAATTCTGACGGTCATTTATTTTGAACCATTAAAGCGCAAAAAACGAAAACAAAGTCGAATTTGCAAACAATGTAGATTCAGATGAGGCGGCTCATATTGAGCCGCCTCATCTGAATCTACATTGATTGTCCTCTAGTGTTTGAATTCTAAATATGATAGAGCTTGTACGAAACTTTTTTGTTGTTGTTCTTGTTTTATTTTTGCAGACGTCAATTTTGTCGTCTGCCTTTTGGCGCTTTAAGTTTAGAATATAAATATTAATAATGTGACTGAAAAAAACAGTAGCCGAGTGAAACATGTAAATTCAATCAGTAATATGCGACACTGAAGTGTCCGAAGTCGCCAAAATATTTAACAATCTCCTTCAACTAATAGCCAGTACATGGAAAAACGCAAATTTACATTTGCGAAAAGCGAAGACCCAGACTTGCCTTGACATCCGCGTAGAGTCATTAGAATCTTCGACCGTCACTTGGTATATTTTCTAGAAAGTCTAGATATTATATTTGAGAACACCGAATGCCCTGATCAGCCTGCGTATCAGCGAAGGCCGTCTGGGCTTTCGCTCTTCGCAAATGCAAAATTATATTTTTCCCCATGCACAGGAACATGATTACTTATGCGGCGAAGTGTCAGTAGTTTAAGCATTTCAAGATAATTTTCTCTGTTAGACATGTTGTAAGAAACTCTGTTGAATGAAATGTCCAGATCAGCCTGCCCGAATGCGCCATCCGGTCAGGGCACGTATGTACACGCGGTGTCTGTTTGAAATCTACAAAGTGTGATGACGTTTTAGGCCAGCAGCTCATGCCCTGACCAGACTACGGATGTTTGCAGCCCATTCTGAGTATGCCAAGTTAGCATGTGCTGTCAGACGGATTTTGTCTCTACGCGGCCCAAGAGAGGCAATTTTCTTTCTGACACCCTGTGACACGAGCCGATGTTGGCCACTTTTGGAACGTGTAGGCTGGGCTATTCAGGGTAGTGTCGAAACCACAAGTTTCATATTCGCCTTCTTCCGCTTGAAAATATGCACATTTGAGCAGCGACACACCACCAACAAAGTGGCATGTGCGCCCAGCGAAGACTTAGATCAGACTGAGCATTACACCCTTAGCTACCGTTTAAGCGCAAAGCGGAAGACTTTGATCAGACTGTACGGATGTTCAAGCCGATCTGAGTCTTCGCAGGGTGCACATGCCACTTTGTTTTTTTTTGTCGTGTCGCGGCTCATTTGTATTTTTCCAAAAGCATATGGAGCAGTCCACTTATGGTCTGCACTGTTTGCGATTTATTATAAGTTGTCTGTAAAACCCCCCTTAAAATGTAGAAAGATTTCATCATGGGCAATTTTGGGTTATATTTGGAGTTTAATGTATATTTCTTTCCAAAATTTATATAGTTCTATACCAAGGGCTAGCAAATACACCACCCACTGGGCACATAAAGTTGAATCAACATTGAATTAACGTTGATTCAACGTTGATTCAATGTTGTGTGCCTGCTTGGCAGCGAGTATTGCAATTTGTTAAATTGTTATCTATAGGAGCCCCGGCAGCTTTGTGGATTAAGCGCTGGTCTAATGATTTAGCGGACCGGGTTCGAGCCCCGCTTGAGGCGAGAATCTTCCTTACCGCAAACGGAGATCCATTGCACACAGCCTTTAATTATCACCGTCCCATCGTCTTGATATGACTGAAATATTGTTGAAAAGGACGTAAAATCGCAAGTCATCCATCAATCCATGCATATATGTAACTAGGTAAAATGCGTAGCGGGGCATGCAGAGTAAAATACCTTAGTGACAGACCCTAGATTTCCACACAAAACTAACTTTACCTCAGTACACCCCATCTTCTCAAGCCAAGAATACTAAGTCCACTTTGTTCCTTTATACGTATGTAAGGAACAAAGTGGACTTTTGTACCCTTGGCATGCGAAGAAAAACTTACACGTAAAACCAAATAAGAGTAAATAAAACTGTATCAAGCAAATAAGGGTAAGAAACATTCGTCCTTGATATTTCTGATCAATAAACAAAACCAGCCCTCGAAATAAATGTCCGTTTTCCTATTTCATGGTTTCAGGACAGCTCATATGAAAATCATGTGAAAATGACAGCGCATGAAAAATGCGCAGTTATTTAGATTTTTACATTTATTAAACCGCCAAAAAAAAAAACCTCCGAACGGTACAGTAGTTTAAGATGAATGGGTACAGTATCAAGGGAGATAACTCTACCATTTTCATTCATACCTCCCAACCTCCCATCTAACTGGGATCAAATTTTAAAGGAAAGAATTTGCTCTTCTTAGAGCAAATTCATTCCTTTAAAAGTTGACCCCAAGTGGAAGGACTGCGGCATCCAGGGAAGCAAACGGGTAGTCAAAAATATTGCATCTTCCCCCGCCCCCTGTCTGCCCCCACCCTCTCCCCGCGTGGGAAGTATGGCGGAAAAAAACATGAAGGGCCACCCATAAATCCTTAATGTTGTTGGCCCGAATCTATGAAAAAAAAAATCTCCCAATCCCACCTGTTATGAAAATTCCTGTTTTGTGACGAAAACCAAACGTTGTGACTTATCTCTAATTAGTAGCGGGGTCAACAAGAAGAATGTGACCCCAACTCCCTAAAACAATGACAAGACAGCTTCCCAATGATGCCACCGTGAGAAATCTAGGTGTAAATAATTAAAACTGAAATGAGCCGCGACACGAGAAAATCAACAATGTGGTTGTGCGCCCAGCGCAGACTCAGATCAGCCTGGGCATCCGCCCAGTCTGATCAGAGTCTTCGCTGTCCGCATGATGGTAGCTTAGACCCTTAGCTACCCTTTAAGCGCTTAGGAAAGACTCTGCTCAGACTGGGTGGATGCCCAGGCTGATCTGAGCCTGCGCTGGGCGCACAACTATTTTGTTGTTTTTCTCGTGTCGCAGCTGAATACCATACTTCTATTAAAGTGCACTGCCAACTAATTACCGTAAAATTCTAAATATAGGGACAGCAAGGTCTGAGCAAACAGTGCAGACCCAGATCAGACTGCTCCTAAATGAGCAGTCTGATCTGGGTCTACACTGTTTGCTATTATATTTGCATCATTTGCATGCATAACTCCATTTAAAACCATACTGATCAATTTCTCTAGGACAGGTACAGTAATTACTTTGGGTGCCCCATTTTTTTTATTTTTTTATTTTTTGAATTTTTACCATAAATTGAAAGACTAATTCGCGTGAAAAGGGATCTTAAACCGTGTGCTTAACGTAAATACTCAAATCAGCATGCGCATCAGCGCAAACATTTAGATTCCACAGGGCTCATAAACTATATACGCGTAAAAAGAAGTCTCTGAGCAGACTGCACAAATGCCAGAAACCAGAAAAACTAAGCTATACAATTTATCTTCTTTCTCAATATGTATTTCATATATGTAAACTTGTATACTCGAAAAAAATATTAAAGGGTCAAACTTTTACCCCGCGATTTCTGGAACATTTCAAAGATTTGGTAAAATAAATCATTTCCACCTTCCATTTCCTTCATTTAACAAGTTTTGTGCACATGGATTTCGAAAATATAGCCTATATCTTGACCAAGTCCAGACTTCAATTCACACTACCCTCAAAATCAGAGTTGTTTGAAGTCCATAGGGAACAAATTCACCAATATTTTCGATTTCGCCAATTCATTAATTTTTCGAAAAATTGCTCAATAGTCATCAAGTTTAATCATTTTTAAGATCAGCAAGCTATAAGAAGTTTAAAACTCATAGCAATTTTAGAAGTTATTCCCGACCAAACTGACACACTATCAATTCTCTATGGGAATTCAAACAACTTTCATTTTAGGGGTAGTTTGACTCAAAGCTTGGCCTTGGTCAAAACAAAGGCTATAGGTTCAAGCTCCATGTGTATAAAACTTGCAAAATGAATAAACTGGAAGGTAGAAATGATTTATTTTACCAAATGTTTGAAATGGTCCAGAAATCGCAGGGTAAAAGTTTGACCCTTTAATATTTTTTTTGAGTATATTTAGTCCATCATCCTTTTTCAAGGGTGTAATACCAGTTTGGTAACTTGTGGTTTCGACCGAGTCTGTACTATACAAAGTGGCTTTCGACCGAGCATTACTAATAACGGTAAATGGTACTATTGTTAATGGCTGTCGACCGAGCTGATACTGCTGTCGATTGTTTCGGTCGACAGCCACTTTTGCATGTATGGTAATTGACTGACTCGGTCGAAAGCACAGGTAGCCAAATTGGTATTATCCCCCCCCCGCCCCTCCCCGTGATTTTGTTTACACGCGTATGGTCTAAAAAAAGTAAGATACCATCTTTCATATGAATTGAATATGATGCAAAACAACACAAGTATTTCGCAACTCCATTTAAGGAACCATTTGCAAACAAAAATATATAAAAAAAAAATAAAAAATAAAAAAAAATAATGAATAAAAATAGAAAAACACCGAAGGGATATTAGATTTTTTTTTTTTTGGAATGTTTTTGGCATTTCGCTCAGAGTATCAGAGAAAAGGAGCGGGTTGCAACTACAAAGGCTAAGTATGGCGTGTTGAATAAATACTTCACCAGCATTCCATTATTCCTGAATAAAACTTTTTTTAACTTAATTTCGCTAGACATTATATTATCCTCATGAAAAATATTTTGGTTTTTAAAAGACAGTTATGTAAGATAAGTTCAAAACGTATATGCAAATTAGCAAAATCGTGAGCCAGTAAAATATTATTAGGTGTGGCGATCACATGGTGATATCCAGGTAATTTTTTCATTCGCGCACATGACTGTTACGTCAATCGCTTTTAATTGGGCCAATCACATGATTTCGATAGCGGTCCGCGATTCTTCAAGGTTGGCTTTATTTTTCTTTTTAAATGTCCCAAAACAATGGTAAATAGTTTATTTGGACTATTTCAGAGCTGCCATGTAAATGTTTAAGAGAGTAATCCTTTAAAAATAAATAGATAAATAAAGAAATAGATAAATGAAAAAAAAAACGTGCGTAAGTTCGAGTGCGTACCGAACGGATTTAAAATATCAAAATACTGATCAGTGTAATAAAAATTTCTGTTCTTAAAGGTAGGTTCCTGAACTAGCGATAAGAATTATGTTCACAAAATAATTTTGTCTTTTTCTGGGTAGTATTGAATTTTTTTATTTTTCTGAATCTGTTGCTACTGAGAAAATCGTAACATGTTGAAGGAGATTGCCGTTTTCCCTGTTGGTTTATTTTCCTTCGTTGGAATTCCAGGTCTAAAAATAGATATGTTATATGTCTATAAGTGCGCAATTTCTGATGCCATTCCCCAAAGGCAAATTTTCTCTTGCCGTGAGCTCTCCTAGAGGTCCTGGCATGGCGGATGGGTTAAAACTATCCCAAAATGCAATGCACCATGACGTCAGCTGCGTTATCTATTTTTGGCGCGAACTAAAAATAGCCCTAACTGGTGTGCGAAGCAGAGTTAGGTAATACCTTGCAAAACAACTTTTTCTAATAATTTTTTTATCTACACTTTTAAGTAAAGCTATTTATTCCCTTTTTATAAGTGCTTTCCAACAACTTGAATGAATGATCATCAAAATTATGATGCATTCCAAAGTACAGGAACCTACCTTTAAATATTTGCTTAAATTTTACAGCGAGTAAAAGTGATGACGCCTGATGACTACAATAATCTGAAAAGAATTTCCTTTGAAGTAAGGATTTAACATAGTTGCTCATTACTGTAAACAACGCAGTCGTAAAGTGTATGGGTACATCTATCCCCATGTTTTTCCCCCGCCATTATTACAAACGGGAAAGGAGGCAAAGGGGCTTTATAAACAGTTTGCATATCATGAGGAGCCCTGGTAGCTCAGTAGATTCAGCGCTGGCCTACTGATCTAGCGTCGCGGGTTCGAGCCCCGCTGGAGGCAAGAATCTTTCAAACCGCAAACGGGGTTCCATTGCACACAGCCTGTCATTATCATTCTTCCATCGTCCTGATATGACTGAAGTATGGTTGAAAAGGACGTATAACTGCAATCCATCCATCCATCCATCCATCCATCCATCTTATCGTATTATGAAGTCACCGTCAAAATATTCTCCTTTGTCATTCAATCACTGATTCCAGCCTCTATCGAGTGGAAGAATTTTTTTGGCTATATTTGTTCTTCACAGGACCTGGCTCTCTTGAACCTTCAACCACGTTTCCCAGAAAATTGGTCTGTCTGCTGGTTCAGTATCATAGTACTTATAAAGCTAATAAAGTATCAAATTTGGTTTGAAATTTTGGTATGGCCACTTACAAGAGTTTTGTGAAATTTTGGTTTGGCCACTTACAAGAGTTTTGTGAAATTTTGGTTTGACCACTTACAGGAGTTTTGTGAAATTTGGTTTGGCCACTTACAGGAGTTTTGAGAAATTTCGGTTTGGTCACTTACTGGAGTTTTGTGAAATTTTGGTTTGGCCACCCACAGGAGTTTTGAGAAATTTCGGTTTGGTCACTTACTGGAGTTTTGTGAAATTTTGGTTTGGCCACTTACCGGAATTTGGTGATAACTCTGCCAGTTGTTTCACTCAAAAGAAAATATTTTATGCTTTTCATATCGACAAATGGAATAGCATTGTTATAGTTTAGCTAACTATTTTCAGAAGCTTTCATTTTTAATTTTCACGTGGGAATGGAATTTCGGGCTAACTAAGCCATTCGGAACACCGTTCGGCCTATTCCGTGAATCAATCTGATTCACGGAATAGGCCGAGGAGTTCCGCTTGTTACTAAGCATGACTTAACTTCTTTGAATATGTCTTCTAACAGATCCGTTTGATATTCAACAAGTGGTAACACCCAACTCGGAATGGCTGGAATTTTAAGACTGATGTAATTTCGGCAGTAACAAGTACAGGGTGCCCAACCGTCTACCATCCGAAGACATTTTTCTTTAATCTTGTTCAATAACCCCGTTATACATATTTAAACAATGGTGGAGGTTGATGTATGCTAATATTGTCACAAGAATTAATGTGTAACCACTACATCTTCAGAAGTGGGGGATCAATGTATTTTTATTGCAAATTCACCTGAGAGTCACCGCCTCACTTTGCATGTTGAGTCATGTAATATACTCGTATAAAGCAAACGCGTCCCTATAATCAAAAAAAAAAAAAAATCAAACAAAAACAACACAACATAGCTACTAGTAGTATTTCAATTCGCATATCGACGTGACCCCCGCACCTCAGCGGAACGAATCCATAGCCGCAGTAACGGGGCGCCGAGCGTCCGTCCATAGCTGTTCTGTTCTGTTCAATTCTCGTATCGACGTTACCCAAGTGGCTCAACGGTACGCAACCATAGTTGCACACACCTGGCGCCGGGTGTCCGTCCAACCGTCCATAGCTAGGTTACTTTACATGATTTAACAGCGAGGAAATTCATGCGCGGCTGGTGTTACAAAGTTCCATCAAACTGCTAAGTTTTGGCTGTACTAGATCATATCATTATTTCCCGGACTCCAAGGTGTTGAATCTCAAGCCAGTAAGGCACGGGTTTCAACATTGAACATTTGCCTGAAAAACAGTATTCAGTTACACAATGCAATGCATCTATTCTTTCGTTAGATCCAGGCCTAGAGAAGGCATGTTTGGAACTTTCTCGTAATGTAGGCTAGTCCAGCCCCAGACCTAATCTTTTTTTTAAAGTCTCCATAGTCCTATCAGCGGTAAAAACGTCTAAACTCAAATCATTGTAAAGGCGGTTCAACAATCACGTGTGTTAACAAAATATGGGTTGATGTGCATATATTGAGTCATATAACTGACAGAAAGTAGAAAAAAACAAGTTTTTGAAAAATAACAAGTCGGTCCACAAATTAAATTTTCCTGTTCTGGTTTCCCGTCTGGCAATGCTATATAAACATAGGCGGGATAGTGATGGGGACTCCACGGCTGTACATTGTATTTTTACCATTTTATTCATCTTAATGAAATCGAAAGTAGGTCATTTTAGTTGCCAACTAAAATGACCCAAATAAGTTTTTAAACCCTTTTTATGTGAAACACAAGGATGTTGTTTTGTTTAAAGCTGGCTAATCACGGTCATTCACACTGACAAGACTATACTGAGAAGCTTGCAGCGATACCTCATGATAAAAATTTTCACGCTGATAGAGCAATGGGGCCTTTAAGAAACTCGTGAAAACTGAAACATGTTTCTATGTATTTTCCGGCCTAGTGCTGGGCTAAAGTAAGGATGCTTAAAGTTAATATTTAAGGTCTAATCCTTGGAAGCAAGGAATACACCGCAGACATGAAAACAGTAGACTCGGTTTAATCGACTCTATTTGCGACCAGTAATGAAATGTGCAACCAATCACGCCCCCACCTCCACCACTTCCACCCCACCCCAGCAAAGGCTTGATCACAAAATGACTATTGGTGAACTCAATGATCCCAAAGAACCAAATTTTTTGCACGACTAGATGACGTACGGGAAAACATTTTACAATCCCCACACGGCATCTGAGTATTACGCGAAAAGTTAGATCTTTTGGAAGCAAGAAATAGACCAAAGGCATAAAAATAGCAGACTCGTTTTAATTAAGTCTGTTTATGACCAATAATGAAATGTGCCGCACCCCACACCAGTCACGCCCCAAAGCTCCGGGTTAAGCTAAACTGTATTTTCGAAATGGCTCTAAAGTAACTTGGTAATCCCAAAGAACCAGAAACGATTTAAAGGTAGGTTCCTGTACTTTGGAATGCATCATAATCTTGATAAACTTTCATCCAAGTTGTTGGAAAGCACTTATAAAAGGAAATTAATAAGTTTCACTAAAAAGAGTAAATCAAAAAAATATCAGAAAAGTTGTTTTGCAAGGGATTTCCTAACTCTGCTTCGCACACCAGTTAGCGCTATTTTTGGTTCGCGCCCAAAATAGATAACGCAGCTGATGTCATGCGGCATTGCATTTTGGGATAGTTTTAACCCATCCGCCCTGCCAGGACCTCTAGGAGAGCTCACGTCAAGGGAAAATTGACCTTTGGAGAATGGCATCAGAAATCGCGCACTTATAGACATAATAAACAAAGTTATTTTTAGAACTGGAATTCCAACGAAAGAAAATAAAGCAAAAGGGAAAACGACTATTTTCTTCAGCATCTGACGAGTTTCTCAGTAGCAACGAATTCAGAAAAATAAGAGAATTCAATACTGCTCAGAAAAAGACGAAATTATTTTGTGGACATAATTGACATCGCTAGCCCAGGAATCTACCTTTAATCTGCACTATGATGAAGTACGGGGAGGCGGTTCTACGGCCGCCACAGGACACTTGACACTAGATGCAGTGAAGTCAAATAAGTTCTGAAAAGTTAGATCCTTTGGCAGGAAAGACAACGCCAAAAACATGAAAATAGCAGACTCGGTTTAATTGAAAGTGTTATTGACCAGTAATGAAATGTCAACACCAGCCACTCTCCATAGCACCGGCATAGGAAGAGCTCTAGTTTCTAAATGACTCTAAATGCATTTAGTGATCTCAAACGACTAGAAATCATTTAACCTGCACTATGATGAAGTACTTGAAGACGTTTCATGGCCGCCACACGGCACTTAATATCAGCTTCAGTGGAGGTAAATAAGTTCCAAAAATACAGATCTTAGTTGCTTTTAGGAAAAGCAAAGCTGCCATTTTCATTTTTGCCACCATTCTGAATAGGTTCAAATCAAGAATTTAAGAAAAGAATTTCATCCCCAAGGGGTAGACCCATATCGGAAGGAAGTAAACAGGAATTCACAAAAAAATGTGTTTCCCATTGGAAAAATGGTGAAAAAAAAAAACGTGGAGATGTACACAGTTACCTTAACATGTCTTCAGAAATGCTAAAGAGAATAACCCTACTCAAATCGTTGGTTTTATTTGGTCATAATATTTGGTATGGAAGAGACTGTATCAAGGCAGACAATCCTAAATGTATATATAATGAAGAGCATAGGACTCTTCAGAAAGGACCAGCTTAACATGGGCCACTTCGCTCAAGGATGACAAGGGGTTTCTTGGCACGTAAGGACCAACATTTGCAATCTTGGTTAGCGTAGGTCTTGAGGCAGCTTAAGGAATAGGTCCATCAGGCGTGGGAACCACATATCCTGTATGTTTTCAAAATAGCTGTTTGCTCGACAACATGTCACTCCACTTGATATGAAGCGTGAATTAGTAACTTATTTCATCTCAACATTCAATTTCGTTTGATTTTTTCATTTTTTCAGAAAGAAGCTAAATTTGAGTATATGGGTTTGAATCATGATGATGTGGGTAAAAGAATACTGCTTGTATATACATATGGAATTGAGAGTTTACATTGGAATAATGCTTTCAAAAGGCAAACGCTGATGGCCCTGCTCAGACTCTCAATCAGGACCTCCACTGTTTGCCAAGACACCTAAAATTGTTACGTAGCTTGCAAACGCTGCCATAACACTTTTCAAGGAAAAGCCGGGAGGAGAAACAAGACATACTGAAGGAACATAATTGACAAGCAAGACAGTGCCAGGCTAAAAGCCTATGTGGCCTTTTCAGTTTATGTCTTGTATTCATATTTCCCTAACACTTTTAAACAAGATTACTCCTTAAAGGTAGGTTCCTGGACTAGCGATAACAATTATGTCCACAAAATAATTTCGTCTGTTTCTGAGCAGTATTGAATTCTCTTATTTTTCTGAATTTGTTGCTACTGAGAAACTCGTCAGATGTTGAAGAAAATGGTCGTTTTCCCTTTTGGTTGATTATCTTTCGTTGAAATTCCAGTTCTAAAAATAACTATGTTTATTATGTCTATAAGTGGGCGATTTCTGATGCCATTCTCCAAAGGTCAATTTTCCCTTGCCGTGAGCTCTCCTAGAGGTCCTGGCATGGCGGATGGGTTAAAACTATCCCAAAATGCAATGCAGCATGACGTCAGCCACGTTATCTATTTTTGGCGCGAACTAAAAATAGCGCTAACTGGTGTGCGAAGCAGAGTTAGGAAATCCCTTGCAAAACAACTTTTCTAATATTTTTTTGATTTACACTTTTTAGTGAAACTTATTCATTCCCTTTTATAAGTGCTTTCCAACAACTTGGATGAACGATCATCAAAATTATGATGCATTCCAAAGTACAGGAACCGACCTTTAAATTGCCCCTTGAGGACATATCCGAATAAGGAGAAACATAGCTCGTTTTTACTTCGGCCAACGATTTCTTAATGATGGACCATTCATTTCTTAAATGCTTGAATAGTAACATGAACTCTTTTTATCTCACAGAAGTAAGTGGATTCCATATACATGTATGTGATTTTTTCAGTTAACGTGTTAGAATTCACCGGGAATATTTTATCATCCAAAAGTCTGGGATTCCGAATTGATTTTCGTATTGCATAAACCCTATACATCCTGCATAAGTTTCCTTTCTTTTTATGCCCCCGAAGGAACTTCGGGTGGCATATTAAAATCGCACCGTCCGTCCGTCCGACTGTCCGTCCGTCCGTCAGTCCGTCCGTCCGTTACAATTCGTGTCTCAGCGATAACTTTAAAACTATTGAAGCAAATTTGATGAGACTTCACAGAAAGATAAAGCATAATGAGAAGGTGTGTCGCGCGCAAGACGTAGGTCCCTACGCCCAAGGTCAAGGCCACAATTGGGTCAAAGGTCAAATTGTGTCTCAAAATCGTGTCTCAGCGATAACTTTAAAAGTACTGAAGCAAATTTGATGAAACTTCACAGAAAGATAAAGCACTATGAGAAGGTGTGTCGCGCGAAAGACTTAGGTCCCTACACCCAAGGTCAAGGCCACAATTGGGTCAAAGGTCAAATTGTGTCTCAAAATCGTGTCTCAGCAATAATTTTAAAACTACTGAAGCAAATTGATGAAACTTCACAGAAAGATAGAGCATAATTAGAAGGTGTGTCACACACAAGACTTAAGTCCCTACGCCCAAGGTCAAGGCCAAAGTTGGGTAAAAAATCAAATTGTGTCTCAAAATTGGCTCTCAGCGATTACTTATAAACTACTGAAGCAAATTTAATGGAACTCCACAGAAAGATGAAACATAATGAGAAGTTGTGTTGCACATCACATTTGGGTTGCCAGGTTCAAGGTCAAGGTCACAATTGGGGGTTAAAGGTCAAATCTCGCCTCTATGATAGCTTAAAACCTGCTGAAGCTAATGTCATCAAAATTCACAGAAAGGTAAACTATAATGAGAAGGTATGTTACACACAATATTTATGATCCCAAATCCAAGGTCAAGGTCACAATCTGAGGTCAGAGGTCAAATCATGTCTCGGCAATTACTCAGAAAAGTACCAAAGCAAACTTTAAAGAAAGATAAAGCCTAATGAGATAATTTACCATGCACAAGGCATAGGTTCCCACACCCAAGGTCAAGGTCATAGACAGAGGTCAAAGGTCAAGTCATTCATCCTCAATTGCCTAAAAACTTCTGAAGTAAACTTCATTAAACTTCATGAAAAGGTATAAAACAGCAAATATGCCACAAACAAGTTATGGTTCTGTTGCCCGAAGTCAGGATTATGATAAAATGGTAACGTAAAGAAAAGTAAAGTATAAGTTATGTAAGGTGCGACATTTAGGGTCCCACACCCAATGTCAAGGACACAACACAGTTTGGTTAGTGGTTGAATCAAGATTTCTTGAATCCTCTTAAACTTCCAAAGTGCATTTAAACATTACAGAAAAGTAAACCGAAATGAGAATGTATATCATGTGCAAGACTCAAGTTCTATGCCCAAGGTCAAGGTCACAACTAGGGCTCAAAGGTCAGTTTAAGGGACCTTCGGGGGCATTTGTTACACACTGTAACATTTCTTGTTAAGCTGTACAAGCTGAAGCAAGACCCCTCTACCGATCTGCAATAAACACTATCGGAATCCAAATCCGTAGTCATTCAAATAATTCGAAATTCACATATTTGCGGATAACTTCAAAAACATTGTCATCTATCAGCCACTTGATTCAATGATGACAAGGACTTTCTTGACACGGCTAAACCAACATTTGGAACCCTACGCAACGTACGTCTTGGGAAAGCCAAATAAGGTGTTTGGTTCCTCAAGTGTGTGACAAAAATCTTGTTTTCTTGGACAACTCTTCAACGCTCTTAACATTGTCTGGTCGACAACGAGTCGCGATTGGATGACGGGTAACTTAGCATTTCTTCTTGCTGTAGCAGTTTATCCTTTTTCCCCTCTCTTTTCAGGTACAAGAAAAAAAACTGACTCAGTGTATGCAGCAAGTAGAAAAACGTAGCTGCAGACCCAGCCAGGTGCATGAAAAACAGCACGAATCAACAAGTCTTGTTAAATATACATGTACGACCCTTGGCGAAAGCCTTGCAATGTCTGTCTTTTTCTTGATTGTGTGTTGTCTAGTTTAAAATGAAAATAGGCACTGCCTATAGTCGAGCACATCGCTTATATTTTCATTGCAGAATGCATACATATAAACTTGTATAGCATTGCTATCCCTACAGATGATACCTAAGCAAACATTTTAAAAGACTCACACTTTTCATATAAAACACTTGCAAACGCAATGTTCCACTGGATGACATAAAAAATGCGACGGTATATTCTGCGACATACTGCGGGAAACCAAATGTCATAACGTTAGCCTACATTGTTTTTCATTGGCCATGTTTCCCTAAGGAGCATTTTGATATGGTTTAAAGCATTTTAATCCGACTAGAAATTCATATACAAAGGCTTAGCTGCTTTTTTCTCATATGCGCTGGTGCGTATTGAAATTTTGTCGAATTGACAAAATTTCAACAAGCACCCGTGTCTTTTCATGCTGACATTGCATGAATAGACATTTCAGTACCAACTGCAAAACACATAACAATCTGAAATATCTTAAGGGCTATTCCCTTAAAACAGCATGAAACGTAACAGTACGTATCATGAAATTGCCCTTAGCTACACCCCTGATATAGATCTAGCTTACTTAGAAATTATGGAAGTCTGAAAAAAGCTCAGTTTTATTATTATTATTTAATTCAAGCTTCTTCAAATATAACATTGCTATTTGACTGCTATGCACATAAATCCTATATGTGCACAATTTTATTCTTTGGAGTAAACCGAGTTTTTACAAACCGCCTGAAAGTGGCCAAACCGAAAATTGTTCTAAGAAAACTCCTAAAAATGGCGAGGAATTTTGCGATCACTCCACCAGTTTATCTTTTACAAAGCTGAAACTTTTGTGTTATTAGTGGCATAGTATTGTAATTTATCATGCATCTACTGCATAATTCATCTGATAACAGGGGTATGATAACATAATATGATATCATGTCACTGTAGAACTGCGCTTGCGCGAATGTTATCAGGTCATGCCTTAAGAAGCGATCTCTGAACACGATTGGCTACACACTGACGTTGGCCGTGATCTCAGCGTTCGATTGGTTAACTGACGTCACCGACTTACGTCATAACGCATTCGCGACGTCAGCAAGTTCGAATGAAAAACGCGTTTGCTTATCACTTGTTTGCCGGTCTTTACGCCGTAAAAACTTCACGATGCATGATAAATAGAAAACCACGTAAGTGTCTTTTGATATCAAGTTTATCAGGCTCGACCAGAAACATGTCGGACTGGCTCGGCAAGCCTCGCCATTCCTACGCTGTTTCTGGTCTCGCCTGATAAACTTGATACACTGATTCTCAAGAAAGTGTAACTTTTGGGTGGTTAAAAAATCGAAAAAGTAAACAAGTCATACAGAGATCACTCACAGTCATTTCACAACTTTGGTATCTCATGAAGCTAAATCTAAAGTAGTGCACAGTAAATATCAGGTAAATTCAGGTAACGACAGACAACGTGAAGGCACTGTCAGAGAGTAGCTTTTCCCCCCTAGTAGTTTTTCCCCCCGGAAAAATGACTATGATTTTTCCATAGTAGAATTTCCCACCGGAAAAATGGCTACATAGTAGAATTTCCCCCCGGAAATATGACTATATAGCCAATTTTCCCAGGGGAAAATCTGCTATACGTGTTTTTGCATAGCCGTTTTTCCCCTCCATAGTGGATTTTCCCCCTGGTAATATGATTGCAGTAAACACGCTACATAGTGGAATTTGCTCCTTCTCAAAATATTATAGTGAGGTTCATAACTGCAAGAAATATGAGTATCTGTCCGTTAAATATACATGGATAACAGATGCTAGAACCGCATGCATGTGTCCGTCTGTCTGTATTTTTTTTGTTTTGGGGAAAACAGGTAGGCATTTTGCTTTTCCATGTTGGCCTAAAACAGATATAAGTGTACGTGGTTGTATGCATAAATTTGTACAATTTTGTCTTTGTACAAGAGTTCATCTGTGCGTGCGCGCAGTGCCTAGACTAGTGTTCGCCTTTCATGCAGGAGTCGTGGGCTCGACTCCCATTGGGACACACGTCCGATTATGATTTTCAATGTAATAAACTCCCTACTAAATCAATCATGACTAGATAAAGCACCCATTTGTACATCTTCCTGTAGCTTGCATGCGTATGTATACATATATAAATGTCTGCGATGAGAAGAAACAAACACTCTTCGTTCCTTTAATTAGTAATTATTGATTGTTATAAAAAATATGGTTGCTAAATTTGCATATTGATTTTTTGGAATTGATCACGTTTATTGCCTCCCTTGGAGTACTTATACATTTCTTATGGGATTAATTCCGTAAAATGTTTCTGTTTCATTCTTTTCCGGTTCGCTCCGTTCCGCAAAATACCAATAGCCATACCAAATTCACTAATAGCCAATTTCCCGGTGGGGGAAAAAGGACTATGGGGGAAAAGTGGCTCTATGAGGTCCGGACAATCCACTATATAGCCGTCCTTCCTATAGCCATTTTTCCGGGGGGAAAGGGGGAAAAACCACTCTCTGACAGGCACTACAACTTCTCTTGAGTATTCTACGAGTCGTATGTACCAATAGACTTGAAGCAATTGCCAGTAGCATAAGGGTATAAAACACCGTTGAGGTAAGTGATTTTGTTTGAGACGAAGTTGAGCTTTAGAAATCTTCACTCTGTTGTTTCTGAAAACGCAAAATGCTCTTCTTCTACCAAAAAGAAGCAATACGATCTCATTTTACTTAACTAACATGAAAGAAAACTATTCCTGCAAAACACATAAAGTAAAAGATTTGAAATCCTCAAGGAAAACTCCTGTTTTAAACTTTAAAACTTCAACCTGTCTGTATAAAACGCATATGCTTTATAGAGCATCTAGAATGGTTACACTGCTATTCATGTCTTCTGTACTGTCCCGTAAAATACACGATCTTAAAACGTGACAGTGAATTGTTTGTGTTTAGATACAAATATTAACATAAATGCTAAATGCGGTATTGTTACATGAACAAGTTCTATGTTTAACCACAGAGAAGTGTTTGCGTTACAATTTGCCAGCCTGTTTGCTTTTTTATATCAGCAGTACTGCTTTGCATTTCAAGTTCTTTATCTCAGAAAAACTTGAAATCTCAATAGTTGTAATATGAGACTTTCCGACAAGAATATTTCAAGATACATGCAGCTAAAAGTCAGGTATCTTTGAATTGTGTATACTATGTTATTATATGACAAAATATTACCATAAAATCATCTTGTGAAACTTGTTTTAAATTTGTATTTTACGGGACATTAATGTTGTATTTGGTCGCACGATTTCTCCAGTCTTCCCACTAGGAAAATATCCAATTTGTGATGACAATAACACGTATATAATACTCACAGATAACTAAACCGCAGAAGAACATCATTTCTAGCGCCATATAAATTGCGAATTAGGCAATTTATTTTTGCAGACTTGAAATTTGACCAAATTTTCCAAGAAAACAAATTAAAATTACAGATTAAGAGAGCAGATTACTCAGTCTAGGGAAGAGAATAAAGACACATATATTATAATTAATTCAAAACATAATTTCTAATCCTCAGGTTTGTCGGAAAGATTTTTTCTTTAAAGAACTGCTATTAAATGTAACTGTATTTTACGGGACACATTTCTGTGTTATACGGGACTGCTCGAACGTTGATTTATTGCCTAAAGATAGACCACAGTGCATCAGTGTTTCATTTTAATTGCCCATTACAATCAGTGGAAAATATTTAGCGCATATATGAACATATCAAATTGAGTTAAAGAAGTAGGTAAATATTAAACGAATATTTTGTTGAATCATGAAATCGTGATATGAAAAATTCAAAAACTGAAAAATTCTCCCATGTTTTCAATCTTTTGCAGGTTCTGATTGGCAGAGCATGTGTACATTTTTAAATGAATAAGATAATGTGCCCTTTTTACGAGTGTATCAGCTTCTTGCTGGGTCCATTCCTGTACTACTCAGAATTACTGTCCCGTATAATACGTCCCGTAAAATAATTTTATGAAACGTGAAACTTATTTTCTACGAAGCATATTCGTTAAGGGTTATGATTGTTGTCCAATGACCAGTAGGGGTTGTCTCCATACTACGGCAGGCAATCGGTTTCTTTCTTGTTTATATACTGGGTGACTTTGGCTTGACTCGTAAAATACACTTGAAAAATTACGTTTTTTCAGAATACTAAAGACGCGTCAAAACAAAATTTGAATTTAGTAGATACTAAAAATAATATTTATGGCCTGTCAGGGTGACTGATAATATCCTCCTTGGTGAAAACATAAACCTTGTTAGCCTCATTCGAAACTTATGAATGCTTTGTAATGCTTGGACTCGTAGAATACATATAACTCAGTGACAAGAAACGCTCATGAGTTAAACAAAGCATTGTGTTCCAACGTATACCCATTAATCACTAGTCGAAAGAACTCGATAAAAGCAACCTTTCCAAGTCAAGACTATTTGCTTCACGCCGAAAGTCTTCAAAAGAATTGAAGGCAAATATTGACATCTTTAATTATGACACGCAAAAATAGGGGTGTCCTTCACTATTAGGTATGACCATGTGAGTTTTCCGTGTATTTGAATCAATATTGTAACTTAAATGTTTTAGGTAGTGGTTGAAACTTCAGAGCATGCACTTATTTGATTTAAGAGACAACTCAAAACAAAATTATTCATGCGTTTAAAGCCATGACACCATTCGTTACACTTTCTTGAGAATCAGTGGATATCAAAAGACACTGACATGGTATTCTCTATGTTTTGGCTATGCATTAGCTAAAGATTGATTTGTTTTAATTTCAGATGGGTATGACATTGCGTGTTTCCAAGGCATGGTTGTTATTGGGAGCCATGAACAGACACAAGGACGAGAACGAACAACAGATTTGCTTTCTGTATGCTACGGGCCAGATCTAATCTTCGGCAACACTGCCAACATCTGCCTTATCAGCCCATTAGGACCTCCTGTACATATCCGGAACAATAGTTGCAACCTGATATTATGTCTTTTACGTATTCTTTGCTTCTAAAGGGTCCATATTTTTCATTTCATCACCATGATAAGGCATGCATGACAGAAATGCTTTTGATGTTCATTCGGTGAAGTAAAATTAGTTCCCACACTGAAAAAATATAACTTCTGTTACTACGCTGCTAGTTTAAGACTCTGAAATGCAGTATAAGTGGTAGGAAAAAATCCGGGATACTGTAGGAAAAAATCCGGGACACCAAAGCCGTTGTAGGAAAAAATCCTTGACATTTGCAGTATTTTTGTCAATGGATTGCCGAGGCTATTTCACAAAGAAAAATATGACAAACGACAAAATACGCCTATAGAATGCTCAAGTAAACAGCCTGATTGTGAAAGATTCCAAGAAAGTATTGAAAATAAGTTTGTTTACTTACCTTATTGCTCCGTCACGCTTATGAGACATAAATTGTCAGAAAAAATCGTTGACGATTGCCAGAAAAAATCACCGCCTACCGGGACTAAGCAACTACCCAGTGAATGTGGAAACAACGTCCTGAGACTTTTCGGGGCAGCTCTCTGATAATGCTTTGCCAATATCATGTCGCCACACGGACGAAGACAACGACCTTCTCGAATTATTCGCTAAGTTAATAAAAAGTGTTTGAGAAAATACGAATACTCCTGAAAGTTTCATAAAAATCGGAGATCCATTTCAGAAAGACGTCTACAATAGGTTTGCAACTTTCAAAATTGTAGACACCTTTATGCTACGTTTACATTATGTTCCCGGCGGCCTCGGCAGCCCCGTTTGCGCGAAACGTAGTGCGCCGTGGGATTTTGGCCATTTTTCCCTCCGTATTCAAGTTTTTTAGGTCCTGCTAAGTTTTCTTACGGTCTATCACGGTATCTGTGAAGGGCCGTGAAGGGGAAAAGGGGCTGCTCAAAGGTGCACTACGGTTTGGCCTACGGTCTACCAAGTATACCAGTAGGTTCCCTCTAGGCCTGTCACGTTCTGGTAGGGTCCCTCACGTTTCTCACGTTCTGGTCAAGGTCTGACGCGTTTTTCACGTTCTGTAAAGGTTTCTACGGACGAAACGGCAACGCAGGGCAGTTTTGGAACACGTTTGTGCCCACGGTGTAAAAAGAAGGCCTCCCAAGCAACAGGAATCATTGTATCTTGATACTTCGACGATACATCGTAAATACCCAAGATGAAGAAGATTTTGTGTTTGCATGTTTCCTGGATGCATATATCCAGTCCAGGGACTGGGTCAGTAGCAGCTGCACGCTCGACTTCATCTGGCAGCGGTGAACGGCGAGGACACCCAGGCTCCGTTGCTGCTAGTGGTGATGCAGGACGGGAGGTGTGTGTGTGGAGGGGGAAGCTTCCTACGCCCTGGCTTCTTCGGTGGCATAGTTTGGCCTTCATTCTTCAGCCGGGCCGTGTAGCGCAATCGGTAGGGCACCTGACTCATAAGTCAGAGGTCCTGGGTTCGAAACCCGGTCTGGCCACATACTTTCGTTTCTCCTTCCGCCGATTCAAGAAGGGCAGTTGTCAGTTACTGGCGAAAGTATGTGCACTTAGTACTGGTTAACCGCTTAGGAGGTCTAAGCCTGCCCAGAAATAGTGTGGTTAGGTAACTGACCGTCCCGACATGACCTTAGCTGGTTACCGTGGACGTTAAGCATCAAATCAACCAACCAACCAAATCATTCTTCACCGTTTGGTCTTCTCTGTTCATATTGTAGATACAGTAACGTGTCAATGACTGTTCAGGCTTGAATAAAGCGCCCCTGCCGGGCTCGGCTTTTTTTACACTATCACCCAGACCCCGCCCCGCCCGCCGTGTCGGACCGTAGTGTAACGCAACCCTCCATAGAATGCCGGCCTGTAAACCGTCACAAGCCGAGACGCGTCGTGACTGAACGCGACGAAACGGCTAATATACGCCTTAGCTTGCCGTGAAAACCGTGACAAAACGTGGTAAAACGGGACAAAACGCGCAGCAAACGTGAAGCAACCGTGACAAAACGCACACTAAACGCAGCAAGACGTGACAGGAATTTGAAAGGACCGTCAGGTGCCGGGGTATACACATGTTTCCCGTTCCACTACGGACTCCCTCCAAGTTCTATTACGGTCTGTAACGTACTGTCACGTTTTATTGCGTTCACCCCGTTTTGCTACGGCCTATTAGGTTTCTCATCCGCACCGGGACTGCCGTGGCAAAGGACCTCTGACAGTATCAATGCATATTTGCCCATTTTTCGACAAATTACTGCACCTTCCTCGGGCAACAAAAGTTGAAATATTTGGCATTAATATGTAGCCTTGTGTACTATAAAGACATTTTAACAGTGATTTTGAAAAATTATCATGCCTCTAGACTAACATAGACCAATTTTATCAAGAGGGGTATGTTAATTTTTCAGTCTCTGAAAATAAGTCCATTTATTTGGTTTCTAAGATATCGAAATCTTCATTGATAACTATGCTAAAACTGACATACACACTACTGTTACTGATATTATGCAATATTTTTTCAGTACTAAGGACTTTAGCCTATTTTTAGATATAAAGGGTGTAAGTACCCCACCCACTTTTTCAGTTTTTCAGCTGTAGACTATCGTTTCCCCCCGTGCCTCAGCAAGCCACTCACATATAATGTGTATTATGATAGTACACACATACATGCAAAGTGGCTAGCTGAGGCACGGGGGGGGGGGGGGGGGAATATCTTTAAAAAACTTTTCCTGTTTCCATTGCGTTTAATTACAAAATTTGGCTTTTTCCACCAAAAATTGAAGTCTATGTGAAAAATAATCAAAAATTAAATTCATGGCCAGTTAGGGGAAGTTGAGAGCAACAAATTTCAAGAGAAATTCTTGGGGATATCAAAAATTTAATTTTGACTATTTTTATAGGCAAATTTACATTACAACCGTCAGAGGTCCTTTTTTGACAGTTTAAAAATCTAGCCCGGCATCCACGACAATCACGGTCTGTCACGTTTGCCCATCCCGTCCCCCTGCGTTGTCTCACGTCCATCCCGTTTTGTCTACGGTGGCCTGAAACGTGATTGCCGTGGCCGCCGGGAACATAGTGTAAACGCAGCATTAGATGTATACAAGGATGAAATAAATCTTCAAGATTTCCGTTCATTTCCTTCAAAGTTGGTGGCAATAACTTGGAAAATATATGACCTGCTACTGACTAAACCCCTCAGACATCACTTTTCGCAAAAATATTACCACTTCCTGTATAACTTCAAAAGTCAATGGAGCCATCGAAAATGAGTAATAATAACTTCTAACCGTCTTCATATTCTGTTTAAACACTAGAGGACTAAAAATCAAACAGATTTGGCGACCCAGACTACTTGACTTTTGAATATTCATGAGGAATCTTCAAACTGGGCGCTACTGAACCAAAGGTGCAGTATATCATTTGCGTTTTATCTTGCGTTACTGTTTGATTTAAAAGGCGCATCGGCAATAAAATTTGAATATTTATCATAAAGTTTTAGTAGTAAATTAGCATGAGCTACTTTGTATTTAATAACTTCTGATATAAAATCCGGCAAAGCTCAACATTTTTTATCGATTCTAATAGATCCACAGCACCACTGGTATCATTATTTGACAATAAATAAATAAGTAAATAAAATAAAAAATAAATAAACAAAAATGAAAATAATACAATAATAAATATTATAAAATGGCAAAGTATACATGTATTTTGAAAAATCAAAATTAATCTGAACATGTCTTCGACAAGAATATAAAGTTTGGACCAATATGGTAAAATAAGTTTGTTTGTTTTTTCTAAATGGTTAAACTGGCGAAACCGCTCCCTGCGTATAATGCCATAGGACATTACGCAACAGAGAAAAGAAATCAAACAAGGGATAATCATAGCTAATTTTGTTACCATCGTATTAATTTCGACAGTTTGGTTGATCGCATATGTTATCCATCCTTTAGTATTCAATAGGCTCTGATAAGGCAGTTCAACAATCTTGTCAAGGTCTGTTCTGTTGCTCATAACGTCCTCCGAGAGGGTAAATTCACTAGTTAAATAATTCAAAATCCATTCACGTGAGTGTCCGAATAGCTACGGTAATAACCGTGAAAATTTCTAAAAATTAGGACACCGAAATATTACCGTAATTGTCCTAAAACTGGAACAGTTTGACTTGATAACACGATAATGCGTCCACAAGATGCAGATTGAGCGGCAAACAGTGTAGACCCAGATCAGACTGCTCATAAGAGCAGTCTGATCTGGGTCTCCGCTGTTTGCTCAGCCCTATCTGTCCCAATACTTAGATTTTTGCCGGTATGGTGTTCAGTATGGCCAAAAGTCAATGTTATCTCAGCTAAGTCCAGTAATAAGATCAGAAGTTGGTTCAGATGGGCCTTAATCACACTTATCGTGAATATGGGTGTACTTAATTGGACATATTTAGATGTTAATGTAATCTTTATTTACCAGTATAGCGATAGTATGAGGTAGACAATAGCAACTGTTTGTTGATTTCGATGAGATTTGGTGATCGAGAGCCCTTGGTTTTTCAGTTAACCAGGTTGCAGGAAGTTTATTTTGCTGACTGAAGAACTTCCGTTCTCTTCTAGGACAGTAAACAAAGTGTCCATTACCAGTAGTCGGTGACCCAACAGACCAAAGTGGAAGCCTTTATCAAACAATTCTGATGAAGGTGGGACAATCTGTATCTGCAATGCTGGCCATTTTGTCGTGGCTTTTTGTGATGAAAAGTAACTTTCATTAGGTGTAAACGGCTATCTCACTGGGAAAGAAAGCTCGATGGATTTGCTTGTCCATATCACAAAAACTCGCAACACAACAGAACACGTACTGTATTTGATGACAATTTCAGACATTTCCTTGCACAAAAGTGGTGTGGTTTACCCTGTGTCCCTCAAAAACAGGCGGGTAAATAGACATAAACGTAATTGTTCTGTCCATTGCAACGTCGAACGCAACCATTGCCAGACGTTCTGCAGCCATAGCAATCACCGTAGACATGTTAAATACAAAACTTACACGTGTGACAGAGGACCACATCTAATAAAAACTTAACATCAAAGTTGTCATATGACAAAGGATAATTAAGATAGTAATGAATACTACCATTGCAACTACAATTACACCACCACCAACAGCAACTGATACCACTAGTTATACTATATGAGCGGCATCTTATTGCTTAAGATCTAACAGCGCAGAACAGAAAATCTCAAAACGTTGGGCTCGGTAAAGTTAGTGAAACAAAACTTCTGCAGAACATTCTGCAGACGTTGGGCAATATCTTCTCACGTGTCGTTAGCTTTTGGCTTTGGCTTTACATGGCATGTATATGTTGACAGTTTAGCAATCGATATTGAAACAATATTGCACCAGAGCTGTAGTTGTTTGCACAGGACGGACAATCCCGTTCAACAGTCGTGGGACCCTTGCACTCAACATCATGACAGTTTCGCCAGGAAGTAAGAAGAGCCGTTGAGCTAGACAAGTGGTGCCGAGAAACTGTATAACACTCCCTCAAAATATGCCAAAATTTTCACCAGTAGCAGAGAAGACCTAGAGGTACATCGTTCTCTAATGCTTTCAAGGGGATAAGGTCGCCGAATATATTTGCACAGGGATTTAAATGTTTGCATTTAACCGCCTTGTCGCTAATACCGTACTTCTATCGCGCGATCTAATCGCCGAAAATTGCATTTTAATAAATTGTTCAAATAAATGTGCTCTTAAACAATCGACTGCGATGTCTTAAGGAAGCACTGGCCCGCCCTATTGCTTGGTTTTAATGGTCTGGTGATTTTGGTAATATTAGCATATTATTCATAACCATCTAACATCCCATTAAAAAAATCTGTATTGGTAGTCGCTTCTTTTTATTAAAAACATAAGCTCTTCGACTGATTAAGACGAATGCATGTTTTTACATACACATGAAACATATATATAGAACATAGACTTTCTCAAGGTCACCTAGAGGCCTGGTGGAATTTGATGAACTCGGGACCCTTTCGCTCATGAGTCGGGAGCACTATCAACCGCACTTGATATTGTTTTTTTTTTTTTTTCTAGTTTTTTTTTACTACAACAGTTCCGCCATTAACCCTTAATACGCCAAAAATGCAGATGACAAAATTTACGTCTGCAGAATTTCAAAAAATGTCTCGTCCAAGCAATATCATATTGAGAATTCGAACATTTGAGGGCAAACAGTGTAGATTCAGATGAGGTGGCTCATTATGAGCCATCTCATCTGGATCTACACAATTTGCTAATTCAACAATTTTAAATTTTGGCGCTTTAAGGGTTGATACAACAAGAGTTCGCACATATTAGATCTACGAACTCTTCATGCTTAAACGAGCTCGCAAAAATGCGAACCAATGAAATTTAGTGCAGACATAGTTTACCGCACTGCGCATGTCTGAACTAGACAGTGCATCATACTTTTTAGAAACGTTGACCTGCTAAATTGCTGGGGAATAACCTAGCTTTGCTATTGAACCATATTCAGGATATTAATGTCTGTTATTTATTTTTTTAGCTGGAGAGTATTACATGAAAGAAAATCAGCTAACATTGTAGACTTTCTTCAGTCTGCTCCTGAGCAGCTGAGCAATGTGTGCTAAAAATCACAAAGGGCTGAAGTAAGCATGCTAAAAATCAATCGCAAAAAGAAATAGGGTCTATTGATTGATTGATTGATTTGATGCTTTTTTCCACGGTAAACAACCATGGTCATGTCGGGACGGCCAGTTAACCTAACCACACTATTCCTGGGCAGGCTTAGACCTCCTAAGCGGTTAACCAGTACTAAGTGCACATACTTTCGCCAGTAACTGACAACTGCCCTTCTTGAATCAGCGGAAGAAGAAACGAAAGTATGTGGCCAGACCAGGTTTCGAACCCAGGACCTCTGACTTATGAGTCAGGTGCCCTACCGATTGCGCTACGCGGTCGAATACTGAATATTTCTCTATCTCCAAAATTTATTTTTGTCATGTGAGAGCAATAAAAATGACTGCCTGTATTTGAAAACTTACTAAACTATTTAATAATTTATTCAGAAGTACTTCTTAAGCAGTTATATTTTATCAAAGCCTGAGCGTGTTTACATTTTATACACTTGAATTTTTAAAATTGGACTTTTGTTTCAATATTCATTACCATAAAGTCCTACTTACTTTAAGAAGTATTACTATAACTGAGCCGTGACGCGACAAAACCAACAAAGTGACATGTGCGCCCGGCGAAGACTCAGATCAGTTTAGGCATCCGCCCAGTGGGAGCAGAGTCTTCGCTGTCGGCATGGAGGGAGCTTAGACCCAGAGCTACCCTTTGAGCGCTCAGAGAAGACCTTGATCAGACTGGGCGGATGCCCAGGCTGATCTGAGTCTTTGCTGGGCGCACATGCCACTTTGTTGGTTTTGTCGTGTCGCGGCTCAATTATGATTCGCGATATGAAAAAAATTGTACAACCCGGAAAAACTCCATACAGTCAGATCGGAAGCACATGTTCAGCAAATGACTCTGCTCATTGCTCATAAAGCACACTATTGAAATATATTTTAGCTTCTTTCGGAGAGGGGGCGTGGCGGGGGGGGAGGGGAGAAGGGAATCGGAGATGGAGGGGATGAAAATCTGAAATGCTCGTCGACTAGTATCACAAACGGTACGACATACACCACAGAAAAACAGAAGGAGGCAGATACCACCACCCCAACCACCCATTTATACCCCCCACCCCCCAAAAAAATAAATAAATAAATACAAAAAAAAATACATGAAATGATGCTTAGACATTAGTTTTCTCGTCTTAGGTTACCTGCTGTGTTAAACTGAAAAGTTTTTCACGAAACTTATTTATAGTTGTTATTATTATTATTATTATTATTTTTTTTTTATTATTCTACTGTTTTGTTCGGCATTGCAAATTGATATTGTTTTCAGCATTTTATCAAGTGAGGCTAAAAATATATTGAGACGCGTATTTCAAAGTATAAGAATGCAAATTGCATACCTGGGTCCAGGTTCACAATTATTCCTTAAACTTAAGGACGCCCATGAATTTACGGTAAACAATGTACGTGTAAATAAAAACGTACAAAAAGCATAATTTATTTGATTTTTCTTTCTCATTACAATTCCATGAACATTATCAGTAGGGTAACGTGAAAACTGATTCTCCATATGATTTAAATATAGATTATCTTTGAGTGAAACTTTCTACCTTAAATTTAAGGTTGTCCTTACATTTAAGAATGATTGTGAATCTGGGCCCTGGACCGCACAATGTGATTAGGGCATGCAAACTTTTAGAGTAATATACATGCATTTACAAACCTTAAAGTGTATCTTCTGACTACTTGTTGACCCACTCCAACAACTGGTTTTTCATACCGAAATAATAAGGAAGCTGCTAATTTAACTTACCTGGTTCAGTTTACTACCATTTCTCGTGGTGAGATTTGTCCAGAAGAGTTTTAAAAATTCACTGGCATGCTCTCAACCTTGGAAAGTAATCTCTTGCAATATATTTTTACAGTTTCAAAATGGCCGCCCTCAAACTGTTGTCAGAATGTACACAGAACATACCAGTATTGCTGTAAGGGTGGCACGTTTCAAGCCCATTCTTGAAAATTATCGTTTTTTATAAAATTAACTTGAAATCAGGTCAGAAGAATCTACTCTGATATTTTATGGCAGTTATTTTCATGGGAAGTACCTTGTGGGAAAACTAAAAGATGCATATAAGCAGCATAAGTGTCTGTGACACTTCAAGCAACCCTTTGCTGAAATGATCCTATTCCACATAACGGTCATGTGATTAGTGATGTCATCATTTCAGTTGTGATGTCATGATAGATGGAACCTGGCTTAATAAAAATTAAAATGTACCTCATCAAATACTAGAAACCAGAAGGAATATTTTACAATTGGAAAACTCACCTCAAAACAATAAATGATTAGGCCTATAACAGACAAGAGAGATCATGCAATATGCATGGTTTTGGGTGTGTAAAATCAAAAATGTTCATTATTAATCATCTTTTAAGACAAACGTTCCACTAAAAACAGTTGCTGGAATGGATCAACAGGACAGCAACAATTACTTTCTGCATCACCCCTGCGTATTTTAATATACTGTAAAAATGTGGAACGTTCGTCCGTTTAGGACATCAGAAATTGCCTTTTAGAGATATTAAAAAAAGTACACACATTTATGTTTTTTTTTTTTTTTTTTTTTTTAATTTCGTTTCAAAAATAGTGTATGAAATGGTCACATTAATTCTAATGACAAAAGTTCGCACGTCATGCACTAGTTTTTAAACTGAGTTTGCGAACTTTCAATATAGGGAATTTTGGCTGCTTTTAGTTACCTTTCGCCCAGGAGTCATTTTGTTTGTTCTATTCTATTTTATTGCATTCTGCCTGGGCGACTTGTAAGTCACTGTTTTCAGCATCAAAGAAAAATGATTATTTGCCTGTTGTATAACTAATTTGCACTGATTAAATTTGGAAACCGTCTTTTGTATTGATTCTTGGCGTCAGAATAATTTGCCAAAAAGGCTGACCCCATCTCCTACATTCTGAAACTTTTGACTCACTTCTTAAGATGTCGCGAAACAGTATTAACACTATTAACCACTTGTATCAATATTGTGTTACATTAAACTTCACTTTCAAACTAACATTGTTTCAATATTTTATGTCAAACTTATTTATCCAGTTATTTATCAAGATTAAAGGAAAACAAGGCCTGTGTAGACATCATGGATCCATGATATGGCCTTCCTGTTGCAACTTGATTTTGAAAGTTCAAGAAAATTATGTGAAAATCGAAGGCTCAGATCAGCCTGCCTGTCTGATACTATGCTTTTTTCAGTTCATGACTTTGCAAGAGTAAAGTCACTTGAGTACCTGCCCATGTTAAAACAAAAAAAAAAAAAAACAACAACAGGTCACACTGCTTCAACTCAAAAAGCCTCAGTTACATAAAGAAGATTTAAAGAAATGTCTCAAATTCAGATGAAAGAATTGTTTGAGTGTAGAAAACTCTATTTAAGATAAAAGATATATCGGCTGCCTATTTCTCAACTGCAGATAAAAGATTTGCAATTGCCTCTGTTACTCGGAACAGGTATCACAAACTGTTAAAATTTGCTCAGATGCAGGTGTCTCAAATGCAGAAAAATGGTCCTTTGCAGGTGCGCTAATTGAAAATAAAGGACATGCTCGGCTGAAGGTGCTAAGATGACTTAATTGCAGATACAATATTTTCTAAGCTGCAGATGCTCCAACTGTAGATGAAATAATTGCTTAAATGCAGATGTGTTTATTGCGGTTTAAAGAAATGCTTGACTGCAGATACGTCGTTTGAAGGTAACCGAATTGCTTTAATGCAGACAGCTCGATTGCTAAAAACAGAATTGCTTGACTACAAATACCTCCATTGCTGATAAAAGAATTGCTTGACTTAAGACAACTCTATTGCTGATGAAAATTATTGTTTGACTGCAGATACCTCTACTGAAGATAAAATAATTGCTCGATTGCAGGTGCCTGCAGGTGTATCTACTGTTGATAAAAAAATTGCTTGACTGTAGATACCTCCATCGAAGATAAACGAATTGCTTGATTGCAGATATCTGTTTCGAAGGTAAACGAGTGGCTTGACATCTACCTCTATCGAAGACTAAACAATTGCTTGACTGCAGATACTTCTATCGAAGAAAAAATAAATGCTTCACTGCAGGTACCTTTTTTTGAAGAAAAAGAATTGTTTGAATGCAGGAATCGTTATTAAAGATTAAAAATAAAATGCTTGACTGCAAATACATCTGTTGACGATAAATGGATTGCATGACTGCAACTACCTCTATTGAAGATAAAAGAATAGCTTGATTATAAGTACCCCTATTAAAATTTAAAGGATTACTTCGCTGCAGGTGCATCTACTGAAGGTGAATGGACAGAATTGCATGGCTGCAAATACCTTTATTGAAGATATAAAAATGCTTGACTGCAGGTACCGCTATCGAAGATAAAAGAATTGCTTGACAACAGGAACCTCCACTCAAGATAAAACAATTGTTGACTGCAGGTTAAACTATGAAATATAAAAGATCGCTTGACTGCAGGTTATGTTTTTGAAGATAAAAGAATTGCTTGACTGCAGGCACTTCTGTTGATGACAAAAGAATAACTTGACTTCAGGTTCCTCTACAGAAGATTATTTTCCTGACTGCGGATATCTCTATTTATTATAAGAGTGGTGCTTTACTAGAGGTACCTCTACTGAAGAGAAAAAAAAAGAATTGCCACTACAATTACATTTATTGTAGATAAATTAATTGTTTTAGGTACCTTTACTGAAGACAAAATCATTGCTTGACCGCAGATACCTCTATTGAAGATAAAATAATCTCTTGACTGCAGGTTCCTGTATTGAAGGTAAAAGAATTGCTTCACTACAGATAACGCATTTGAAGACAAAAAATTGCTTGATTGCAGATACCGCCATTGAAGGTAAAACAATTCCTTGAATCGCTTACTGCAGGTTCCTCTTTTAAAAATAAAAGATTTTCTTGACTGCTTATACCTCTGTTAAATATAAAAGATGAGCTTGACATGCTGCTGGCAATTATTGGACATATACTGAAGATAAAAGTATTGCTTGACTGCAGTACCTCTATTGAAGATAAAAGAAGTGCTTAACTGCTGTTACCTAAATTGCAGATTAAAGAATCGATGACTATAGATACCTCTATCGAAGACAAAAAAAATACTTGTGCAGGCACCTACACTGAAGATAAACGAAAAATTTGATTGCAGGTTGTTCTACTAGAGATACAAGAATAGCTCGACTGAAGGCACCTACACTGAAGATAAACGATCAGCTTGACTACAGGTTCCATTACGAGAGATAAAAGGATAGCTTGACTGCTGGTACCTCTGCTGAAGAAAAAAATATTTGACTGCACGCTCTGCTATTGAAGATAAAAGAACTACTTAACTGTCGGAACGTGCTTTGAAGATAAAGGAATCACCTGATTGCAGGTGTCTTTATTGAAGACATGAAAATAAATGTTTGACTGCAGGTGTCTTTATGGAGGACTTAAAATAAATGCTTGACTGCAGGTCTCTATTGAATATATAAGCATTGCCTGATTGGCTACAGGCACCTCTCTTGTAGATTAAAAAATGCTTTACAGTAGGTACCTGAATTAAAGATAAGGACTGCAGATAACGTTTTTAAAGAAAAACAATTGCTTGACTGCAGGTTCGCTTGCATTGCTTTACTTAATGTTCCTGTACTGAAGATAAAAGAATTGCCTGTTAGCAGATACATCTGACGAAGAAAAAAGAACTGCTTGACTGGCAACAAGTACTGTTATTGAAGATACATGTAAAAGTATGGCTTGACTGCTTGCTCCTATATTGAAGATGAAAGAATTGCTTGAATGCAGGTACGATTATTGAAGATAATAAATTGCTTGACTGCGTTTACTTCTGTTGAAGTTAAAGAAAATGCTTGACTGCCGGAACCTCTATGGAAGATAGAAGAAAAGTTTGACTGCAGGCACCTCTATTGAAGATAAAAATTGCTTGATTGCACAAACTTCTATTGAAGATAAACAGTTGCTTGAATTACTTCACTCTAGATGCCTCTATTGAAGATAAAAGAATTGCTTATTTGCAGGTACCTCTATTTAAAATAAAATAAAAAAAATGCTTGACTGGCTTCAGGTACCTTTATTAAAGATAAAAGTATTGTTTGACTGCTTGTTCCTCTATTAAAGATATAAAAAAAAATTCTTGAATGGAGGGACATTTATTGAAAACAAACATGCTTGACCACATGTACCAATACTGAGGATAAAAGAATTTTTAGATTACTAAACCTGCAACCTGTTGAAAATAAAAGAATTGCCGGACCTCAGGTATCTCTATTTAAAATAAAGAATTGCTTGACTGCAGATAATGTTTTTGAAAATAAAACAATTGCTTGACTGCTGGTTTCCCTACTGAAGATAAAAAAATTTGCTTGACTGCAGTGCCCTCAATTGAAAATGAATTGCTGGATTCTAAGTTCTTCTATTTAAAATAAAACAATAATAAGACTGCAGCCACCTCTTTTGACTGCAGGTATATCTATTGAAGATAATAAAGATTTCTTGACAGGCTGCAGGTACCAATATTGTAGATAAAAGTATTGTTTGACTGCTGGTACCTCTATGGAAGATAGAAGTAGTTCTTGTCCTCAGGTTCCATATTGAAGATAAAAATTTCTGGACTGTAGGTAACTCTAAGATAAATAAATTGTTTGACTGCAGGTTTCTCTATTAAAGATGAAAGAATTATTGACTGCAGGTGCCTCTATTGAAGAATAAAAATTGCTTGACTGCAGGTAACTGTCTTGAAGATAAAAGAATTGCATGGCTGCAGATAACACTTAGAGGAATAGCTTTACTTGACGTACTCTTTTGAATAATAAAGAATTGCTTAAATTGCTTCAGTGCAAGTTCTTCTATTGAAGATAACAGAATTGTTTGACTTGAAAGAATTACTCGTTTGCAGGTTTCTCGACTACAGTTAAATATTGCTTGACTAGCTGTCGGTACCTATTTTGAAGATAGGAGATTTGCTGGAATGATGGTACTTCTATTGAAATTAAAAAATTACTAGACTGCAGGTACCTCTATAGAAGATAAAAGAATTGCTTGACTACAAGTACCTGTATTGAAGATAACAGAATTGCTTGATTACAGGTATCTGTTTTGAAGATAAAAGCATTGCCTGACTGTAGATACCTCGATTGAAAATAAAGGAATTGTCTGACCACATGTTTCTTTATTGAATATAAAAGCATTGCTAGTCTGCAGTAACTTTACAGAAGATAAAAGAATTTCTTGACTGCATGTACATCTATTATATATTAAAGAATTGCTTGACTACAGATATGATTAACCTATTGAAGATAAAAGAATTGCCTGACTGCAGGTACCTCTGTTGAAGATAAAGGAATTGCCTGACTGCAGGTATCTCTATTGAAGATAAAGGAATAGCACGACTGCAGGTACCTCTATCGAAGATAAAGGAATTGCCTGACTGCAGGTACCTCTGTTGACGATAAAGGAATTGCCTGACTGCAGGTACCTCTGTTGAAGATAAAGGAATTGTTTGAATGCAGGTACCCCTATTGAAGATAAAGGAATTGCCTGACTGCAGGTAAATCTATTGAAGATACAAGAATTGCTTGACTGCAGGTAAATCTATTGAAGAATTGTTTGTTTTGAAGAAAAAAATATGTTTGCTGCCTATACCTTAGTGGCAGATAAAACTATGGCCTGTTTGCATATGCCTCAACTGCAGATAAAAATGCTTAAATGCTTATGCCTAAACAGCAGATAAAAATCGAAACTTAGAGACTTGCTCGGCAAGAGGTGCTTCATTTGCAGATAATATTTACTGAGCTGCAGATACACCCGCTGTGGGTAAAATATTTACCTGGCTGCAGATCGCTTTCATCCAGATGAAATATTTTCTTACTTTAGAAACATACAAAAATGTTTTGTTACAGATGCCCGCACTGCAGCTAAACATTATCTCGGCTGCTGATATGTCTCAAACGAAGATAAAGACTTGCCTCAACTCCGGATTATAAAACTCGCATTCGACTATGCTTAGAGATTTCGCAGTCTACAAATAACAAGTTTACTTAAAATTTGGATCGGAGAGAAGAAATCTTCGAGATAATAATAAAAAAAAGACAGGACTTTATTGGAAGACTTGCGGAAAGCTTTATATGTGAGTCATGGAGTGTTTCGTGCGACGCTGGGCGCCGCTGGTTAAAAGGCTCGGAGACTGCGGCTAGAAAAGCAACAGTTGGGCGACTGACGTTTAGTGGTCGATGTCCATCATTGCCAAAGTACCACACTGACCCTAAGCTGTTGGACTAGAAGTGCCCGAGCGAACAGATTAGACCTTTATCAGACTGCTTGAGCAGTTGGATCAGGATCTACACTGTCTGTCATTCCGTCAAAAAATTCGACCCAACCATATGAAAAATAAAAGTTTATAATATTTATGTTAATTTAAGGTATTTCAACACTTAATGTAGTCACGGTAGTAATTGTTTACAATGCGTTATCATACAATTTTTCAATGTAATTTTGGCATTTATTAGCTGTTAATATTGTTTTATCGCAAAAGAATTATGACATGTAAATAATAGACTAATCTATAAGAAAATTGGTGAACTTCAGAGCTTGTTGACTAACCACTTCTGGTGGTACCTTAAATTTTGCTCCCTAAGAAGTCAAATATATAAAACTGTCAAAAGCTGAACTTTGAGTGTAAATCATCATCGGAAGAGAATACTTGTACAAAATTTAATATGCAAAGTGATATGAAAAATGCTGTTTATGTGCAATGAATTGGGCACCAAGTTTTCAATGAATTAACACTGCAAGGTCAATACTGTAATAAAATATAATAAAGTATGTATAAATCTACGTGCACCACTAGAACATGACTATAAATGTAACAGGACGTGCGTATATAATCATATGCTACAAACTATATGCAATTTGCTCGTGCATGTTTTTTTTAATGACATTTTCTAAAACGATATAAATTCATCGAAATCTCTACACAAAGTTCCCATTTTGGTTATTCTCTGCAGATTAGAATACCTCCAGTACGAACTGTTGAAAAAAAAGTATTTTATTTAAGAAATTATGGGAGGTTAATTTGCGACACCGCAAAGTAGCCATATATTTTCTTGTATACACCCTTTTAAAATCAACATCATGTTCCACGTGCAGGTATTCGAAAATTTGGAAAATAAATACGACGAAGATGCCATTAAGGGAAATCATGTCATTCATGTTTATTCATATTTTGTATTCACCGCCATATCACCTCACATCGTGGCTCATTGGCACTTTATCAGGACACAACGTATAAACAAAACTTTTACCCATAAAAATGCTAGACTCTATGAGTAGTATGGGATGCCACTACGGCACCTACTCGACCGGAGGGTCTCCGGTCGAGTGGAGCCGTAGTGGCCTCCTATACTACTTCTGTGTCCGTCGAGGAAACAATGGAGATGCCTTCATTCACTTTTAGGTGAAAATACTGGGCTTAACAAAGTCCTCAATTAAATCCGA
This sequence comes from Ctena decussata, assembly GCA_963989385.1. Lineage (NCBI taxonomy): Eukaryota > Metazoa > Mollusca > Bivalvia > Lucinida > Lucinidae > Ctena > Ctena decussata. The sequence goes on along the minus strand of OZ022510.1, from coordinate 37,205,897 downwards.
CAATCAAATACTGTTAATGTCTGTATATCATATCATCTGTGATTATGGTGCTTATCTATCCTGTTACTTGCAAGATAAGTTAATTTGTCCCTGCTGTTAATCTATCCGCAGCCAATATACACCAATTAGGTAGTTTAGAAACCCTCTGAAGTTAGCGGTATTTATTTCATGACTATCTCGGCCTTAATTAACGAGATAAATGCAACAAGTTGCAACACATTGTGTCTGAAACTACAGACAAAACAAAACAATATTGTCACACGAACAACAGACACAGAAATATATAGGAGAGTCTTCTTTTTCTTTTACTATCATTTTCTTACAGTTAACATTCTTTTCGGAAACTTCATTAAATTTAAACAGCCTGATCGATTTTTATTCCAAAACGATTGCACAAGAATGCATTACCGCGTTTAGTTTTGAGTTCAAGTTGACCACCCTCAAAATGTATAGAATATATTGGAAATAAAATCAACTGATGTACACAACCCGTGGTGAATGTAGAATAATCAGTTTCTGGGGCCAGAAGGAATGTATGGAAATGAAATTGGTAATTTCTTGTAGAATGATGCATATTTTTATCAAACTACACCATGTGGTTAAGAGTTATGAGCAATTTCACTCACTGACTACAGCGGAAGGATAAACAGACTGATGGACTTGCACAGCGATTAAAGTGCACAGCTGTGTGACCTTTGTTTCAAGGTCACAGTAAGACTTATAATGTCAATTTTAAGTCTAGTTTTGGCCATTATCTACACAGTAGCTACTGAATTGATATGGAATTGTTCCCAAAGTGGCCTAAATTAAACATTATGAGGAGTTAGAACACTAGTTATGATTAAATGGCCATGACATCATGATTAAATGGCCATGACATCATCTTCAAGGTCAAGGTCATGGCTAGACTAAACAGAGTTTAATCATAGATTTCATCAATCAGGCGGCAGAAATGTACCAAATCTGAGTGGTTTCATTTGAAAATCAATGTTTAATGTGCACAGAATGACCTTGACCTTGGTCTGAAGGTCAGTATTAGCCAAACATGATGAAACAGAATTGGGGTTAAACTTAAAGGTTATAGAAAAGTCTAATGTAAAATAATGAACTTCTAAATGTATTGGTGACCTTCAGATCAAGGTCAAGGTCATTATATGCATATTAAGCATTGTTTTACAAATAGAAACATACATATTTGTTAAATTTCTGCTTACTAGCTGTGTGAGATCTTTGGACAAACTCTGTCTAGTCTAATCTTGACCTTGACCTTGAAGATGATGTCATGGCCGTTTGATCACAACTAGTGCTTTAACTCCTCATAATGTTTAATTTAGGCCACTTTGGTCATGATTTCATATCAGTTTAGGAGCTACTGTGTAGACAATGGCCAAAACAAGACTTAAAATTGACATTATAAGTCTTACTGTGACCTTGAAACAAAGGTCAAGGTCACCAAAATTTAATCAACAGTTTGTACTCTCCCAAGGGTGAACCCATATTAGTTTGGTAAGAAGTCATCCATTGGTTCTAGAGATACGGTAGAATATATTGAATTCAAAGTACCAAAATTAATGAAAATTGACAGTGTCTCTAAACGAAATTCTGCAGACATAAGATTTTACTTTAAAAGATAGAATTTGAGAAAAGATGTCACCAAAGACATTTCTTCAACTTATAAAGGAAGGTATTTATGAATGCCAATAAATTTGAAGGAGAAATATAGCTTATAACATGACACCCCTGGTTCGTGCTGATTTACCCCACCCACTTTAATAACCCCATTTCTCCAAAAGTAGGGCTTACGGAGCTTAACCACTATTGATTCAGTATAGCGGACACTATAGTCTAATCATCAGCTGAAAATAAAACATTTTGCTCTTGGGCAGAAAAAGGGCCTTATAGGCACCCCCCACTTTGAACCATATATACCACGGGGTACAAGAGTTATGAGCGTTTTCACTACTTGACCGTAAATTTTCAACTTGTGCTCAGCAAAGCCTCGTCCATCAAAAAAGACGGTTATGCATGTGACTCGTTAGATAATGTTGACATGTATAAGTATGCAAAATTTTATCAAAATATAGAATGCGGTTCAAGAGTTTTAAGCGTTTTCGCTAACTGATAACGTACAGACGGACGGGCGGACGGACTCACAGTGATTATAGTGCAAACCTGCGGGTTGTACAATAAGAAATTTTGCATACCAGTGGCTGGGCAATGTTAAATTACATAAGTATACAAAATTTGAGGCAAATATACCTAGCGGTCCAAGAGTTATGAGCATTTTCAATAAAAGAGCTTGACCGGCCAAATTGATGCTCGGTGAAGCCTCGTCACTGTTTTGCATACCAGTGGCTGGGCAATGTTAAATTACATAAGTATACAAAATTTGAAACAAATATACTAAGCGGTCCAAGAGTTATGAGCATTTTCAATAAAAGAGCTTGACCGGCCAAATTGATGCTCGGTGAAGCCTCGTCACTGTTTTGCATACCAGTGGCTGGGCAATGTTGAATTACATAAGTATACAAAACTTAAAGCAAATATACCAAGCGGTCCAAGAGTTTTGAGCATTTTTAATAAAAGAGCTCAACCGGCCAAATTGATGCTCGGTGAAGCCTTGTCACTGTTTTGCATGCCGGTAGCTGGACTATGTTGAAATACATAAGAATACAAAATCTGAACCATATTTATCACGGTGTTCAAGAGTTATGATCATTTTCAGTAGTTGGCCGTAAATTTTCAACTTGTGCTCAGCAAAGCCTCGTCCATCAAATAAGGTTGTTATGCATGCGGGTCGTTATACCCCCATTCCACTGGACGGCGCTTCCACTGCGCTCCGAAATTTTCGACAAAGCGTCATGAATCGTACCAGAAGCGGCAGCAGCGCAGGAGAAGCTTCTAGGTCGCAGTGAAAGCGTATCAGAAGCGGCATGATCGCCAAGTCACGGCGCTTGTTTTGACTCTGCTCAAAATTTACGTAGCGGAAGCGCCGTAGACTCAAAGCGCAACGAAAGCGTAGTAGTCGTAGCTCGAAATTCATGAACGCAGCAGCAGCGGGAGCAGCGCAGCGGGATCGTGCCGACAGCGCCGTGAGATTCGTCTGCGACCCAGCTACGCTTCTGCTACGCTCTTTGCGCTCCCGTTACGCCCTTGCCGCTTCCGCTGCGACTCTATTATTTATGAATAGCGCGACCACGACGTTTCCGCTGCGCTCTTGGTGCTTTATCTGCGTTTCCTCTACTGTTATGGCGATCTGGGCATGAAAACGCCGCGTTTCCACGACGTTTCATAACTCGATTCTCACGTTTCATTCACGATGCAGGCTGCCAGGAGCAGGAGTTGGAATACCCTCTCCTGCGATAAAGGCTGCGTGAAAATAGTCTCCTGACCAGGCCTATGTGTGGATTTCGCCTTCTGCTTTTGAAAGGGGACCAGGCTCTTGCTGTCTAAACTGAGCCAGATAGGCACCCTTTAGAACGCCGAGCAGAGGCTCCAGTTGAGTCTGAACAGCAAGAAGAACAAGACGAGTTGTTCGAAGTCACTAGTTCATGATTGCCAGCTGGGCCACAGCCACTGGAATTTTTATATTATCAATATTGTTTGAAGGCTGGTGGCTAACTTCTGCTGGACACGATTCTCCGCCGATTTACATAGAAGCGGTTACAAAGCGCAACACAAGCGCAGCATGAGCGCAGCTCCGGCACTTAGGTCGTAGCACGATCGCAAATGCATCGTAATGAGCGTAGCTCAAGCCTAGCTTGAAATCCTTTGCCGTAGTAGCAGCGTATTAGAAGCGCCCTCGAAGTCCATTGAGCGTGGCAGAAGCGCAGCTAAATCGCGGCAGCATCGTGACTAGCAAGATCGTATTAGAAGCGTACTGGCAGCGTACTGGAAGCGCACAAGTTCCAAGTTTTGTCAAATGCCTACGCTTCTGCTGCGATTTCGAAAATTTTGGAGAAGCGCCATGATCGCCAAGAGCGCAGTCAAAGCGTCATCCAGTGGAATGGGGGTATTAGACAATGTTGACATGTATAAGTATGCAAAATTTTGTCAAAATATCCCATGCGGTTCAAGAGTTATAAGCGTTTTCGCTAGCTGATAACGGACGGACGGACGGACTCACACAGTGATTATAGTGCAAACCTGTGGGTTGTGCAATCATGTTTTTTGTACTATGTTGATCAAACATTTTTTTTATTTTCCTAAATATTACTTCTTTTTCATATAATGTACATTTTCCGTGTTCTTTCTGAAAAGAATACAATTACCGTATTTAGAATTTCTATGATGAAATTTTACTTGAATAGAATGGAAAAAAAGTGCGACCATTTTTACATTTTGATCAGCCTTATTTTTTATGACGGCCGTATATGAAAATCCTGTCCAACTCGCAGGTCGCTCCAAGCGGCGTAGAAGACCGGTACTTGATATAGGCTACTGGTATTTTACGGAACGGAGCAGAAGGGAACCGAACGGAACATACTGTCTTACGGAATGCATCGCATTGGAACTGTATGTTTTCAATGTTATATACAATGCGATTTATTCCGTAAATACTATGCAAATGCAGCAAACTAATCTATTTTTATATTCAATAATTATTAGTATAACAAATGCCCATAGACCGTCTTGATATACAATATGTCCGGCTTTAAATACTTAGATTCATTTTGATTTTTACGATAATTTCATTTGTTCTTATTTGTTTTGGTGCAATCTGAGGTATGTAGATTCGGAATACTCTGAAATTCAGACATAAACAGCATTTGAATTACAATATGTTTTAAAGATCTATGCACCTTTTTCGAGTGACGATGTTGTATCTTCTGATGTTCGAAGATACAGCATCGTGAGTTTTAAAATCAAGCTACACTTTCATAGCAAAACGGGGAAAAACCACATAAACCAGCAGAAACCGTATCCTTTCCTGTACATCATATTAGACGTCATAAGGGGTGGTTTATGGGCGTTTAATTAACTGACAACTGTCTGTCAAACCGCTATCAATTATAAGTTAAAGATTGACAGGAAAAGTGAAATAAAATATAGAATGGGTGCGAAATTCGAAGGAGTCAATAATTCGATACACGAAGACATTGCGGGACAATAAAAACATAATTGTCATTTTGACATTGATCTATGTAAAACATACGGGCTCTGAGATAAGGATGAAGCTTATCCCGTTAGGTCCCAGGTCCCCATATGTAAAGCTAACTCAGCTACTGTACTAGTGCCCTTCAACGGAGACACAGTTAAAAAGTATGGATTCACCTCCTTGCGTTTTTTGCCAGTTTTACAAACTGTAAGGCAAACAAGCCGTGTGTCTTCCAGTTCGCTTTCCTGGACGACGAAGGCCTTCCGAAATGGGGTCTCCTTTTAAAGGAAAGAATGTGCCTCTAGGGGAGCAAATACAAAAACACAAAAGCAAAAACAAAACATACTTTAATCATACCCATAGCCAAAAATGCTAAAATTTTGGGCTGTCTCACTCAATTTTCATTCTTAGTTTGTTTTTCTTTTTCTTCTTTTCTTTAGATTGAAAATTCTTACATTAAACCATATGAATGAGACATAAGTTTGACCGTCAATAATTCCTATGTTGGATGATTGAAGATTTTCAATTTTAACCTGATAATTAGTAACATTAAAGCTACAAAATATGCATAGGAGAACCATTTTGAAGGGAGTTGGCGGTGAGTATCGGGGGGGGGGGGGGGGGGGGTTGAGGGGTTATGGGGGCGCAGTGAGGGGTTATGGGGGCGCAGTGAGGCTGTGCTAATGCTGTGAGTCATGCTACAGCAAAAACATATTTCGTCAGTTCGCGACTTATAAATGTAGCCAAAGTTGTGAGCTATTAAATTTACTTACGAATTCAGATTCAAAGGAAAGTGGGTGTTTCCGAAAGCCATAACTTGTTTTATGCTAATCGAAAAGGATTAACAACCAAATCTAATTTCCTTTGAAAGGAAAACCTTTTGTAGTAGTTTATTAAATTGTCCGTTGAGGTATCAGTAGTGACTGAAATTACATGTTTCGAATTGTAGTTGCAAATATGGCAAGATTCGTACTTTAATCCCGCCGCACGCCCAATTATTAAAACTTTCACCCCATCGCTCGCCCAGTCACACCTCGTCCCCATTTAACCGCAGCCCCCAAATTATTATCATGAAAACATAGCTGAGCCCGACACGAGAAAACCAACAAAGTGGCATGTGCACCCAGCGAAGACTCAGATCAGTCTGGGCATCCACCCAGTCTGAGCAGACTCTTTGCTGTGCGCTTAAAAGATAGCTAAGGGTCTAAGCTAGCTCCATGCAGGTGATGGAAAGAACTTGACAGGCAACGAGTATCCCAATCTTACGCCAGCAGCTGCAGACATCAGGCAATAGACGCCCGCATACTGTATAAAACTCGAGAACGCGGGCATCACACAATAAGCAACCTCGACAGCTATGGTCCGAAGAAGCCACGGCCATCTAGAAGAAGATTTTTGATGCATGCAGAGAGAATCTACAATAAGCAAACAGACTGATCAGATTGAAATCAGACTCCACTATGATTCATGCTGCAATGACAAGTCAGTCTTAGTTTGAGTATTTCTGGATAATCTTTGGTTGAAAAAGGTTAGAATTAACTTCTTAAAAAGTTCCTTCAAGAGCAGAAAATACATACAGAAGTAGGAACATGGGCCAGACTACGTAGTTTCAGCTAATAAAGCCTCGTCAGTGACCCTGACAATATCTGGTGACGAAACCAGAAAAAAAGCATACTGTAATTTTGGCAATCGATTCAAAGACTGATTAATTTCAAAAGGATCTAAATAATATAAAAAAACCGATGATCTAGAATAACGGTCTAAATCGATCTCAAATTTTAGATTTCTCAGACTCTATCCTCAGACCTCAAAGGATGTAAATAAAATATAATCTGCACTATGGATGATGCACGGGGAGACGTTTTACGGCCGCGACACGACACAACACCTGCTGCAGTGAGGTAAAATTAGAATCTTAAAAAGTTCCTTCAAGAGCAGAGAATACATACAGAAGTAGGAACATGGGCCAGACTACGTAGTTTCTGCTAATAAAGAAGTCTACTTTAAGTCAGTATTTAAGAACTGACCATTATACCAAAGAATAGACATTTCCCAGCAGGCACACAACGTTGATTCAATATTGAAATGTTGATTAAGCGCTGTGTGCCAGATGGGTTGTTATCCGGGATCATTACTGGATGGACGATACCCGGAACAACTGATATCGGTAGTGGTTTTAAAACAAGAGGACCATTGGTCCTGTAGCTCACCTGAGTCCATTCATCCTCAGCACTCTAGGGTAAGTAACTGTAAGGCAAATTGTACAATATCGTCAAATGTCGAATGTGTCGGAGATTTTATGCTTGTCGACGGCATTTCTATATCATAGAGTGTCATAGCAATGGAAAAATGCACTTTTCTGCTTCTGTCATTCAAAAGTCTTACAGACAAAATTTGACCTTGCCGTGAAAGAGATCAAGGTCAATCCAAGGTCATCATTTATAAACATTTTGTAGTAATACAGTCCCAGAGGCTACATACCATGTCTCAAAGCAATCAGCCCTGTGGATCTAGTTTAAAGTTAATATCATATATGGTTCTGGTGTCTATCTTGGCCATGTGACCTGGACCAAATATAAACTTTCTTTCCCCCTTTGCCTGAAGGCTGCATATGAAATTTAATTGAAATTGGCCTAGAAGTTTCAGAGAAGTCCTTTGAAAATGTTGACACACAACTGACAAGTGACCTTTAGTCAATTTCACTAAATGACCTTGACCTCTAGAATTCTTAGGGGTTGAGGTTGACTGTTTTTCCATATCACAGAGCACAATAGCAACAAAAATGCACCTTTTCAGCTTTTTCCATTCAAAAGCCTTACAGACAAAATTTGACCTTGCGGTAAAATAGGTCAAGGTCAACCCAAGGTCATCATTTACATAAACTAGTAGTACTACCTCCCAGATGCTACATACATGTACCAAGTTTCAAGGCAATCAGCCCAGTGGTTCTGGAGAAGAAGATTTTTTAAGGTTTTTGCCATATATGGGCATGGTGGCCATGTTGGTCGTGTGACTTGGACCAAATATGAAATTTAACTGAAATTGGTACAGTAGTTTCAGAGGAGAAGTCCTTTAAAAATGTTGACACACAACAGGCAAGTACCCTTTGACCAAGGTCGCTAAATGACCTAGACCTCTAGTATTCATGGGGGTTGCCGATGACTGCATTTCCATATCACAGAGCACAATAGCAACAGAAAAATGCACTTATTTCAGCTTTTCCCATTCAAAAGCATAAGGGACCAAATTTGACCTTGCCATAAAATAGGTCACGGCCAACCCAAACCCAAGATCATCATTTATATACATCTTGTAGTACTAGAGTCCAAGATGCTACATACCAAGTTTCAAGGCAATCGATCCAGTGGTTCTGGAGAAGATCTTTCAAGGTTTTTGCCCGATATATGAGCATGGTGGCCATCTTGGTCATGTGACCCGGACCAAATATATAAACTTTATTTCCCGCTTTGCCTGAAGGTTGCACATGAAGGCAATCGGCTCAGTGGTTCTGGAGAAGAAGATTTTTTAAGGTTTTTACCATATATGGGCATGGCGGCCATCTTGGTCATGTGACCTGGGCCAAATATATGAACTTTCGTTCCCCCATCCTGTTAAAGATCCATATGAAATTTGGCTTCAATCGGCCTAGTGGTTTCTGAGAAGTTGTTTAATGAGTGTGGACGACACGGACGACGGACCAAGGCTATACTATAAGCTCACCTTGATAGGTGAGCTAATAAATGTAGCAGTGATATCGGCCCTGTGTTTTTGAAACTAAAAGTAGCTTCATTCACTATAGAACGCCCAAGGTGCCTTTTTTCTTTGTCGCTAAACGTCAAAAGTTTGGAAAAAATATACATGTATATGTGTGTGATACATGTAAGTAGGCCACCTAGAACACACTTTATGACACAATCTGCAAAACCGAGCAGTTGCAGGCATCAGGTAAGAAGAGTCTGCATAAAACTAACGAGTGTAGGAATTCTCAACCGAGCCATCTCAACCCCTAGAAAGTCGACAGCCACCAAGAACCTACAACGACCAGATTGAATCCAGATTCCTCAAAAATTCATGTCGCAATGACAAGACTTGTCTTAGTTGGGAAATATAGGTTATTGGCAGGTCTCTGCAGCCAGCAGACACACCCCTCTGAGCAATGTTGCGAAAGTAGGTAGGTAGTGTAGCACCTTAAACTATTTAAGTATATCCAGCTTTGGTTTGCTGCTCCCTAAACCACGCCCATCCCCCTCCCCGATTCCACTGGACGGCGCTTCTGCTACGCTTCAAAATTTTGGACAAAGCGCCATGAATCGTAACAGAAGCTGCAGCAAAGCAGTAGAAGCTTCTGGGTCGTTGTGAAAGCGTATCTGAATCGGCATGATCGCCAAGTAACGGCGCTTGTTTTGAATTTGCTCAAAATTTATACCCCAATTCCACTGGATGGCGCTTTGACTGCGCTCAAGGCGATCCTGGCACTTCTTCAAAATATTTGAAATCGTCGCAGAAGCGTCGGAATTTGCTAAAACTTGGGACTTGTGCACTTCCACTACGCTGCCAGTACACTTCTAATACGATCTCGCTACGCTAGTCACGATGCTGCAGCGGTGTAGTTGCGCTCCTGCCACGCCTGACGGACTTCTAGGGCGCTTCTACTACGCTGCCACCACGGAAAAGGATTTCAAGCCACGTTTCATCTACGCTTACGACGATGCGTTTGCGATCGTGCTACGACTTAAGTGCCGGAGCGTCGCCCATGCTGCGGTTGTGTGGCGCATTAAAATCGCTTCCATGTAGATCGGTGGTAAATCGGGATTCATCGGCAGTTAGCCACCAGACATCGAAAAAGACGGATAATATAGTAATTCCAGTCGCTATGATCCAGCTGGCAATCATGAACGAGTGACTTCATACACCTCTTCTTGTTGTTGAGGCACAACTGGGGCTTCTGATTGGCGTTCTAGAGGGCGCGGACCCGTAGTGGTTTTACGTGACTCAATTTAGAGAGCAGGAGATGAGATATCCTCTCCTGCATTTCAAAAAGCTTGAAATTGGTCTCCTGACCAGGCCTGGGTGTAGATTTCGCCTTCTGCTTTTGACTGGGTGAAATCTTTAACGAGATCTGTACGAGCAAATAATAATGATACCCATGGAACGCGGCGTTTTCATACCCGGATCGCCATAAGAGCAGAGGGAACGCAGATAAATCGCCAAGAGCGCAGCGGAAGCGTCGTGGCTGTACTATTCCTATATTATAACCATAGCGAAAGCGCCAAGAGCGCCACGAAAGCGTACAGAGCGCAACGGGAGTACAAAAGCGTAGCAGAAATTTAGGTGGGTCGAGGACGAATCGCCAAGGAGCTGTCAGCGAGATTCCACTGCGCTGATGCTGCGTTGCTCGTGCTGCTACCTCGATACTGCTGCGATCATGAATTTCGTGCTGCGCTAATACTATGCTTTCGTTGCGCGTTCTGTTCACGGCGTTTCCGATACGTAAATTTTGAGAAGTCGAAACAAGCGATGTGACTTGGCGATCATGCCGCTTCAGATACGCTTTCACTTTGACATCAACAGTGCTGCTTCAGCTTCTGCTATGATTCATGGCGCTTTGTCCTATATTTGGAAGCGCAGCAGAAGCGCAACAGAAGCGCCATCCAGTGGAGTAGAGGTTTTACGTAGCGAAATCGCCGTAGAGCTAGAGCGCAACGAAAGCGTAGTAAAAGCGCAGCGCGGAATTCATGAACGCAGCAGCGCGAGCAACGCAGCACCAGTGCAGTGGAATCTCGCTGATAACGCCTTGAAGATTGGTCCCCGACCCAGCTAAGCTTCTGTTACGCTCTTTGCGCTCAGATGAAGCGTAGTTTGTAATCCTTTGCCGTAGTGGCAGCGTTGTAGAAACACCTTGAAGGCCGTCGAGTCAGGTCTCACGCGTAGCAGAAGTGCAATTACTCATCGCAGCATCGTGACCAGCGTAGCAAGATCGTATTAGAAGTGTACTGGCAGCATACTGGAAGCGCACAAGTCCCAAGTTTTGGCAAATGCCGGCGCTGCTGTGGCGATTTCGAATATTTTGAAGAAGCGCCCTGGTCGCAAAGAGCGCAGTCAAAGCATCATCCAGTGGAATTGGGGTATAACGGGTTTCGGTAATTCCATAGAGTATTTTCAAGCCCCTATACAGCTGGCTTTCCGCAAGCAAAACCCCAGTAGGAACATGACGTTGTAGTGACGTCGTATTGACGTCAGTGCGACGTGATCATGTCGCACCGACGTCCGTAAGACGTCATTTCAGCGCCATGTGCCCGCTGGTAACAGTTCTCCGATATAATGATGAGATATGACTGAATCGGAGTAGTTTGAGTCTGAACAGGGGTATGAATAAATAATGGACCTCATATTATCTATGAAAAAATAATATGAAATAGGCGCCACCTAAATTGCAACCAACCTACATAATGACTCCAGTAAAAAGCTGAAACAAGAAAATTTTAGCACAGCTGCATGGATAGCTCCTTTTATTATGAGATTGATTAATTGATTGATTGATTTATTCATTGATTGATTGATTGATTTTACCATTTTCGGTCGACATCTGAACAACACATTCGTATCACGAGATATTAAATAAATGATAATGAAATGAGAATATAAAAAGTAGGCCTAGGCAAGAGACAGAACAGAGGACAGGTGTTTTGAAGAGACAGACAGACACAGAGAGAGAGAATGGTACCACTGGCAACCGAAAAACCCTGCTCAGTATCGGCAGCCAATAGTGTCATTGGCAACCGTTGGCACCACTGGCAAAATTGCCAATGCCACCACTGGCAGTTCTTTGGTAGAGCCAATGGCGCCAATGGTACCATTGGTAGAGCCGATGGCGCCTATAACACCATTGCAGAGCCAATATTTTTCTGTGCTGAGAAATTTTTTGTTTTTCTAATTTTCTTTCATTATTATGGGGAAAAATTCTCCTATGTCAACTCGAATGTTTATGATTGGTTCAATAAATTGCCATATTGAATGACGCAAATTTCCCGCCATGGTAATTTTTCCCACGCCCTAAGTTGTCTGCAGTATTGGTAGCCAATGGTCGGCAATGCTGGTTTCAATGGTATAGCCAATGGTGCCAATATTGAAACTCAGAGTGTCATTGGCATGTCAATAGTGACATTGGCAAAACCCCGAACGCAACCAGTATTGGTTTTGACGTCACACATAAAAGATGCAACGTCACACTTCATCCAATCGATTACTAGATTATTTATATAACTGAGGGAAAACCGATAGGCCCAGTTGAAGTCATAAGCTGTTTTGCAGAAAGACTCCGTCTCTCCGTCAGCCTTTGTCGTTTCTAGACAGTTGTAAAGCTTGCTAGCTACACCACGTGTGCACCCGACCTAGAAATATAATGCGTGTCACCAATAAACAGATGCCGGGAAGCCGCAGTTAAAAGGTAAGGGTTGTTTTTTCTTCGAGCTGTAGATACAGCCTTCTAGCCAAATAATCTGACGGCCATCATAGGATTTTTTTTGGAATTCAGACGCGTGTTGCCAGGGATGTGGCGGCGGAAGTTCGGGAATTTATTTTCGTCCAATAAAAATGCCAGCGTCTCGTTTCTCCATAGAAAGAAAAACGCCGACCGGAAATTCAGTGACACAAAAGTGGTACGGGACAGAATAGAATAGAACAGAAATACGCCTTTATCGTAAAGCAACCAACACTCGTTGTTTGCCGCCTTCGGCGGCAAACAACTCGTTGGTTGGTTGCTATAAACTAATGTAATTAGGAGGGGCCACCATCACATAAAATATCAAATCAGTGGTACCAAGAGAAAAACTAACACACTACAACTCATACAATATGTCTATAATAGACGTAAGAAAGCACTTGTGGCAGCCAGAAGAGATTTCTGTTCCCAAACGAGGTGACCACAAAGCTGAAAGGACTATAGAATAACAACAAGAAGCTAGGGGAGACACAAACATATCACGGCCAGTTGTAAAAACAATTACTGGGGAGGGGGCGTTAATCACCGTATAGTAATACAGATGAGGGTTCATGAAATATAACTTACAGCCACTGACAGCCAGAGTAGGTCCGACCAAAGGCAAAGCTGCGAAGAAAATATAATTTCGAAGATAAACTCGCTCGTTTTTTATGCCCCCACCACGAAGTGGGGAGGGGCATATAGTTTTGCCCTTGTCCGTCCGTGCATACGTACGTACGTCCGTACGTCCGTCCGTCACACTTTGTAGTACTGTTCTTGTCTCCGCAACTCCTCCTACAGTATTCGATGCAGGGAGCTGAAACTTGGAACACAGTTCAGACATGCATTGAACATGTGCATAAAGGAAACAGAACTTTGATTGAGATCTTTATTGCAGAATTATGTCCCCTTGAATAATATACATATTATAACCATATTTCACATTTGAGTACTGTTCTTGTCTCCGCAACTCCTCCTACAGTATTTGATATAGGGAGTTGAAACTTGCAACACAGTTCAGACATGCATTGAACATGTGCATAAAGGAAACAGAACTTTGATTAAGGTCTTGATTGCAGAATTATGTCCCCTTGAATAATATACATATTATAACCATATTTCACATTTGAGTACTGTTCTTGTCTCCGCAACTCCTCCTACAGTATTTAATGTAGGGAGTTGAAACTTGCAACACAGTTCAGACATGCATTGAACATGTGCATAAAGGAAACAGAATTTTTATTAAGGTCTTTATTGCATAATTATGTCCCCTTGAATAACATTAATATTTTGACCATATTTCACATTTGTAGTACTGTTCTTGTCTCTGCAACTCCTCCAATTGTATTTGATGTAGGGATTTGAAACTTGTAACACAGTTCACACATGCATTGAACATGTGCATAAAGGAAACAAAACTTTGATCCAGGTCATTATGGCAGAATTACATCCCCTTGAATGACATGCATATTTTGACCATATTTCACACTTTGTAGTACTGTTCTTGTCTCTGCAACTCCTCCAATAGTATTTGATGTAGGGATTTGAAACTTGCAAAACAGTTCAGACATGCATTGAACATGTGCATAAAGGAAACATAACTTTCAGTCAGGTCTTTATTGCAGAATTATGTCCCCTTGAATAAAATACATATTTTGACCATATTTCCATAGCTTAAATACAATCTCACCTTTTATCGTCGCTCTAGCAGCCTCATTTATTAACAGATTTTGATATTACATCACAGCTTTATTGGGTATGACAGAACCTCGAACAACTTTGCGTTTCAGGTTTGTAGGATGAAGGTCAAGGTCACAGTTGCTATTTTCAGAAAAACTAGGGCATTGCTCCAGCGCTTTCATTTATAGATCGATTTTGATGTAACTTCACATAAATGTTAAGTATAACAATATCTTGAATAAATTACTGTTTCAGCACCGCAGGTCCAAGGTCAAGGTCACAGTTGCTATTTTTAGAAAAAAAACTTTATCATTCCTCTACTCCTCTATTCATTGATAATTTTGATGTAACTTCACTCAAATGTTTAGTGTGACAATATCTTGGACAAGTTCGTGATCCAGAATTTCAGGGTAAAGGTCAAGGTCATATTTGCTATTTTAGAAAATATGCTGTCATCCCTCTGGAATGATTTTGGCATAACTTGACACAAATATTTAGCTTGACAATATCTGGGACAAATTTACGTTTCATCATTGTAGGTCCAAGGTCAAGGTCACAGATGCTATTATAGGTAAATGTAAATCTTTGTCATGGTTCTAGCGCTTTTATTTTTTAACTGATTTTGATAGAACTTCACACATATATTAAGTATGACAATATCTTGGACAAGTAAACCTTTCAGGGTTGTAGTTCCAAGGTCAAGGTCACAGTTGCTATTTTTAAGAAAAACTCAGTCATCCCTCTAGCACCTTTATTTATTGACAGATTTTGATGTAACTTCACACAAATATGTTTTAACACATTACTTTTCTAGTGAGGCATATGGCGGGGGCATTCATCACCTTTAGTGATTGTCTAGTTTGTAAATTTTTTTTTCATGACTTTGAATATGTTCTCTGCTTTTTAAGGAACTCTTATAGATTTTTGTTTAAGAACAAAGCATTTTCAGTGTAGATGGTTTTTAAAAAAATAATTTGGTTTTCCCTAAATATGTCTAAAAATGTCAGTCAGTTGTCAGAACTGCTAATAATGATAATAATAATAAAAATGAGTGGTTTGCGCCATTTCGGAGTTTCTTGAACCATTGCTAGTTATTGTAATAAATCAACACTACTAAATGTTTTAAAGGGTAACAAAAGGACCGCATCATAATCACAGTAGCCTATACTTCAGATATTAGGAAAAAAGGAAACGGATTTCAAGCCGTGTCATGAGAAAAGTTATCTTACGGAATGTGTGAAGGCTGAAGGCTCAGATCAACCTGTGTATCCGTGGATTCTGACGAGGACTTTCGTTTTTCGTCATACATGTTCATCAGGGTCTATATCAGAGTCTGATGCGAAAAAACGAAGGCTCTGATCAGACTGTGCAGATCTGAATATTGGCTTTTGGCTCAAGTTAAAATACCGGTTTCTCATGGCGCGGCGCGTTTACGGATTTCCAAAAAAGTGCGCCCGTCTCAAGTCGGCGGAGCTTCGCTGAAGCACGTTGCGTAACGGGCAAAGCGGGTCTACCGTCCTCTTGACTAACGGAAGAGCGCAATATTACCATATAGTATACTAACGTCTATTTATCTTTAATAATACCGATTACGACGATTTAGTATGCTTTACTAAGAAGTGAGATTTATATAGCGTTGTGAGTCATTTAGTCAAGTGTCCAAAAGTTGTAAAAGTAAATAAATTCCCCTCTATCGGATTGGCAAACAATTGTAAATTGAGTCTTCTCTTTGTAAACAGATATAGGGCACAAATCTCCCAACAATCTAATTATTGGTACTAATTTCTACTTGAACCGCGCCTCCTTAAGTCTGGTAGGGTTTAAAACAGACCGCAACTCTCACCGAAACGTCACTTCGGTAAACGGAACGAAATAGTAAGTTAAAATATTCAGCTACAGATTTTTGATTTGCGAACAAGAGAAACTGAAATTTTTTATTTTTGTGAATGAAAGAAAAGAAAAATATAAAAGATAAATAAACAGATAAAATATAAAATATACAATTAAAATAGAATGAAATAAAAAAAAACGCTTGGAGATAAAACAGTGACTGGATATCAATAACGGATGCCGAATAAGTGCATGTACTGTTTGCTATTAAAACGATTCGAATATGAAATAAGAAACAGATAAAAAGGTACATTTGCTATTAAATGGAATTTTGCTTAAACTAACAACAAAAAGAACAATAAGAAACACAAGGAACATTATTCTTAAAGTTTCCATGTTTTTAAGAGCTGGAATATTTCAGTAAGTAAATTTAAAGACAGCTTCATCGGAAAGCCAGGAAAGCCAGTATTCCAATTTAGAACATTCGGTAGACAAAAATAATGATGTTGTAAGTGTTTAAGTGGACTTTGAAAAAATCTACGGATGTCTCGGGACAATGTAATTATCTAAACCACTTAAAGATCGGAAACCGTCTTTTGAAATCACTGGATTGCTTTGAGATTTATTCACACTTAAAATTAATTTGGATTTTAAATAGTACATATAGCATCAGAAGTTTTTCCAAGTTTTTCTGAGTTCGACAGAATTTGCGTCTCTAAAGAACGTGACTGGCTGTAATGTGACATTGTACCATATGAACATAAACATAATTCTTGCGTATGATTCTGATTCATATGTGATTGCGCATCAAAGATAAGTATCTTCCTTTACGGAACAAATTTCTACCAAAAACAAGGGATTGTGTATTAAGCAATACACTATTGTGCGTACCTAACTTTGCTGCCTGAATGAGGAACTAATTAGAAGTTTTGAGGATTTATACCGACAAACGATTCAGATATTTAGAAAAAAGGTCTGAAAAAAAGGCTAGAAAAAGGGGTACTGTTGTAGTATGCCAAAGACATTTCTTCTGGCTAGGAGAGACGGCATCAAGAAACGAACACCTTCACCAGGTATGTAAATACGGTAAACGTTAAATATTGGGACAAACAGGTCTGAGCCAACAGTGCAGAGCCTGATCAGACAGCTCCTGAAAGAGCAAGCTCATCAGGGTCAACACTGCTTGGTATTCAATCTGAATCTTTAAGACACATAACTGCACTGAAAAATCAAATTGTTCAATGTTCAGGACAGATATGGTAATTATTTTAGGTGCTCCAATTTTTAGAATTTTGACGGTTCTTATCATCAGCACCATCATTATCATTCATACGCTCTTAATTTGTTGTTATTTTGTTGTTATATTCTTATACCCCGGTTAGGGGTCCTGAATAAAATTTGACTTTGACTTTGATTCATCCGTGTCTTTGACGATTTAGTGGCTTTTCATTATTTTGCTATTTGCCACTAATAGTGGCAAATAACAAAATAAAGAAAAACCACTAAAACGCCAGATAGGGGCAAAAAGCAAAATGATCGCAAGCAGTTAAAGGGCCTTTTAATACTGGAAGTTTTATTTCAATTATGATTTGTTTTCATCAGCGCTCTTTCTGTTTTCGCTTCACCAACAAAGGAACATTTCAATGTTCCAATGTTCTTTATTTCTCGCACAGGACACTGTCAAAATAATATGATTGAAATAAAACATTAGAACAGAACAGAACAGAACAGAACAAAACAAAATTAAACTTTTTTCATGTAAGTAAACATGTCAGATCACACACAGGTGACATATGATATTTATACAAGTGGCAAGAAAGAAAATAAAAAAAAATAAAAATAAAAAATAAAAAAAAATCTGACTCATAACATGCTTTTGCTCTAGAAAATGACGCAAAACTGTATTGTTTTTCAGAAATGTTATTTATTCATATGCCCAATCCATGTATTTGTCCTTAGTTAATCATTCCATTGTTTAGTTCATTAAAGAACGATTTTTGAATAACTTTTCTGTTAGTGGATATTGTTAAGCTATAACAAACATTCTGGCATATATTATCAGAGCTCTAGATAAGAGGGAGTATTTGATGATAATTAGGGATAATTTTAGTTGATTCTGCATAAAAACATATGTTGTGACCCCTCATCTGAACCGTCTCGACGAGACGGTTCAGATGAGGGGTCACAACATATGGTTTCAATGAGAAATAAGAAAAATTATCCTTAATTAACATCAAATACTCTCTCTTATCTAGAGCTCTGTATTATGGAAGCCTAAGTTGGTTTGTTGAAAATCTTTTCTACCATACTGTCAGGAACTTGTCGATTGAAATTTTTTGGGGAAAAATCTGAACACGCACCTACATATTGTGTATTGTTATTATTATTGATATTACTATTTTTAACATGAAAAATTGACAATATTATGCATAAGTTTGACGAGTGAGTGAGTGATATGGGTTTTACGACACATCAGCACACAAAAGGCTATTTCGCGCCGAAAACGCTATAAAAGTATACGTTTTATATGCATTAGGTCAGAAATGAATACACAGTATTCATAAGTTTGACGAACTCCAATGTCTGTTTGAAGCCTTATTTATGATCTCATGTTGTTCAAAGAAATATTAATCATGTAATAATATGTCGATGAAATTTTGAAATTGAGCCGCGACACGACAAAACCAACAAAGTGGTTGTGCGGCCAGCGCAGACTCAGATCAGCCTGGGCATCCGTTGCTGTCCGCATGGAGGAAGCTTAAGCCACAACCACTTTGTTGGTTTTCACGTGTCGAGGCTCAATTAATATATATTACTGAAGTGGACACTGAAGTTCACTCTCTGTAATAATATGAACACTATAATTTTAGATTAGAAGCAAACTGATGTTTCATGTATGTACACTATTTTATGTTGTATATTTGATGATGAGTTTAAGCTATAAGCAATGTACCTTGTATTTGTTATATTTAAATGTGCTGTTCTTATGTGTGTACATTGATGAGACCTAAATAAAAATTATAGCTGAGTAGTTTAATAAGGTTCTGTCTGTTCTCTTCTGTTCATTAGATGAACCACTGGACTTTAGGGCCATGAAATTACCAGTTGAAAAGCCCCTGGCTGTCATAAACTGCAGTTCAATAATGAGAGTATGATGTTACCGGAAACATATTTCTCCATGTTGGCGTACTGATTTGTTTGAAATGGACACCCGAAAGCTCCACAAAGCTACTCTAATCTACGACAAGATTATTACAATTTTACCATGTAATTAACACTGAGCGATATCAAGCAAACGGTATCGGTTCTCACATTAGTATTCGTGACGTCGCGAAAATTTCATGGCTCTTTAACGTTAGAGGTAAATTATAACCGTTTAGTGCTCCCGCGGGATCTCGTTCGATAACGCGGCACTAATTTTATTCGCGGAGCAATATCCTTTGCAACCATAGAGCTTTGATGGCTGCCATTTTCAGTGAGCAACCATTTGATCTACCTTTCTAATTCACTGCGCATGAAGGTAGAATACTAATCACCTTAAATAAGCAATAATTTGTTTAAATTTAAATCCCATTGAATTAATAGGTGAGAAAAAGACACCCGCAGATACGAGATGAAACATTTGCAGGTGCTTCGGTTCTTGGGTCACTTAGTCAAACTTGTGTCACACAAATAAAATTTCTCAATTAAGAATTAAATGCTGAAGAGTTGGAATAAAGAACCAGATCAAAAGCACAGTCAAAGCTTTTAATTGTTTTCAATTTATGTTTTGTATTTACTTTGAAGTTGGAGACGAGGTAAAAGAATATCCCTCTGAAAAGATAAGCAAGAATCTCAACTGAATGTTTATTTCAATTTCATTTCAAACGTTTTACCTTCGCAATAGTTTGTTAACAAACAAACACTGTAAAAGCAAATAAAATTCGTTTTCTATTGCTTAATTCCTTAAAGTTACATCGCACAGAAATGTTTCACAAATTTTAAAAGGAAATAATTTAAAACCAGTTTAGAAAAAAGACATATTATAGAGTCCAAAGTTGGCCCTGTTCTACTGTCTCAGACTAAGGCTTAAATCCTGCGCTCTGTGAGATCAGGCGGAACTGTAAACGTACTAACAGGGGGATTTAGGCAGATTATAGAAAAAAAACAGGTAGATGAGACTCGGTAGAAGAGCGTCTGAAAAGAAGCATAAATTGAAATGCATGCGATTTCTTACGGAATCCCACGACAATATGAGACTTTGCTTTTTCACAGCACCAAGAAATGCTCTCAGGGTGTTTTGGCGACAGCGACTTACAAAGCGCTTTGCTATGAAATTTAATCGATATAATATCAAACTACTTACCACAGTAACGAAAATGGCATGCAGTCTATTGTCTTGGAAAACACATGGAATCGGTAAGTTTCCGTAGCATAAATCGTCCAGATTCCATGACCGGTGTAACCGAGTAGACTAACCGTGAAGGTGGTTATATCACGGATAGAGGCTGTTGTCATCAGCAAAATTATTCAGATTTGTGTTGGTTGATACGTAAATTATTTATTTATTTGTAATATTTTTCGCATGCTTTAAATACTTAAAACGACCAAATAATGAAAATAGTTGAACTTACAGAGTAAAACTAGATGAGACAGCTCATAATGTGCCGCTTCATCTGAATCTACATGGTTTAAATTCGCAGCACGAGACCGCTTCGTCTGGCTTGTTATAAGAAGAAATGGTAAAGTTTTGGTACAATATTATCACTCGGAAATGCGTGCATCATTGAGCCGCAACACGACAAAACCATCAAAGTGGCATGTGCGCCAAGCGAAAACTCAGATCAACCTGGGGATGCAAATTCTTTCCTTAAAGAGTTGACCCCTACTGAGGAGGGAGGCGTTTACTCTTTCAATATATCCATGCACCATAATCCTGTCTATTACGCTTTAGGCTCTAAATAACACCCCACCCCCTTTCACCAAAAAAGCAACGCCCTGGGGCGTTTAATAGGCTTATTACGGTAATATTATGTTGCTACCACAAGATAATGCACTAAAATTTGAGATTTGGACAGACTCAAATTGCATCTAGACGATGAGCGACACAGGTGGAACTCAGCTTCCAATACCGTTGTAATCCTATTAAACGCCGCGGAAACGTTGCATTTTACGCAAGCGGGGCTTTATTTAGAGCCTAAATTGAAGTAGATCTGTCATTGCCAAATACCTCCAATAAATCGTATTAAGTTGAATGGGTATACTTGCAGAGGATGCAACTGTTCTATTTCTGCCTCCCTTTTTAGTAGGGGTCAACTCTTAGAGGAAAGAATATGCTCCTCTAGGAGTAGACCCATGTCAAAAGAGAAGCAAAGAAGAATTTTGTAGGTTTACATAATTTTCAAAAAAGAAGCAGGAGGGAGCGTTTATCAGAATTAATACGGTATGTTACTCTGAAATGTTTCAACAAACAGTGGCGTAACAGATTAGGCTGCTCAAAGGAAGATATACACATTTTTCAACATTTTGTTATATCAAACACACCAGTTTTTGACAAAGTCAAAGCTGCATAAAATGATATCTATATTACATATTTACAACTATACTGGATACAACGCAAAAAGGAATCAAAGAGAATTTTATATCAATTAGTCAATGGCATTTTGTATGTGGTTTATGATGCATTCCTCTGCATTTTAATTTGCAGCCAAATTAAATTCCTTTCTAACACACCTTCCGGATAAGGGCGACCCCTGACCCTTTCAGTAGGGTCTATTCTCCGATTTCGCGACTGGAATTTATCTGGCATTGTTTTTAAGTCATAATTAATGGCAAATAAACAAATCGAGAGTGACAAGAAACGATTTAATAGGAGTAGTGATATCAGCTACAAGATAAAGTGGTGAGGTCGCTACCAATCACAGGCAGACTCTTTCACATTACCGATAGAATAACAGGTGGTTGTTACAGAAGAAGTAGTTCCTGATTTTACTCATTCGGAATATTAAAATATTTATCCGTACGCAGTAAGTTGTTTTCAGTTTCTTTTTGCATGATAAATAGTAATGATGATAATAATAAAAAAAATAATAATACATACATACAATTTTTAAAACCGTGTGGCACCAACAGCGATCACAACTATATTTATTTCTTTATTAAGCTTTAAAACATAAATAATTGTGTTTCAATTTTTATTTAATCGTTTAGTTTTTCATAAAATAGACTACCTTTTTGAGAATTTCTCTGACTTCTCTCCTTTTAGAACTAGATATCAAGAGCATACAATGTTATATGCATATTTTGGGCCTTGAAGTTCCACAGAGTCCAATTACTAAAATTAAGTTTTTGTGCGTGTGTGTCTGTGTGTATGGGGGCGGGGGGGGGCGGGGGGCATAAATATTAATGAAGCTCTTAGCCTTCTAATAAATAAAGCCTTAACTTATTTGACTAGCGTAACCCGGAACAAACTCGCTGTCGTAAGTACGAAAGAAACTGGGAAGAAGAAAGGGGTGCACATGGCTTGGACTGGACAACGTATTTCTGTAAAATTTAATATCGATGAAACGTGTTTTGGTATTATGTTTTTATAAATGCACAAAGACTTGAAAATAATTGTTAGTCAGCTCTAAGGTGTAACGAAATTAAAACGCAATATCTCTGTCTCTCTCTCTCTCTCTCTCTCTCTCTCTTCTTTCTTTCTATATAAATTTTACTGCTACACCCTCTTTTCAGAGTATTATGAGCAGGTGTACTTTTGTACACTCCAGTGTTGCAGGATGAAAGCCTGCATATAGCCATGTAGCTATAGTAGGGATCTTTAACCTGCACAGGGGATGGCTCTCCCTGCACAGGGGGCCTCCAGTTAACGTCCCGATCCGAAGGACGGTACACTTGTTAGCATAATCCCTGCAAATGATGCTAGAAAAACGCGCTCTCTCTCTAACACATTCTTTAAAATAAAACAATGCATTTTATTTTTAAATCAGAAAGTAGGGTTTAGAATCAGTTTGCCGGTTAGAACTAAGATGCGGTCCGCGCTGGAAATTAATCTGAACTCTATAAGCGCCCAGCTTTCGTTCCAATCCCAAGCCTGTGTATTGTATACTATATATGTATATAAGTATGTATGTTACAATGTCTAAAATGAATAAAATATGTTTAAACCAAATTAATCTGACTAGTGATAATAATAAAAACAACAACAATTTATAATAATAATAATGCTTAAGACTATTTTCAGCGGGCAACGCAATAAGTTACAAGCTACTTTCATAAATGCGTGACGTAGCGTGAAAAAGAACCTTAAATCACATGGTTATGTATCCTTGGAAAGTCATACAGTGTAATTTGCTCTGGTCATAATAAATTACATGCAAGAAAGCATACGCCTAGCCAGATACCCCACTCCCCACAACAAATAATAAATTAAAAAATAGATAAATAAAATACTTAGCGAAGCAAAAAGAAAGCACGGAGCATGTTTTTTTATCGCTGACTATGAGACCCCTTACTTGCGTTTTGATTAAAGATTTACTCCTTTTATGATAATAACAAAAATGATTTGATGAAATATTTCATGCAATACCTCCGACATGGTCTAACTATACATTTGAAATAGAGGCTAGATAATAATATTTGATAAAAGTGACTTTAAACAAAAAATATGATAATTTTTTTAAACGATCGCGGACTGAGCTCGAAATAGCATTATTGGACAAAAATAATTTACGTAACAATCACGTGCACGAATAAGAAAAATACCTGTACATGATCACATGACACACGTGGTCAAAATCGACATTCTTACGGCCGTGAGAAAATAGGTAATTTGCATTTTAATTTGAAGATTATTTTTCATTCTACATTTATCGAAACTAAAACATGCATTTTTCTCAAAACACATATTGTCTAACGAAAACATAAAATAAACGAGGGAGACAATCTTTAAGAGATTATTTTTGTATTCATATATATTGTTAAAAATGACTTATAATAAAATATTTATATAAATAGATTACAAAACAAAAGTTTTACAAAATGGTCTTACAAAATTTTTATACACTATTTAAGGTATATAAATAGTTTCGGTTTCTCAAAAATTTTGATAAGCTATCTATATAACTAGTTGCTTTAATTATATAATTAGTTTATAGAATTTTTTAAAGAGAATATGCTAAATCTTGAAATAATGAAAATACAAGGTAAAGATAAATTATTAATATACTTGCGATCACCGTTCCACACGTCAGGAGGTCAAGATCGAACAAGAAATTGATTTAAATCTTATTTCTTTCGTATAACATACAAAACAAACAATACTAGCATAAACACAGACATTATGAAGAAAGTCACTCTGTATCCCTGTATCATCAACAACACAATATGCACTTGACAATTACATGTACTATATTTTTATATGTGTTTTACGGCCCTTTCAAGAATATATCACTTATATCGATACGTTTGTTAAGCAGCGGGGCTCCCGGGAAAAAAACACCTTACCTTTCGCAAGCAGAGAATAACCATAGTTAGATGAGAAAATAAAGAAATAATAATAATAACAACAGCGGTTAAATGATGTTTTCTGTCGATGCCCCCCCCCCCCCCACCACACACACACACACACACACACACACACACACAAAGGTAAGTTGGCTGTGACAAAAGATGTAAGTGTACATGTGGCGATCAGAGCCCTAGATAAGAGGGAGTATTTGGTGATAATTAGGGATAATTTTTGTAAATTCTGCATAAAAACATATGTTGTGACCCCTCATCTGAACCGTCTCGATGAGACGGTTCAGATGAGGGGTCACAACATATGGTTTCAATGAGAAATAAAGAAAATTATCCCTCAATTATCATCAAATACCCCTCATATCTAGAGCTCTGGGCGATCATGTGGTATTGTAACTTGAGGTTATGTCACTGGCCCTCTTAAAGGACAAGTTTTAAACAAGATATACGATTCTAAACAGATTCTAAACAATGTTGTTGACACTTACCTTCTTTTCTTAGTACAAGGCTTAAAGTTCGAGTGACCGTCCGGAAGGATTCGTGATTTACTTTTCCTTTTTAAGACATTTTAGGACAAAATTTTTTATGACGCGAATGGAATTGCATTTTGTTCTTAAAATAAGCAAACAATATAACGCCTACCGCTTCACGTGTAGTAATTTCGCGGAATATACAGCATTTTGCCATGCATGCATGCATGTTCGAAAATAACGTGAAAAGGGGCGAACTCGAACTGAACATCTGCGGAAACTGTGCAGAGTCAAAGACGCCTGTGTGGTCATGGATTGTTTTTGCGGGAAACGAAGACTCGGATCAGACTGTGCGAATGCGCAGGCTGATTAGAGTCTTTCAGTGCGCACATTGTTACTTGATGTATCATTTCATGGTACCATTTAAAAGGGTACAGTTTCGTGTGACGCGGTAATTTAATTTTGAAATCATTGGAAATCCACTAATTGGTTGTAAGTGTGCACATTACTAAAGATAATACATACAACTTGTTGTTAGTAATGTAATCCAAAGTGGCCACTTCAAAGATTCTTGAAATTCGATGTGATAAAACAATCAAATTTATTGTGGTGGGGTAAGATAAGTGTACCGCGTCGCGATGAAAGGGGTCTTAGGGATTTTGCGAAGAGCGACGAATCAGCTCAGCCTGCGCATCCGCGCAGTCTGATCAGATTCTTCCCTCTTCGCACTTACAGCTTGAGGAATCTATAAAGCTAAATTTCAGGTCTTGATCAAACTGGTATCTGTACTGATAGAAGTTTTCGCTAAACAGCTACTTTTCTCATGACGCGGCTGGGGTGATTAGTACTTTAATGAAAATATGCAGTTCAAAGGAACATCTTCAAATTTTCTCACGTGGTTGTTTACTTGATCCCTGCCACATGGTCCAGACTCCAGAAAAGGACATAAATAAAGGTTACGATAAAATTTCACAATTGATAATTAGACAAAGAAGTGCATAAGTTTCATGTGTGCGCAGTTTCATAATTTTCATATATTTGCTTTGTATTGTGACTATATTAATTTTGATAAGTATGGATCTTTTATACGTTTTTATGATTTTGGATGTTCTGTATAATTATAATGTTTTGATTTTTTGACTCCTACGCCACTTTCAGGTGGCCTGAGAATAAAGTTTTGTTCTGTTCTGTTTTGTAACCGTTTTGCTAAATCTACGAGGGGACACTTCTCAATAAAAAAGTAACTACATCCGAAAAAGTTTAAGAGTAAACTTTTTGTTAAAATCAGCCGAAATCATACGTTTGAATACAACAAATTGCTGAAGATATAGTCCAACAAGTTAGACGTCCGCATGCACTCATTTATATTTTACCTTTTATAGTTCGCGTTCCGAAGAATAACAAAAACGTAAATAACAGCATAAAAACGTAAAATATGAATGTCTGGAACGCAGAACTCTCATGTATGGGAGTACTGAAGATATAGATTTACCAATACGTAAAAATTAATTTTAATTTCACAGTTTAATTTTTAAAAAATCGATTATTTTAAAAATAAAAAAATATGTTGCCTGATTATAAAATTCATGTTTTTAATTCAAGAGTAATAATATTCTGAATTTTTAAATAATTAAACATTTTTTCCCCTTAAACTACATGCGAATGATCTGCTGAATTAACTTTTCAGCAAAAATATATTGACCTTTGCATTGTCATAATGTAATCAAATAGAAAGCAAACAGGTTAGATTAAAATAATTGTAGAAAATTTCTAAAGTACCAATGACGTCACAGAATGTGAATGAAAAATTTTGATAATATCTATTGTTGGCCAAATACGTTTTCTTTTGCTTCTTTTGAAGCAGTGGGGTTTTCCCACTATCATGACTATATCCCTTGACCGAGCTGGTTTCAAAGTTTAAACACAAGTTGCAGACTTATTGAAGATGTGTATGAAGGTATGGGAGGTCAAAATATTATTCTCGTACTTTTGAAAAATCTACGGGCTTTGAAACTTAGAATTTTTCAGTGGTCGCTACCAGTTTATGTGATCATCTCCTACAGATTTGAAGCCTCCCAGCGGGCATATGATGCTCCAATCACGTCATACTGACGACGATGCGACATGAAGACGTCGCATCGACGTCGCATCGACGTCATTACGACGTCATATGCCTGCTAGGATTTCACACAATGTTGCAGAGTTTTTTTCAGTGGATCGATTAGAAGCTTTGCATTTGTGTTGCAGACATATTGAAATTATGCATCAAAAATTCATCTTTTGGACAAAATTATGGACTTTCCAACTTAGAATTTTCAGTGCTGCTTATCGAAAATTCAGTGTGTGATTAACTCGCTCTCAGTCGGAAACTATAGACATATGGAAGATGTGAATAAAGGTCTTTGAAAATCATAAAATTATTTCTGAAAAAATTACATGCATTTTTAAAACGTAGAAATTTCCTGGTTTTGACACCAATGCAGGCGTAATCAACATCTCTTACAGTTTATGATGTTTGAAAATTGGCATACATGTTAAGGCGTATTACAAATGGACACGAATATATTTGAAATTAAAGAAAAAGTGCTTTTAGCGAAATTGAGTTTTGGATCTTTTTATTCCGAAATGATGTAGTTTAATCAACGCATACCATAGTTCATGACCAATCGATTTGAAAAAAAAATGCACACACTTCATGGGGAGTGGGAGATCGGAGGAGGGGAAGTGCGGTGAGGGGGTGCAAGGAAGGGGTCGATGATGGCGGGCACAGGGCACGGGGACATCACCTGTGTCTTGCAGACACAAATATCTAGTTTTTTCCCTTTAGACCAATGAAACAATGTCAAAATATTAATGATATAAAACACTGTCAAAATTGAAACTTCCTGTTTTTGTTTGACGAAAGCTGCAAAATGTTTATTCAAATAACAGGAAGCTGACATATATTTAGAAGGCTGTTGGCGAGCACTTACCGTGCGTTGGTTTATTGTTGACAAGCGTGAGCGCTAGGGGAGGTAGCAGTCGCTGAAATGATTTGTTGACAACCCAATGACAAACAAAAGTGGCTGACGAACTTACGTTCCAGTGTGCAGCTGTTAACACTTTAAGCACCAGTGATGAAAATAGCATAATTTGCACACAGCGTAGATCCTGATGAGGCGGCTCATAATGAGCCGCCTCATATGGATCTACTAGTCTTTGAATTCTCAATCTGACATGTCTTGGACAAGGCATTTTTTTTTTTAATTTTTGCAGACGCAAATTTTGTCGTCTGCTTTTTGGGGTTTAAAGAGTTAATTGATCAAAGGACAATGTTGGTGTAAGTAAACTGAGAATGTCAAGAATAGCCTACACTCTTGCGCAGTAGTTCTGGACCTGCATAGGTTGGAGGTCCCGTCCTTAACTATTTAAAAATATTAAGGTGAATGGATACACTGTAAGGTAGCTATGACCTGAGTACTTTAAGGGAGCAAAATATTTTCAGTTTAGGTGGCTTGTTATAATTACATGTCAGTGCTGCTGAAGGGGAAATAGGGATGATTTATTTATCATTTTCCATATATCTGCATGAAACATATCTTGTGACGCCGCATTATAACAGTCTCGCCGAGACGGTTCTGTTGAATTGTCACAACATATGTCGTTATACTGAAAAAGAAGAAAAAAATCTCAGCATTATCCTCAAACCCCAGCCGTATTATCTGGTGTTCTGATGTCTTCAAGGAATTTGTCTATTGAAACTTACTTATCCTGTTTTTTTCAGATTCAGACGAGTACATTTCAACAGAAGAAACCCAAGAAAGCACAACAGATATGGCGACAGGACTGCCTCTGCCGTTATATACATTGCCCACTAGTGCCATGGATCTGCGATACAAATCTCCATACCTGAATGATGCTGCCATTGTTCCATACGTCACTTCCGGGTCGCCGTTTCCGTCATGCGCTATGAACGTGAACTCAATGACTCTCAGCCAATGGAATTACTACAATAGCTTGGTAGCCAGTGCAGCATCCCAGAACTTCATGGCGACCATGTTGCGAATGTCGTCAAACAGCACGAGATTATCGCCACAGTCACGTGACAGCGGAATATCTTCAGATCCAGCTGTTTCACCACAAGGGTCATTAGATTTATCACTGACACCAAACAGAAATAAAGGTACAAACCAAAACTGGACATTTAAGTAATAGTTATACCATGGTTTGTCCGCCTGTACGAGTAGATAATCCACGAGCTTTAGTGAGTGGATTATATCCCGTACAGGCGGACAAATCATGGTTTAACTATTTTATACCACCCTTATCAGTGTAGACCTTGCTCATAGCGTAATATTTCGTGTTAAAGTTGGCGTTTTCTGGTAAGGGTGGTATAAGAAAATGTCCTCAACTTTTGCAGCGCTTGCAAAACGTAAGGAAACATGCATACCACGTTCAGTCTCGCGGGACCTCCGTGTCCATACCAGAATGCACGATATCCTGGCATGGGCAGTCACTCATAGATGCCTGAAGATAGTTTTTTATAAAGTTTTTTTCCTAATTTCTCAACGAAAACATATGATATGTCCAACTACATACATATATGTATGCATGAATTTATGTAGAAATGTAGACAAGTTATCCCTAAATTATGCTCGTTAACCCTTCTTATCCGGAGCACTGAATTCCTGTAAAAGCACTGCAATTCGCGCAAGACCGCAAAAGATTAATTACTTTAACAATAAACAATATTACTATATAATGATTTCTATACCTTCTACCGCATTTTGCTCCAAGACTTTTTACAACGGGTCTATTCCGGTGAATATTTCAATTTAGAAGTGTGCCTGCTGAAACTAATAATAATAAATAAACAGTTAAACAATGAAAACAATGACAATGGTGTAGTTGATTGAATAAAATCTTTTCCTTGCAGAGTCAGTCAACACTTCTTCCAAACCTCGTTTTGATTTTGCACACCTAGCAAAGGCAGCTACAGAGGACGACGAAAAAGCGATGACGTCACACGCTGTATCCAATCAGGATGCGCAAGTTTATAGTCACATGATGGTGAACACAGGGTCATTAAGGTAAGGTATTCGAGTTTAGTATTGTGGTTCCCTGTCATGATGAGGCAAGGGTATAGCTGAAAATACGCAGGTTCGTATTGAAATTTTGTCAAATAGACAAAGTTCCAACACGAACCTGCGTGTTTGCATGGTAAAATTTTGCAAATTGGACGAAACTTCAATACTTATTGCCAACGGGCATGACAAAATGAAATATTTTGGGTCTAAACCCCTAGTCTTGCCCTTGAGAATAAAACATGATTGTCTGTATCATGCAGTTGATCTTAGGCTCCAGTGCTCCAGAAGGAATAATTTAAAGATAATTTTCTATATTTCTCCATAAAAATATACGTTGCGACCCCTCATTAGAACCGTCTCGCCGAAACGGTTCTGATGAGGGGTCACAACATACGTTTTCATTGAGAAATAAGAAAACTTCTTTGAATAATCCTCAATACCCCCTCTTATCTGGAGCTCTGCTCAGCTAGGCCCCTGTAAGGTACATGTATGAGTGTCATGGATGCCTACTGTTAAAAAACCGTATGTCTGTCTGCAATGGAGAATAACTAAAAAGTAGTACACGAATTTAAACTGCGAAACAGAAAATAATACCTAAATATTCTTAAAGAACAAACTGGCACACGGCTTATTACCAGAAAAGTAGAACCTACATTTGTCGCTAGTGAGGACTGAAAATATATCACAATGGCTTATAAGCCGAAGAGATATTGAAGCGCCGATCCCTTATTGAATCATTTTAAATTGCACTATCGGCGCATGAGTAACTTTCAGGGGAGGCAACTCTGTCATTTTCTTGTTCAGCCTCCATTCTCAGTGTGGAAGCAAATTCTTTCCTCTAAGAGTAGACCTCATTTTTGAAGAGTTTCTCATTCTAGAGCAGCACATAGAAAATCACAAAAGATGTCCCCTTCGTGGAAAATAACGAAAAAAAAATACATAGAAGAATAATCATACACCATATGTTAGTTCGTCGTCATATTGACGTTGTGACGAAGTTATTCAGCGTTGTATCTCCGCTGTGTACACCAGGCAAACTAGCTAAAAACAACGTCATATCGATGTCGATTACGCCATGGCATAACGTTATTTATGACTTAGTGCACGGTGTGCTTGGAGTAAGACAAAACACACACACACACACACACACACACACACACACACAGACACATTTTTTATCAACATAACTGTATATTTTCGATTTATTATGAAAACTGTAATCATATTTATTTGCATTTCAGTTATAATCCATTAACAAGCAGTTTCCGGCCAATAACGTCAGTAAAACATACAGATCTAACAAAACGTCCGCGTGGGCGAGGACCAGCCAGGTAAGGTTGATAACAATATTCGCACACTCGACGTTGAATCAACGGTTTTTTCGACACAGTGGGCTTCGTAAATTCACGGAGCACACAGTGTTGAAAAAAACGTTACGAAGCATACAGTGTTGAAAAACACGTTGATTCAACGCCGACGTGCGGACGTGATATTAGTTGATTTCGTATTGACGCTGATGTGTCAGGCATGTTAAGGTAACTAGATACACGTTCAGAGAAGACTTTGCTCAAAGTGACATGAAAACTGCATGGAAAAGTGAATTATCTTAATGAAAACAGGCTTTTTTGCTTGCTGGTAATTATTTATGTTCCTCCAGAGCTCCCAGACAGTTGATTGACTACCTAATTACCGGTGTTCAGGGCTAAGAGTCTGGTAAAATTTAAATACCAATCTTGTTATTAATGTTTTGTTGAAAATAAGAAACTGTAGTTGTTAAAACAAGGATTAAAAGTTATAGACATTGCAGCTTGGCACTTGCATCAAAGATATCGTTTTTTTTTTTTTTGTTTTTTTTTTCTTTTAGTATATCTCCCAGAAAAAAAAATATAGAAATGAGTATGCGAAAATAAATGTGTTTTAACAGCTACTTTTCTTTACCGATTATGCCACTGTTGTGTCCAATTGATTATCGAAATGTTATCAAAATAGTGTATGGGTCAGGTCCAGCAGTAATTGTTTTCAAGTTTGTGAATAATTTAAAATTAAAAATCGCCTACTGGTGACTGGTAAACAAAGTGCGAAATCTACCCTTATATCACAGAATATTGGGACAGAAGTACCTGCGCCAAACAGTGTAGACCCAGATCAGACTGCTCCAATGAGCAGTCTGATCTGGGTCTGCACTGTTTTGGCATTACACCATACACCAAATTATTGCTACATTCGCAGTGGTCGGATAAGCAAATTAGCTTTATACATATATTCAAATTTGGCTATGATTACAATAATTTATTGAAGGTGTCCCCAGCTTTAGATTAAGAACGGTAATTGGATTTTTCGTTATCTTTCGGCAATGTATTTTACTGCTGAAATTATGCAAATGATATGCATGTTGAAATTCGCAACCGTAATTTAGAAAAATTGGCCACTGGTATGCAATAATACAAGACTCAGCTCAAAAAAAGTTAGTAACTCTTTTACTTTGCAAAATTTGTAAGCATAAAATATGTAGGGATGAATATCATCAAAACCTTTGAAATAATCACAGGTTTTGACGTTAAGATTTTAATTCTGAAATTCAATGGTAATTTATCCACGAATCTTGAAAACATTTGTTTTAGACTGGTTTCCATTTCTTCATTATAGATAATAAAAATCTTGATGATCAAAAACATTTTGAGTGGTATATTTTGCAGCAGTTTTAATGGGACAAAATTGTAGAAAAAACGGAACAAAGTGGACTTAGTACCTTTGGCAAGCGAAGATGGAGGCACCTCTGTTGCAAACAGCCTTTCATTATCACTATACCGTCGTCTCCATATGACTAAATATTGTTTAAGGGGACGTAAAGTTTCTTTCATCCATCCAGAAGTTAAAAAAAAATTAACCATCTCTCATTTCCAGAACCAAAAAGGAGTTCATATGCAAATACTGTGGGCGCCACTTCACCAAGTCATATAACCTCCTCATACATGAACGCACACATACGGACGAACGGCCATACAGCTGCGAGATCTGTGGTAAAGCTTTTAGAAGACAAGACCATCTCAGAGATCATAGGTAGGAAAAAAAACTTTAAATTTTGATGGCAATTAACATTAACACCCTATAGTTGATAAAAAGATACATTCAACACTAGTATGACATCACTCATGCCGGTCCGTTTTACGAACAATCTTTGATACGATCTGTGCCGGTTGGATGGACAAACTGGCATGGATCATGCAGCAGACTGTTCTTAAAATTGATGAGATTCCTTAATGTCATTTGCAGGGATGACATTAAAAAAGTGTGCCGTCCTTCGGATCGGGACGTTAACTGGAGGCCCCCTGTGCAGGGAGAGACATCCCCTGTGCAAATTAAAGATCCCTTCTATAGTTACATGGCTACAAGAAGGTTCATCCTGCAAAACTGGGGCCGAGTGCACAAAGGAGGCGTAAACTATGCCGGCGTAGCTTACGAACGTCGGCGCAACTAAGTCTGTACTACGACTGTATCTTAATCCAAGTAAACGAGGCGATTTGTGAGTTTTGAAGCTATTTTACGACTTAGATTACGACACGCCTCGGTTGTGCACACGGATTAAAATTCTGCGACATTTTTACGACAGACGTACGTCGGGCGTAGGCTTACGTTCGCTTTGTGCACTCGGCCCCTGGAGTGTACATCGTACACCTGCTCATAATCCTCGAGAGAGGGTGTTGCAGTATACGAAGAAAGAAAGAAAGAAAGATCGGCTTAAAAAGACTGATCACTAGTTTTGATCGGATCCGTTAATCTTAACAGCGCAGAGGTCAGTGCTCTATGCTGAATTGTATATGAGCCGCGACGCGAGAAACCCAACAATGTGGTCGTGCGTCCAGCGCAGACTCAGATCAGCCTGGGCATCCGCCCAGTCTGATCAGAGTCTTCACTGTCCGCATGAAGGTAGCTTAGAACCTCAGCTACCCTTTGAACGCAAAGCGGAGAGTCTGATCAGACTGGGCAGGTGCCCAGGCTGATCTGAGTCTGTGCTGGGCGCACAACCACTTTGTTGGTTTTCTCGTGTCGCGGCTCATATAGAGTTGAAATCCGAGTGAAATTCACTATGTCTTGCGCAAGCTTTTACGTAAAAATAAAGAATTAAAGTTCAAAAGGATTGAAAATTTGTTTATAGTAAAGAAAAACAATGAACTAGTCTACAGTCAGGTTCACATGATAGCAGTGCATGACCACTTTAAATTTTAATCATAATACTTCTACTTCTGTCTGCATCTGACGTTTTAGTACTTGTACCATGATGACAGGAAATATTGGAACAGGAGTGCATTAACAAATAGTAAGACCCAGCTCAGTCTGTTCATAAAGACTCATGACCTGCACTGTTTGCAGAACCCGCACACTGAAAGCTATCAAATTTTTGTCAAGATAAATTTGTACACTTTCAGGGAAAGCATTGATTTTTATTTTCCCTCTGTTCTAAATGGGGTCAACTCTTAAAACAAGAATTTGCTCCTAGGAAACTCTTTCCTCCAAGAGTTGATCTCTGTTTTGGAATGGTACGTCATCCAGGGAAGTAAATAGGAAGTCACAAAGTTTCTTTTTGCAAAATTGGTAGAAAAACATCTATCTATCTGTCTGTCTATCTATCTATCTATCTATCTATCTGTTTGTCTGTTGGTTATAATGTCTCGGTCTTTAAAGTAATTGAAGTACAAGTTTATGACCATGAAAAGTCATACATGTGACTTCTGAGGTTGCATTCAATAATCATCAGACATGTTATTATGAATTTCAATTGTATTGTTTTCCGGTTTCTGTCTTATGTCAACAGTAAATCCCAAGTAACACGTTGACCTTTCAATGAGTACTACAGTAAAGGTCAAGGACACTCTCTTGTCAGTTGCTACTTCAATTCAGTGTTTTACTAACTATCCAACAATGTGTCAAATATTCCTTAAGGAATGGCTTCCTTAAGGAATGGCTGTCTGATCTGGGTCTACACTGTTTACCCAAGCTCTTTCGTCTCACTGTTTAATGTTATTTTGTTATCTATGTAGAAAGTGACATTGACTCACTAAAACGCCAGATCTTGTTAGGAGCAAAACTGAAAGATTGGAGGATACCTTAGTAACGTGTGAAGGTCACTTTGTTACCATAGTTTCACATGAACCTACCAAGGCCACTTTGTTACCATGTTTTCATGTTTACTCAGGTCCTTATGGTATCTGTATTTAGTGTCCTTGACAAATATTGAGGGGTACTATAGTAACACGTAAAAGTCTAGAAATCTAAAAATGCCAAGGTCACTTTGTAACCATAGTTTCGTCTCAACATTCCTAAATCACTTTGTTACCATAGTTTCATCCGAACATGTCAAGGTCACTTTGTTACCATAGTTTCTTTTCTATTTTTAGATATATCCATTCAAAGCATGTCAAGGTAATTTTGTTACCATAGTTTCTTTTCTATTTTTAGATATATACATTCAAAAGAAAAGCCTTTCAAGTGTTTGGAATGCGGGAAAGGTTTCTGCCAATCAAGAACGCTAGCCGTACACAAAACTCTTCATATGCAGGTAACGTTTATTTCTTTGGTAACATGTAACAATAAAAGTATCAAAAATGAATACATGTAGGTGAATTTGCAAACAGCGTAGAACCCAGTAAGGCGGCTCATCATGAGCCGCCTTATCTGGAACTACACTGTTTGTCCTTCAATCTTAGAACTTGAATAGCTTGGACTATACATTTTTTAAATTTTTGCGGATGTGAATTTTGTCGTCTGCTTTTTTGGCACTTAATGGGTTAGATAACTCTGGCCCTGCTCAAAACTTTCATCAACCACGCTTAAGGCCTCCATACACGGGAATTCTGTGGTTTTCTGAAGTTAAGGTATACACAGCTATAAGTAAGTAGAAAGGTTTGATAAAAAAATAAAATAAAAAACAATAAAATTAATAAAATTTTCAATAAAATTAAAAACAGAGGAAAAAAATCACTCGTCGTTTTGCATAAAGCCCTGCGTATCTGAAGTCCAGGCTTGTATTGGTATGCGATGAGGTTTTCCTTCATTAGATAAGGCTGAGTTTCGAAGATGATTCTTTCATTTTTCTTTGCATAATAATAGTATTCCGTGTGACCACTAATATTGTAGCATTGACTGCACATGCATGCTTTTGTTTTTTGTTTTTTTATTTTTGCTCAAAACATTTGCACATACCCCCAACCTTATAAGCAGGAAATATGCTCACTAAATTCTATTTATTTTTGCAGTCGTCAGATGGATTACCTGTGAAAGTCAGTGCCCGGAAACACAGCAGCCCAGTGTCCACCAGCCAGCACGCCATTACATTACCAAAGCGAAGCGTCATCAGTCACATAACTCCAAATGTGTTGAATCTGAAATTAGACTCAAATTCTTTGCCGAAATGAAAATTTTAATAAATATACAACCGGCTGAGGAAATGACAGCAGCACTGTGCCATTTTCGTTCAAAAAATGGAAGTTATTTTTCACCTTTTACTTTTCTTTCCTGTTGAAACGTAAACATGACTGATCATATAGAAAATGGCGAATGAAACGGGTTGTAATGAAACAGGTTGTGTGAAGATTTTGAATCAAAACTTGATTCAGGAATATTGGGTGATATGAACTGGAAAACTTCAGAGGTACCAAGAAACTGGTTTGCGCGAGTTTGTTTTTGTTGGTGGTTTTCTATTTCCTTTTTTTTTTATGAATGTGCCATAATAGTTCATTGTAAAAATCAGATGGTTTCCTGCATTTTTCATCTTCCGAAAAAAAAATGTACACGCCCTGGTATCGCCTTCGTTGAAGCCTGCACGTCTGGTTTGGATGCGCTGTATTCAGTAAATTGTTACTTTGATGCCACTATACTCAGAACTGGATAGGGTTAGATCTCCACCGTTGTGAGTCAATCGAAGTTCCTATGTTAACCCTTCAAGCGCCAAAAAGCAGACGACAAAATTTACGTCTGCAAAAATTTCAACATATGTTTCATCCAAGCTATATCATATTGAAAATTCAAACACTAGAGGGCAAACAGTGAAGATCTAGATGAGGTGGCTCATTATGAGCCACTCATCAGGATCTGCACTGTTTGCAAATTCTGCCATTTTCATCACTGGAGCTTTAAGTGTTAAGATTTTTCCTTGGCTACATTCGTTGCTATATTAACCCGTTTATACATATTGGACTCTTCTTTCCTGTTAAATTGGTAAAGTCCATTTATCTCTTTAGGGATATCTGAATTATTTATTTTCTATTGCTTTTATACCAGTTGCTGTTACTGTTATGTAAACTGTGTAGACACTGATCAGTCATCACGTTCTGCGTTCGCTTTTTGTGAATACCCTTTTATGGGACACTATGTAGTAATGAGCTAAGACTGTATTTTGTGTTATGTAAAAGTTATGTCTGCAGAGTGCTGATACCACAAACTTCAGTGCTTAGTATATTTTTCCCCGTGACAGGGTACGTTTAGTCTTCATATGGCTTGACTTTTTGTGATTTTCAGGGTCAGAACAAGCAGTCGCATCCATAGAACAAATTCTGCAGTTCTCATTGATCTGTTCTCCGCTTTCTCTGGATAAAAAATCTACTCGTCGTATGTTGTAAACTAAAAACTTCAACACAAAAAAAACCCATCTCCCACCCCACACACCCACACCCTTTTGATTTCCTTAGATAGTCGAAATGTTATCATCCTAATCATCTTTATTTTTTTTCTTTGGTGGACAGGCACTATGGGCACCGATAATTGTTGCAATGGTTTTCGGTGGCCAGAGTACCTGTCTGGCATTCTTTCAATGTTTTCAATTTTGATTAATGCTAATTTTGTAATTGTTCACATCATCTTAGTCCTATATCTAACGTTAAAATACCATCTTAGTCCTATATCTAACGTTAAAATACCACGCTTATTTTTCCTCGTCAACTGTGGTGTAAGTACTAAATATTGGGAAAACATGTCTGATCAGAGTGCTCTAAAAAGGAGCCGTCAGATCAGGGCATTCACTGTTGCTGTTTCATCAGCATCTTTTAGACAGTTTCCTGCATTGTATAACCAAATTGTTCCAGTTTTAGGGCAATAACAGTTATTATTTTCCGTGTCACAACTTTCAGAAATTTACGTATCATTGTTTATGTTTGGTGCTATTTTCATTTTATCATTCCGCCGACTGTTAAAAATACAAATGAAAGACATTCCTTGTTAATCAATCCATTTATTTCTGTACTTTGAATTATGTTCATTTAATCAAAAAGCATATTTTGTTAATTTGAATAATGTTGAGAGACGGAAAGTCAAAAATGAAAATGGCGGGGATTGGGCGACCGGGTGCAGATTTTTTTCCCAAAGGTTAAAATCAGGTGCAAAGAGAGTCGTCTTATCTTTTTCTTTTATGTGTTCTTTAAATGTACATAATGCACATTATTTATTTGTATATATCTTCGAGAAACTCCACAATTACCTTTGCATAACCATACTCATTTATATAATCTATATTTTCATTATATTTATGAACAATACTATCAACCATTGTTTGTTTACATGTACTTTGTACCCTTCTTTTTTTTCCTATTAACAACGAATTGCTATTACTGTCGGTTTTATGTGTCATGATTTCAACGAATATATTGTCGCCCGTCCAAGAAAGATGTCATTCATATCATATGTAACATAACACCTGTATATCACTAGTGTGAAGCGCGAGTGATATCGCTGTCGTGCAGCTGAAGGAGAAACAGTGATATATTATAACTCAATAAATCACTGACGGAAGTGATATATTCTAATGTTATCACCATTGTCGTATATTAAAAGCAGTGATTTATTGTTGAATATATGTTTATCACTGTAAATTTCTGTAGCCTATATAGGCATGTGTGTTAAAATTATTTATATATCGGAATCTCAAGATTGCCTGAGAGGAATGGTTAGGATACTATGATTTGCAACGTAAGTACACAGTGTCCTGGTTTAAAAGAATCATGTGTTTTGAGGCATATTTTCTTATTTCTGATTTTGATAGCATGACGTGACATCTCTGAGCTGGTACCAGAGCGTGTTTTCATGTAAAGAAATGTCATTAATATTAATCAGTAGGCCAATGCTTAATCAACTGGATTACCCGGGCTCCTGTTAATTTTCATCTTAAGGTCGGTTGGATGTAATGGAATATCATTGTTGTATTTTGGAAATCTGTTTGCAGAAACTTGATTGTTTTTTTTTACTCGTTGAAATAGAAATGCGCGTTTACCAGGTGATTAGGGTCAAGACGGGTAACTTTGGACAGCGGGTAACTTTGGACGTACCATTGCAGACAGTGACAATCCAGATGAGACGGCTCGAGATGGCTCATAATGAGCCATTTCATCTGGATTGTCACTGTTTGCCCAGTTAATTTTGTTTTAATTCCAAACAACTGACATAAAAAAGGAAACAATGTCACTGTCCGAACTTTACCTGCTGTCCGAATTTACCCGAATTGACCCTACTGTGCATCAGAATATTTGTTTTATACAATCCACTTTGCAACTTGACAATTAATGTGTTATCATATTTTGAATTCCAGTCTCCGAATTCCTTACTAAAGAAATTTGAAGAAAACGCTTTTAGTTTTCACTATATCAGTGCTATGGGACCAAAGCTATGTTTTATATATGTTTTTGTCTATTTTTTGATATGCAATTGATGAAAATAAATCATTATTTTGTGATATTGTATTTTATATTATGTATTCAGCCACCTGTTGGTGCTAGCTGTTTCCTGAAAAAGCTTGTTATCAAGTAACTCTGATGGGCCCCTCAAAGAAGGGCGGTGGCGGGGAATACTCATATTCTGTAAACAAAAATAAGTTCGGCAGCTATTATTTCAAGCTTCGTTCGCCATCTTTATTCAAAACTGAACAGTACCCACAAAGTCCACTGGCCAACTAACAGAGCTCTAGATAAGAGGGAGTATTTGATGATAATTTGGGATAATTTTGGTTAATTCTGCATAAAAACATATGTTGTGCCCCTCATCTGAACCGTCTCGATGAGACGGTTCAGATGAGGGGTCACAACATATAGTTTCGATGAGAAGTAAAAAAAAATTATCCTTAATTATCATCAAATACTCCCTCTTATCTAGAGCTCTGAACTAATATAGCTCATACCAAGTTCTTTTTTTTTTTCCAACTTAGCAATGGTCAACCAAAGTTCTGTAGCAAGCGGCATACTTTGACGCTTTAAACCAGGGGCCGTATTCATAAAACGACTTAAGTCGTTGCTATGCTGTTGCTAAGGGTAAATTTCTTTGAAGGAGATTCCCTACAACTATGAAATTTGCTCTGGAGGAACAGTCTTTGTAAGACTGTTCCTCCAGAGCAAATTTCATAGTTGTAGGTAATCTCCTTTATAGATATTTAGCCTTAGCAACAGCATAGCAACGACTTTAGTGGCTTTATGAATACGGCCCCAGGGGATGTTGCGGACCAAACCGCCCAGCGGGAAAAGCAACAGCGCCGAAGATTGCCATAGGTTACTAAACAAGTACGAGTAGTACAGGGCGTAACTATGGACATGCCAATCTATAGTGACGCCCTTTACCAATAGTATGCAATATTGCATGAATAAATTGAGCCGCGACACGACAAAACCAACACAGTGGTATGTGCGCCCAGTGAAGACTCAGATCGACCTGGGCATCCGCTCAGTCTGATTAGAGTCTTCGCTGTCCACATGGAGCTAGTTTAAATTCTTAGCTACACTTTAAGCGCACAGCGAAGAGTCTTATCAGACTGGGCGGGTGCCAAGGCTGAAGTCGTGTCGAGGCTCAATTCATTTGTTTTTATCAGAACATTATTTTATACTTTATCATTAGAACGGACCCTTAAATCATTTCGATGTGTATCGACAGTGTTCAGGGTACGTTACAGTGCAGTATTGCCCTATAACAGAGCACAGCAACAACTGAAATGTCTGAGGAAGGGTACGTTGGAGCTAATTTGCAGCTGGCTGTATATACGTGAATGTTGTAGGGGTAGGCCTATAGTTCGAGAAACGGGCCAATATGGGAAACAAAAGTAATCGGTCAAAAGCCTTGAGCAGTCTCTCTCGAAACCCCTGGTCCCAGGCTCTCGTCATATCCTAAGCTCAAAGCCTCAGCTCATAGCCTCAGCTCAGAGGCCCATCTCATAGCCTCAGCTCATAGATTCAGCTCATGACTTTAGTACATGCCAACTCAAAGAACACATCAAATGGCATGTTTTTTTTTCTCTTTTACATGGGAACTTTATATTGTCGCAGTGTACCCACAGTAACATTTTCTTTTATTTTCGTTTTCTTTGTGTGATTTTATTTTTACAGATATCTAAATTTAAAGGCAGATATCTGTATTTCAAATACAGATATCTATTTCAAATGCAGATATCCTTATTTTGTTATTAAATAGAGATATCTGAATTTAAATTACAGATATCTGTATTTAGATTACAGATATCTGCACTTATAATGCAGATATCTGTATTTAAATTAGATATGTCAGTATTGTCTAGAAACTCAGATATCTGTATTTGAAATACAGATATCTACAATTATCTTTTTGTTAAAGATATCTGCAATTCAAATGGAGATATCTGTATTTCTAATGCAGATATATGTATTTAAAATACAGATATCTGTATTTATAGAAAATACAGACATCTCTAATTTAAATATAGATATCTGTATTTGAAATGCAGATATCTCTATTTATGAACCCGGTTATTTTCAGTTTTTATTTTCAACAAATTATCATTACTCCCTTGCTCAAGCAGAGCGGGATCGACCCGCTTCTTCCTGATCTACAGCCGAACGCGCATCCGATTTAGGCACGGTTGGTTGGTTGTATAAGTGTATGATGGCCCAGTAAAACAACTATGGTCATCTCCATCATGGCAAGGCGACCAGTGAACCTAACCACACTTTTCCTGGGCAGGCTTAGACCTTCTAAGCGGAAAACAGCCTTCCGCTAGTCACTGACACCTGCCCTACTTAGAGACAGAGAGAAACTTTCCTAAAGGAGGATGTTGTCGGACCGGAGTGGAATTGAACCAGAGTCCTGATCGCTAGTTGTGCATGCATCTGACTGAGCTATGTACCGGGTTCAACCTATTTGGACATGGCTTTTTAATAGAACCGATCTGGATAGGAACATTTTAGTAAAGGTTGCGGATAGGCATACTAGAGCTTCCTTCAGAACAAAAGAAAGCAGGGTAGTGGTGAGTGCAGTGGCCTCAAGGGCCAGGATACCGAGTTCGACCCCTGGCATAGATGAGAAAAATGAAATTCGAACACGCTTCCTTTGTCATTTGAAAGGATGACGACAGTGTGCTTGCGGTCCTTGCATATTAACTGGAGCCCCCCCCCCCTTCCCCGTTTTCACCGCCCCCTGGCCCCTCTGCATGGAAATTCAACTACCCATGTGCAGCTTAAAGAACCTTACATTCGGTAATCTGAGTACTGGAACAGGCTTTCATTGTGCAACCCAGGGTCTACAATGTATATCTGCCTAGAATGACAGAACAAGGCGTATGGCAGAATGTAGAGATACGGCTCTGTCGAATACTGGTTCACTTACTTGAAATCGGCGAGGGAGGCATCACTTTCCCATAAGTGCAGTAAATAAAGGTATCTCTATTTCATATCTGTAATTGAATTGCAGATATCTATTCTAAATACAGATATCTGTATTTAGTTTAGAAATACAGATATTTGAATTTCAAATACAGATATCTGCATTTCAATTAGAGATATCTGTTTTTTAAATGCAGATATTTGAATTTCAGCTTAATTAGAGATATCTCTAATTGAAATGCAGATATCTGTATTTTAAATGCAGATATCTCTGATTAAAATGCAGATATCTATACTGAGATTAAAATAGAGATATCTGAATTTCAAATGCAAATGTCTGCATTTCAATTAGAAATATCTGCATTTCAAATACAAATATCTACATTTCAATTAGAGATATCTGTAATTATAAAAATACAGATATCTTTATTTATCAATAGAGATATCTGTATTTGAAATGCATATATCTGCATTACATAGGTTAAAACCTAAACGGGCCGCCATACGATTGTCTTCTAATGAACAGAGAAAAAAAAAACGAAAAACAATCTTTGTTGCTATTTTTACGTTTTAAGAACGAAGCTCTGTAAACAT
This sequence comes from Ctena decussata, assembly GCA_963989385.1. Lineage (NCBI taxonomy): Eukaryota > Metazoa > Mollusca > Bivalvia > Lucinida > Lucinidae > Ctena > Ctena decussata. The sequence continues at coordinate 37,162,581 of OZ022510.1, read as the reverse complement.
AAACCACGCATGAAAATGCTCCCTGTCACCCTATTAGCATGATTAGTATTTCGTTCAACTCAATTAAATCACCATGTTACTGACATTTCAATTATTTGCAAATTTATTTGCGGTTACCGCGACACTATTGCATTACGGATCAAAAGAATGATAATCTTTGATGGTTTGAAATATTAATTCATTTTCACGGGTAAAGGAGTGAAAAATGCCATAAAATTTTGCGGGTTCTGAATGCAATTTCTGTCGCTTGTGACTGAAATACTGAGGAAAGACAGTCGTTTCAGTCACAAAGGACCGATGGGGAAATCGAATGCAGCGGCTAAAGGAAAAATCCAGACCAACGGGATCGAACCCACGACCGGTCTGGATCAGGAGTCCAGAGTGTAAACCCATAAGTCAACACGACTGTACTGATGTGAAGGGTGTAGACAACATAGACCCTTTTTCTCAATTTTTTCAACAACATCAATTTAGAGATGAACGCAAAAAACAACAGAAGCCTATCTCCGAGAGTCTAATGTGAAGTACCGGGGTCATGACCCTAAGATAGGACCGGTTTTTATCCAACCCTAATTGCCGCGAATGTAAAATGAGGTACCATATGAGGTTAGATTGAGGGGAAATGATACCGTATATCAAGTTCGAACAGCGAAATACCAGAGAAGCTTAAGCATCCGTGCAATTTTGTCAGTGTTTTCACTCTTCCCTGCGAGCCTCATTTGCATACGTTTTTATACCCTTTAAGCGGCCATCAAAGGTACAAACAAGACTGCACAGATGTGCAGTCTTGTTAGTGGCTTTGGTGGCCGCCACTGCCAGCTGATGTCTTTTCCCCTCCATGAGAACAGATGAACATGCATCATACGCTGAAACAATACATCGTTAAGTTTTATGGCCGAGATTAGGACAAGTGGGTCCGTCGTTTATACAGATCTGTAGGCTGTACAGTTACCCTTAGCTATGAAACACAAAAGTTTGACTGCTCAGCGAGCATCTTTTGCTAGTTAAGGTGGTGATAATCACTGATTTGGGACAAAGACAAAAATCTGCATAAAATACTCAAAATAACACTGATCTTTCCAAAACTTAGCAGATGCCTTCTTTATGTTGTTTCTCATAACTTAGAATCCCAAAATGCAGCATTTGTTAATGTTAAAAAGTGTTATTATAAGAGAAGATCAAGGGGTAACTTTCTGCGAATAAATCTGAAAAAATAATATCATTATTGAAAATATACTTAGTGCTTAGAGTACCTTGTTGCATAATGGAGAGCGTCCTAGCAATTATTTTTTCAAACTCTTTCACACATCATCAGGCTGAGCAGATGTAAAAGATGCAGTTTGTGTCCAATATTTTTTGTCAAAACACACAGGTGAGACAGGTGATACTATTTTAACGAGGTTGACCAATTTCATCTACACACCACTGATCATGTCAGTAATGTATTGTTTATATTGTGGGTGTTAACATAGGTATGCTTGCCTGCCCTGTATTTAATAAATGCGTCCAGTGTACATTTACTTTGTACATGGTTGAACATTTGAGAAAAAGCTACCGTTTTCATCTGGTATACATTACAATTTGAGAAAGAGTTGGAATAAATAATTGCTAGGACGCTCTTCGTTATGCAATAATGCACCTTCAGCACTACGTAAATTTTCAATAACGATATTGTTTTTTCAGATTTATTCGCAGAAAATTACCCTTTGATCTTTCCTTATAAAAACACTTTTCTAAGCAGCATGTACGTCTATTTTGTATTCTAAACTGTAAAAAAAAAAAAAAAATAAGAAGTCTGCTAACTTTCAGGGAGATACGTTCCTTTTTTATGGTTTTATGCAGATTTTTACATTTACCAAAAATCACCATCTTAAGCACGAAATTATAGCAGACATCAAGCTTCGAGGTTATAAAACTCTTTTTTATGCTCAGCTGAGATTGTGCTCAAACTTTCATTTTGAATGAAACCAAACTTATTTTATGCGTTTCAAAAAGGAAAAAAAAGTATGTGAAAAGCAAGCACAGGAAACGAAAAATATCTCTGCAAACTGCATAGGATTATTGAATAAGGGTTTGAATTTTCATGCTCAGCTGAATGGTTTTATAACCTTGGAACTAGAATCAAATTATAAAAGATGAATGAAGAAAGAAATAAACAATGATGAAAAAAATACATAACATTTATTAGAATCTCATGTCGTTTTGCCTAAAGGGTGTGCCCTCGCCACAGATTCTGGTATGCAATTGGTGTCTAGTAAGGTTGTCTGATTTCACTGGTTGAATCAAATTTGTTGTGTGCACTTACGCTCAATTGTGCAAACCATTTTAGTTAGTCCTCTAATCAAAATGATAAAAACTTAGTGCTGACGCAATTTTCGTTTTTAGCCATTCTTTACATACCATGTTTTGATGATGGATGCATGACTTGCGATTTTATGTCCTTTCTCAGCTCTTTCTCAACAATATTTGTCATATCAGGACGATGGGAGGGTGATTATGAAAACACTCTGTGCAATGAAGCGCCGTTTAGATTAAGACAGAATCGTTACTCCCGCCTCCAGTGGGACTCGAGCCCTTTTCATAGGACGCTGAGCATTTATGGGTTAACGTGCAAGACTATAAGGATCTGTCATGGGTGTGAGGTGTGGATAGAAAAATCCGCCACGAGGGTCACAGTTCGGCATCACGAGGCTTGCCGAGTGATGCCGAACAGTGATCCCGAGTGACGGATTTTTCTATCCGCACCTCACACCAATGATAGATACTTTTTCTTGCACAACACGTTTTGTTTTAACTTCAGAACCTCTTAAAATGCGTAATTCTAGTGCTTGAGAGGTTCAAATTTGATTTTTGAAAGAAGGCGCCGCTTTCAACGATCGCCATTCGGCTATTTTCGTCAACGACTGGCGTGCATAAACTGACATCGTTTTTACCGTCTTCGTGACGTCATCATCTTAAATGCCAGTGCATTGACAGCTCGTGATTTTTTTCCGGTCCTGGGTCAGAACACCAGGGTAAGATGAGATTTTCTATCCCAGGTGAAAAGAATGGCATTTTCTATCCGGTGTGCAAGACAAGTTGTTACTGCATACTAGTTAAGGAACCTCTTTCTCTGAAGTATGTAAATTGCATGTGGCATGGAGAAAAAAGATCTTTTAGCTTGGTAAATATTGGGCAGTAAGTGTCAGAAACAGAGGCGTGTTTGACCTCCGACAAACTACTGAATGTCTCTGCTCAGTGTCCACCTAATCTGCCGGAAGTGACAGGGAGCGCCATTTTCCCTAACCTTTCGCGAGATAACGCGAGATAAAGCGAGATCTGCTGATCATTAAGATGAGCGGTAAAGCACCAATAAATTGCAATCACCAGAAACAAATTAATTAAGGACTTTGTATGAGCAGCAAGTTGGATACCTGGCTTATTGCTGCAGTTTTCCGTTTGTTTCTCCTGACTTCCAAAAAGGATTACACCTTTTCATGAGCAGTTTGAGCCCCGATTTTTTTACTATAATTCTTTCTTGCTGTAATTGAGTCCGATTTCATTGTGATATTGCAGTAAAATATGCTTTATCGAAATCAAGTGGCATTCATATCTCTTATATGCCCAAAATTCTTTTCATACGTAAAATTTCTCCATTATTCACAGGCAGGGTTTAAACCTGGAATGGAATGGGCTGGAATTGAATGGAGGAGATAATAAACATTGGCTACTTTGGCTACTTGCAAGGCTTGTGATAATATTCTTATATGAATGAATTTGTCTCTAGGAGGGGGGGGGGGGGTGCAAATTCTTTCCTTAAAGACTGCAATCCCAAATCAATTAAATAATAAGGTGATTGTTCTTGCACGCCCATTCCATGCTCAAAGCCCATTACACAAGAACATTTCTCTAGTACAAGTTTTAAAACGACCAGTTTTGTTTGTATGCATGATATACAAACAATGTCATGGAAAAACTTATACAAGCGTAAACGAGCCTCCGCTCAGAAAAGAACATGCAATCAGTATAGTAAGTTGACGGTTTCATACTTTCACTTGAAAGTCCGAAGACTTATGATTCAGTCATCCTCTGCTAATAATTTATATATTATCTTCTATCGTTATCGTGTCTCATTCATACTAACCACATATTGGCCACTTTCGATGACTTTCTGCTACTTATAAATATTACTAATATTGTAGAATTATGTAACAGCACTTTGACATGCCTTGGACGTGAGTCCGGTGGTGATTCTAATTCAAATCGAAAGTATTAAAAGTGAAATAAAACTTCTAAAAACATATGCTCTTTAACTGTCACCCTTCCTCAGAAAAAAAGCTTATATTAGAGCCAAAGAAGCAGACGAAATGATATTCTGCAAAATTTCAAAAACTGTTTCGTTCAACCTATATCATATTGGGAGTTAAAAGACTAGAGGACAAACAGCTAATACGCTGTTTAGACGATAACTGTTTCGATTCGGAACAGATTGCTCCGCAGTAAGGTAATCCGGAGCGAACCCACTATTCTGTTTAGACTATACCTATTTCGATTCAGTGCAAGTTACTTCGCAGCATGCTCAAATGTAAATATGACTTAAATATGCCCGAGGTCAGTCCAAAAATAAATTTTAATGCGGATTCGCTTTCGACACGACTTTTAATCCGAAGTAAAAGTTAATTCGGGTTCGATCCAATGTGCTTTGTAGGATTAGTTTACTCCGAATTAGTTTTTACTTCGAATTAGATTTGCTATTGTAAACAGTTAATTCGAAGCAAATTCGGATTCGATTCGGATTAAAACTCTAATCTAAACAGGGTATTAGATCTAGTTGATGCTGTCAGAGAGTAGCTTTCCCGCCCCTAGTAGTTTTTCCCCCCGGAAAAATGACTATGATTTTTCCATAGTAGAATTTCCCACCGGAAAAATGGCTATATAGTAGAATTTCCCCCCCGGAAAAATGACTATATAGCCAATTTTCCCCGGGGAAAATCTGCTATATCTGTTTTTGCATAGCCGTTTTTCCCCTCTATAGTGGATTTTCCCCCTGTTAATATGATTACAGGAAATCACGCTACATAGTGGAATTTGCTCCTTTTCCAATCATAATAGTGAGGTTTATAACTGAAACAGAAGTATGAGTACCTGTCCGTAAAATATCGATGGATAACAGACGCTAGAACCGGATGCATGTATCCATCAGTCTGTCTTATTTTTGTTTTTGGGGAAAACAGGTAGGCATTTGCTTTTCCATGTTAGCCAAAAACGGCTATGAGTATACGTGGTTGTGTGCATAAATTTGTATAATTTTGTGTTTGTACAAGTGTTCATCTGTGCGTGCGTGCAGCGGAGTGCCTGGACCAGTGTTTGCTTTTCATGCAGGAGTCGTGGGCTCGACTCCCATCGAGACACACGCAGTCCGTTTATTAGTTTCAATGTTATAAACTCCCTACTAAATCAAACATGACTGAACAAAGCACCCGTTCGTACATCCTGTAACTTGCTTACGTATTGCGATGGGAAGAGATAACCCTTTTCTCGTTCCTTAAATTAGTAATTATTGATTATTATAAAAATATGGTTGCTAAATTTGCATATTGATTTTTTGGCATTAAACACGTTTAATACCTCCCTTGAAGAACTGATACATTTCTTATGCGATTTATTCCGTAAAATGTCTCTGTTCCATTCCGTTCCGTTTTATTCCGTTCCGTAAAATACCAACAGCCATACCAAATTCACTAATAGCCAATTTCCCGGTGGGGGAAAAAGGACTATGGGGGAAAAGTGGCTCTATGAGGTCCGGACAATCCACTATATAGCCCATCTTCCTATAGCCATTTTTCCAGGGGGAAAGGGGGAAAAACCACTCTCTGACAGATGCGACTCATCATGAGCCGCCTCATGTTAGCTCTTTAAGCACCAGTGAAAAAAATAGCAGAATTTGCAAACAGCGTAGATCCTGATGAGGTGGCTCATAATGAGCCACCTCATCTAGATCTACACTGTTTGCCCTCTAGTTTTTGAATTTTCAATATGATATAGTTAGGATGAAACATATTTTGAAATTTTTGCAGATGTAAATTTTGTCATCTGCTTTTTGGCGCTTGAAGGGTTAGCAAATCCAACAATCTTCAGTTTTGGCACTCTTTAATAAAATGTTAATGCG